>JAQIUQ010001019.1:200000-591100 GCA_030378365.1 Hybognathus amarus | reverse complement strand
AACGTATTGCTCACGGCGGAAGTGACGTGGGAGAAGCGGACAGACGGCCAACTTGAAAGGAAACAAATCAAGAAGACTTTTTTTGTCTTTTATTATTAAATGCACATTATACAACACTATGAACGACAATCAAGAATAGAGAGCGGAAACCGGTGGTTTTCAGGTGGAATACACAAAGCAGACACAAATCAAATTAAAAAGTGTAAATATTTTACAAAATATAGGCCTTTTTTGAAAATATTACCATGTTTAGGCCTACAAAAAACAAATAGCCTATTTTGCAGTATTATCTTCAATGGACTGCCACATTTCACACAGTAAGAATAGCAAATTTACATAAATATGTTTCAGAAATGAGGCATAAACCATTTGTGTGTGTGTGTCGAAACAGATTCCAGAGTTCCAATGGTATATACACACTTTTATTTGATTTTTTAAATTATTTATAATTATAATAACAATTATTATTATTTTCAATTGAAATTAAGAAAAAAATAAGAATTAAATTAAAACAATTAAGAAAATCAAGTCCATGCTTGCCAAGTAGTAATTATAACAATCTTTTTAATAATTCAACAACGCATATTAGTTAATATAAATCTAAGTTAATGTGAATTAAAAATATGAATGAAAATCCTTATTTGGATTTTCCAAAGGTTTGTGTCAAATGTCTGACAGAGACGTTTATCTCCAAAAGTAACGTATAGGGAATTTCACTTGGTGTTGGTGTCGACCATAGGTGTCGACATTCGCTGAAACGAGAAAACAAATAAATAAAATAAATGAATAGAAATAGGCTACAAACAAAGATGTCTGAGAGAAAGTATCCATACTGAATTTGGTTTAACCAGCAAGAGATGCCTTACGATTATATGGGAAAATATTTTTCACGTTGTTCAAAATATTAATCAGCTGGTATGCATATTGCACAAAGATTATGGTTCGGGGCGCCTTGGCTTGTGTTACGCTACGCCACCTCGTGGCAAGTTCTGTGAATTGCAACTCCTGCTGCGTACAAGTAGCTCGCGGAACAGTCCGCGCGAATCATTCTGTCAATTGAAGAGTATAAGGACTTCGCTCGAGACACATTTAGTGCACGGGATTGGAGCGAGAAGAGAGAGCCAACAAACCGGCAAATTCACTTTAAATAAACCAAGGGATGGCTTTCAGGACGCCTGCTGTTCAACTGCACCTTAAAACGTGTTTCTTCTGCTTTTAGGGGTCTAATGGAAGCTGCCCAGGACCAAGGGAGCATGTACATGTGGATTGATGCCAATCAAGCAAGAATATTAATTGGTAATAGTTTTTTGCGTGGCTTCATAATGGCACATGAATGTTATAACAGCCCAATTGTAAACCATGCCAGAGTGAAAATAATTTAACTGATTTTTTTTTTATTCACGGGAAGCTTGTGAATATTCAATGCTTTATTCAACAGGTTTTGAGGAGGATATTTTAATAGTTTCCGAGGGCAAAATGGCCCCATTCACACACGACTTCAGGAAAGCACAGCAGCGAATGCCCGCAATCCTGTCAATATCCACCACGTGAACTTCACCTGGCAAGCCACTGAGCAGGTACTGTGTGTGTGTCTGTGTGTGTGTGTGAGAACCTTCATCTTAACCAGTGTCGCTTTACACTGGCAAATCAATATCCTGATGCCGTCTTTTCCCCCTTTAAATTATGTAGGCTAAACATCTTCAAAACAAACTGATTTGATGTAATAAGGCATTATTGAATTAAGTTGTTAAATACTTTTTAAAAAGTTGTTTTTCTTACACGTGTAAGCTTTCCATTTGATTGATTTGTGATTAACATTCTCATATAAATAAGCTATTTTAGAAACTTAGAAATGCAATGACAAGTTTAAAAACTATTTATTTATTTAGCAATGTTTATATTTATTATTTATTGCAGTATGTACGCTATATGTCTATAGCCATTTATTACTGTTATATTTATTAGTATTTTCTTGTTTACCTGTTAAAAAGTGTCTAAACATCCTTTACACAAGTTAACTTATTTTTGTAGAAAATAAATTCGTCAATGAGTCACGAATAATTTCTCGATTCAAAATATTTTCTTTGAAAGCTGATCTCATTTTATGGCAAGTTCTTGCTTGTCGAGCTGAATGGATCATGTTTTAAAAGGAAAAGGGTCAGTTCAACTCTTGTGGTCTTTTGCATGTTGGTGTTGTAAAGCGGCACGCGGATCAGAAGCGCGGGCCCGCCGCGTGAAACGCGCCGCATCATGCATGTGCCAAACATCTGGGTCGTCATCAGTACACAGAGAGCACGCGTGCCAGACCCCGCGCTTTATTTCACAACGAAACTTCCATTTGGAATCGCTTTGTTGCGTTGGTTATTGCTTGTCTATCCTCTCTGTAATTCGTTAATGGTTTTGGCAGAAAACTGTGGCAAGTGATGCATAGCTTTTCCCCCAAGGATTAATAATAATAACAAATATATTTACGCTTCAGTGACTTAAAACCAGTAAGGAAATCTTTCAGATCGGATTTAAAAACTCATAAGCTAAGGCAGCTATGTTTTCATCTATATTTTATTAACAATTAAGCATTATCAGGCAAAATAATGAAAGCAAAATGTTGCATTATTTACACTAATAACATAATTAGGCCAACATAATTAAATAAATAAATGATGGCAACAGATAATTCAATGAAAACATTTGATTTGAAAAAAAAATGATTTGATTTCGCAAGCTACATTTATTTTATTGAAGTTTATACCCACTAAAATTTTTTTTCGTATTTCAATTAAAATATATTTGTATCATACTTTTCACATTAAAAGGCTTTCCAAAGCAGTTTTTACTGTAAAAAAAAAATCATGATTTGTAATCACAACATTTTTTCTTTTGTCAAATCAACTTAAATAATTTATGTAGCTAGATCACATAATATTTTGAGTTTCTGATGCTTAAATCAGTCTCCTTCCTTGCATTAACTCAATTAAACCAACAATATATATATATATATATATATTTTTTTTTTTTTCAGAATATTGCCTTACAAATTTCAGTGAAAAAATATTTCATGATTTGTTATAACATTTTGGAAACTATAGGATTACAGATTACATAATATTGGTAGTTTCTGTTGATCTCCCTCATTTCACTCAATTTTCAAAATTTCAATAAACCTAACATTTTTAGTCTGCCAGTTTATTTAGGCTACTTTAAGTCAAACCAACAATCAGTTTTACAGTGAGAAAGGTCATACAACATTTGCATATACAGTGCAACTTTAAAAGTCAAAGCGAAAATGTTTTGTAATATCATGAATATGCTCAAATGTGATCTTCATTCACAACTTTGTTTGTGTACCTAAACAGCTTTTGGGGGGAATTTTTGTACAGGAATCTCTTTTAAATGATCTATCTTTGCACGCCGGGATCATAATCTGTGAATGGCATGTTGACTTGACGAAAGAGCAGCAAGAGGGAGAAATTAAAATAGCAAGGGGAGGGATACGGAGGAAAAAGAGAGGGCCCACTCTGTCCTGGCCCCTGTTAGCTTCAAAGACGGCCGCCGAGGCTTTAGAACAAAGGTCCCCGGCATAAAAGGCTGGCGGCGAGAGTTATCTGTGTTGGTTATTACCATTCAGCTGTAGGATTAGCTAAGCTCTCCACACAGCTTGTGTACTTTTGCCTCCATCAAACGCTGCCCAGCTTTTACACTCCGAAATCTAGAGACCAGAAAAAGAAAGGAAAAAAAGAGTCGTCCACCTCGCTTTCATCTCCTTTTGGGACAGTTTTTTTCCCGTAGTGCATGTTTGGCCTCGCCATCACGGCTGTCCTCACAAGTGTGTAATTCTCAAAGAGTTGAGGTCATTAGTCAGACAGTGGAGGAAATTGATTGCTTTGCAAACTTAAGGATACCCTGAAACCCTCTTTTTAGTCTTTACAGATGTATATGTGCTCCTCTCATGAACCACATGCAACCTTTTTTTGTGCTATTGTCCCAGATGCCTCTCTTTATGCAAAAATACACTACTTTTAATGTTTTTGAAGTCTAAAACAATCTTTTTTCTTCTCTTCCTCAGGCAGAGTACTTTTATGAGTTTCAGACTTCTGCGTTTAATGGATAAAGACATTATGGATGACCCTACTGTCAACGTTCCTCTCTTGGGATCAGTGCCACACAAAGCTTCTGGTATGCTTTTCATTTTATATACATATATTCATTCATTGTATTTTATTTGATTATATTTAAATAATAGTGCAATGACGATGATGTGCATAAAATCTAAATTATGATTATTATAACCTATGAGACTTGTGGTACATGGATGCTTAAGGTTAATTAATTAAAAGCGGTTTTGTGTGCTCAGTGGTCCAGGTGGGCTTCCCGTGTCGAGGTGACCAGGATGGTGTGGCAGCATTTGAGGTGACCATCCTGGTGATGGATGCTGGAGGAAACATCATCCTGAGGACTCCACACAATGCCATTTTCTTCAAAACGTGTCAGAGAGGTGAGCTTTCAAACCTTACATGTTGATGCACAAAATGATTGAGTGGGTTGTGGATCAGATATTGATCGCATCCAAAATAAAAGTTTGTGTTTACATAATATATGTGTGTGTATTGTGTATAATTATTTTGTATATGTATAAATACACACATATGCAGGTATATATTTAAGAAAAATATGTTATTAATATATCAAATATGTATATTTATGTATAACATTGATTTTTATAATTATATAAAGTATATACATGCAAATATTTATTAAATATATACATGTGTGTGTGTAATTATATATACAAAATAATTATACACACTACACACACAAAGTATGTAAACACAAACTTTTATTTTGGATGCGATTAATCACGATCATCGAGATTAGAGGACATATGAGATTAGAGGACAAGACATACCTGACTATTCAAAAGTTTGGGTGGTAAATTAATAAATAAATTAATAAATTAATATTTTACTCAGTAGAAGTCATTAAATTGAACAAAATACATATAAGTCATGTATTATATTACTAAAAGCTTTCTATTTCAAATAAATGCGGCTTTTTAAACTTTCCATTCATCAACCATTTATCACGTTTTCCATAAAAATATTAAGCAGTACAACTGTTTTCAACGTTGATAATAATAAGAAATGTACACGTGAACACTAAATCAGCATATTAGATTGATTCATGAAGGATTGTGTGACACTGAAGACTGGAGGTTTAAAATATATTAAAATAGACAAGTTATTGTAAATTGAAATCATATTTCACAATATTATACTTAGGGGAACGTTTTCAATTTGATCTAGAAGAAACAACCTTAGTGAAAAAAAAAACCTATACAAAAATGTATTTTTAAACTATACTAAAAATCCATTAACATATTTACTAACACTTGCTTAAAACTGATATAAATATTATAATTTTATACTATACTTATTATAATTGCACATGTCTTAATATTAAGACTAAAATGTGTTTTAATATCACTATTAGGAAGGATGGTATCCTTCCTAATAGTGATTGATCTCTGTATAGTATCAGTCTTTAAATTCAAGATATTAAAGTATATTTGCACTTTAGCACAATCAAATAAACTTAAGTATATCTTTAGTTGGACCTCAGCACTATTTCTGGATAACTAAAGTACATTTAGTACAAAATTATGTGTTCTAATTTAGCAGACTTTAAGTATTACAGTTCAATTGCTGGGTATTTATATTAATGTATTAATATATGTATTCAAAATCTATTTACTTAGCATAAAATAAATGCATCTGTGGCATATTCAAATTTCACTGGGGAATTGAGATGTTAAATAGATCTTATTTACGATTTCGAGCATGGTTTGTCTCTTCTTTAAGTGCATTTGGTAAGAGAAGCGGAGATCATGGTACGGGTGATTCTCAACCTCACCCACAAAGCCATCGCTGGCTCATGAGGTCATGTGAATCCTACCAGCTGCAGCCCTTTAGAATGAGCGTGTTATGTTTTCTCTGATCCCCCCTCCCTTCACACACACACTAACCTCACGGTGTTGCATTCCCCTACACACCCTTCTCCACCCCTCTCCATTCGGCGTGTAGACTTCACAGATCAAATGGTCCATCTGTCTCAAGCCACTCCGCAGGGAGGAAGCGAAGTGTTTCCTAGTGACAGCTGAGGGTGCCTTAATGACTAGTACTCACAAGTTGTTTTTTTAAAAGTCTAGCTGCTTAAATTTCACCCACAGGACAAAATGACATTGACGAAGTTGCTTAAAACTTAAGTTTATCCTCTTTTCGAGGACCATTATTAACAATATTGGATATTTAGTTTCATGTTTCTTAAACCTGACAAACATATCTGCATTGAACAAACATTAAAAAGGTTATTTGAGCCAGCAATTAACATTTTGTCATTATTTACTCACCATCATGTCATTCCAAACTTGTATGACTTTCTCCCTATGTGGAACACAAAAGGAGGACGTTTAGCAGAATGTCCAAGCTGCTCTTTTTCATATGATGAAAATCAATGTAGACTAAGACTAAAGGGAACTCTTTATATTCTGCAATATTATTGACTGATTGCACTGACACTATTGGATGAGAACATCACTGCTTCATAGCTGAATTGAACTCATTATATAATTTATGAACTTTACACAGTTATTGAGCCAGAATGAATTGATTTCACCTGAATAGTTACTGTTCGAACTGCTTTACAGCAGGATTGAAGTCTCTTCGCATTACTCTATTCTTTATTTTCCTGTTTATCAACGTAAGCTGCTGTGAAATAAAACGCTGTTTTGTATAAAACGCTATATAAATAAAGGTGAATTGACTTGATTTAAGAACTGTCAAAGTCCAAAATAACAAAAAAAGGCAACAATAAAGAGGTTAGTATGACTTGTGCGTCTTTTAAAATCTTTGTATGAAGAACAGACCCAAATATTTGATGTTATTAACAGAAAATCCTGCTTGACAGCCTCAGTCCCCATTCACTTTCATTGTAAGGAAAAGAGCAGCTTGAGCATTCTGCTAAACTTCTCATTTGGTTTTTCACAGATAAACACTTGTCATATGTGTTTGAAAACACATGAGATTGAGTAAATAATGACAGAATGTAAACTACACTAAACTACACAGTCTTTAAAGATTATGATGAAACATTTCTGTAACATGTTATGGGGTCGTATTGTGTTCGACAGAGTTGTTGACATTGTGGTTTCACCTCAAAGCTATTTCCCTCCTTTTATATATGTCAGTACTGTTATTGAATTCACTGGCCTTTCAACTTCTCCCGGAATCTGTTGTCCTTGAAGTGGCGTAGGAAGGGAGTAAGTTATGGAGAGTTTGGTGAAGATAAAAAAGAAAAAAAGGAAATGTTCTCACCATTTATGTCTTCTCTCCTCTCTCTGAAGCAAAGTGCCCTGGTGGTTGTCGCAATGGAGGCTACTGCAATGAAAGGCAGGTCTGCGAGTGTCAGGACGGGTTTTATGGGGTGCACTGTGAGAAAGGTAACCATATTTATATAGACAGATTAATATACTGACAGTGTGATATAATAAATAAAAAAATAAAAAATAATATATATATGTATATATATATATATATATAATAAAAAAATAATTATATATTTATACATTTATAATTTAAATATAATTTTTAAATTTTAAATATTTGAGTTTTGATTAATAGTTTTTGGTCTTGGATCTTTAAAGTGTCTTAATGTCTACCTGCAACAAAACAAATCCATGAACAACAGATGTGAGCATGTAGAACCTTGTAATTAACTGTCCAATGACAACGCCAAATTGATAAAAAAAATAAAGAGAAGTGTATTATACAAGACTCTTTTCTCAGAAAGGCAAGCTTTCTTTGGAAACAAAAGAGTGCATATAGTTTATTATGATGATGATTATACTCCACCTCAGGCCATCACTTCCCAAAATGCCTCGTGCAAATTACAAAGTGTGGTTAAGCCCGCTATGTACTAGTTTATATGAAAGAATGGAGCATGCATGTATTCTAGAAGGTTTCTGAAAAAAAAAAAAAATGAATTACCCAGCAGGTTGGGAGGCACAAACATGTGTTTTTCATCTATTTACAACTTTAAAGAGCAGTTTACCAAAAAAGGCTTCCATTAGACGCTGAATATGCGTTCAATATCCTCATTGTAGCTCTGCTGTGTTTGTACATAACACCTTTCATCTAACAGCTTTTGGCTGATTTGTTTTCATCTGCATCGCTGCCAAAACCATAAAGTTTTGTGCTTTACATATCAAGAAAACCTGCAGCCCAAACAACCACAGCAGCAACTTATAAGACGTTAATATATTGACTATGTAAAAAAGCTCTGTGAAATATCAAATTACATTTTGCATTAAGATCATTTTTATTATGTGGGCTGAGATATTAATCATAAAGCATATTTTAATGCGGATTAGACATAACAAACAATCCTCTTTCCTCATTTTTTAGCCCTGTGCTCCCCTAGATGTGTGAACGGTGGCCTGTGTATGAGCCCAGGTGTGTGTATATGTCCTCCGGGCTACTTTGGACCCAGCTGTGAGAGAGGTTGGTTTCCTTCCTGTTACTGCCTATCCATCATTCTGCTATTGTGCTATCTAATGCCACCTTTCGTTATAATATTAAAGTGCACCAACTATACTATTTTAAAGGCTCCTAATTTTGTTTTGGAGGTCTGCTACAACACTTTCTTGCATCCAAGGTCAAAAACACTTAAGTTTTGTCATAATATACATGGCAGCATCACCTTATTTTTCATAGTATCTGAAAGGGAATATGCTTTTGCAACACAAAAAAAGTGTAGCCTATTCTAAATATGTTCAACAACATAAACCAGTTCCTTCGTTGATGAATAACTACACAAGAACCAATGAGTAACACAATATTAACAATCCATTATTAACAAGAAACAAGATTAACAAACTAAGTAATAGCACGCAGGTGAAAGTGGTAGTTCACTATTAACTAATCAATAACTACTATTTTTTAATACTTCCCAGAGAACTACTGAAAAAGTTTATTAACAATCTAGTAACTACTATTAACTTAAAAGAAACTGATAGGTCCTTTACATGCAATCTGCTAACAATTACATCGTTACTGCGTGGCACAAGCTGATTGGCCACTGATGAAGCTAATGAGATTGCTTGTTCAACAATTAAATAGTTTGATTCACTGTTTGCTATCACAGTTCCTAAAATTCAACTTCTTTAGATACGTGAATGGTCTTTTATTAATCTCAAATCACTAAACAATGTTCCATGATCTGCATTTATCAGTTCATACATAAAGCAACACACCTGTTCAAAATCATGATGTTTTGCAAGTTTTGTTGGATTCAGGAAGTGAATAATTAAGCATATAAGCAAAGCTAGCGTGAGAACATGTATTCTGAGTCAATAACAGCAGCAGCAGGAAGAAAACTTTGCTTTGAGGTTACAGCCAAGCATAGCTTGCGTGAGACCATTTTTTAAGTTAAATTAGGTTTTTTTTCTAAAAAAATACAATGTACAGGATTGCATGTTACCCTGTAGTTTTGCTGTTTGTTGCATGACTATGCATTTAGATGGGCTGTTCGAACATTGCAATATATATAGATAAAAATGCATTATGCATGCTTGCACAGGTGGTTGCTGGGGTTTATTTTCTCCATCTCTATCAGCTTGTAATGTAAAATATTTTACATTACACACATAGTGCTCATTCTCATTAGGGTAATTTTATGGCATTTTGAATCAGGAAAAAAACGAGCTAGTTTAGACCAAACAAACCCATTGCAAAAGTCACTTGTAAATTATTCAGCGCTTCACTAGCCCTGATTTGAGTCAAGCCACTAGAATAAGTCATTCGCCAAAGCAGGTCCAGGCACACAAAGCATAGTCCATTAGCGTTAAGCCGTTGGCAAAGCAAGTCCAGGCATAGAGTCGGTAAACATGCAGTTCTCATCTTTGAGTAGTAGCAGTAGTACATGTCTTGGGGATAGATCTCTGTTGGGGGGACTGTAGTGTCCTGATTGTCTATCTGTTGTCTCTGTGAGGATTTCTGAATGCCTATTAATGCAGCAGCATGTTTTACACAAATGCATGTGTGTGTTTACTTGTACTGTGTCATCAGTCTTTTTCCTGCTTTGTTGGGGGATTTATGTATGTCTAGACTCTATTCATTCAACAGCAGCATATCTTACATGCTGTCTTTTATGAGTCCATTCTTGCTCTGCAGCAGATCTAGTTTATATATCTAGTTTAAAGGAGTAGTTCACTTTAAAAAAAAAAAACATTTGCTGATAATTTACTCACCCCAATGTCATCCAAGATGTCCATGTCTTTCTTTCTTTAGTCGAAAAGAAATTAAGGTTTTTGATGAAAACATTCCAGGATTTTCTCTATATAATGCACTTCAATGGGAACCAAACAGTTCAAAGTCCAAAAGACAGTTTCAGTGCAAACTGTTCAAAGGGGTTTAAACGATTCCAACGAAAAGATTGCTCATTTATAAAATAAATAACAAAGTTTAAGTTTTAGAAGCTCAAATGCTCGCCTTGCTGTTTTGTGATGCACGTTCGTGACTCTCCTGAAAAGATTTTTTCCGAGTTAGTTAGTTCATTTCGTTCGTTGAATGAATCAAATGACTCGAAAATGATTAGTTCATTTTGATGAACGAGTTTGAACAGGAGACTCATGAACAAGCATAACAGAATAGAGCAAGGCGATCATTTGAGCTTATAAAACTTAAACTTTGCTATCTTAAACAATCGTTTAGCTTGATAAGACCCTTATTCATTGTCTGGAATCGTTTAAAGCCCTTTGAACAGTTTGCACTGAAACTGTCTTTTGGACCTTGAACCATTTGGTTACCAGTAAAGTACATTAGATGGAGAAAATCCTGGAATGTTTACATCAAAAACCTTAATTTTTTTCGACTGAAGTAAGAAAGACATGGATATCTTGGATGACATGAATTTTTTTTTAAAGTGAACTACTCCATTAAATTCAATACCTACTATCCAGGCTGATAGGTCCTTTAGTTTACATTCAGTCTGCAAGCAATCACATCATTACTGCATTACTATTGAAATAGTCTGGTTGTGTTTGCTGTAGGCTAGTACTGCAGCATATTATCAGAGATCCTCTGAAAGTATTTATCTAGATTAATTTTTGTAAAGTAGATGCTGATGTTGAAGTTGATTTTATTTTACCGCTGTTCTTAAAGGATTTAGAACAGATGTCAAAACCATGAAACATGATCTACCAAACCATTAGATAAATAAATAAAAGCACAACTTGTTTGAGTGTTATTTCTCTTTGTAGTTTGTGACATTTTCATTGCTTTGTTTTCTCTGCATTAACAGCTAACTGCAGCACCACCTGTTTGAACGGAGGGACGTGTTTCCATCCTGGCAAATGCATCTGTGCCGTGGGCTTTGAGGGGAGCCGCTGTGAGCTCAGTGAGTTCAGCTACACGCATCTTCAACACTGTGAAGGGAACAAACTACAGTCAGACCACAGTAACAGCACACATTAAAAATGATACAAACAAAAACAAACAAATGCCAACTTGTCGGCCAAACCTAAGGATTTTCAGATGGGCTTTTAGAAGGGGAAAAAGTTGGTAATAAGGACTGCAGTTACTAAAGGGTGTGGTTTTATGTGCTTGATGAATCATGGTACCATTGTAGTCTTTGAAGGTTTCTGGTCAGTATGATTAAAAAAAAGAATTAATATTTTTATTCAGCAAGAATGCATTAAACTAATCAAAAGTGAAAGTAAATACATTAATAATGTTACAAAAGATTTCCATTTCTAAAATTTTCATTCCCCCTTTTTTAAAAAAACGTTCTATTAATCAAAAAATACTGAAAACATGTCATGGTTTCCACAAAAGTATCAAGCAGCACAATTTTTTTTCAACATTGATAATCATAAGAAGTATTCTTGAGCACAAGATCAATAAGGATCATGTCTCACACTGACACTACTGACTTTGATTTGCTCTTAAAAAGTACCATTGAAAAAACATTAGAAATTCCTGAACTCATAGCTTAAAAGTGCTAATTCTCTTCTGAGTATTTGGACTTCTAACTAAACATCTCTATTGATTTATAATGTTGAGTGTTAACTGGCAGTTACATTTTTATCATCATCTTTCAAAGGGAAAGCTGTGTTGTTTTTCTTTGGATGTAATAGGCTCTCTTCCAGAAATTGCCCTCAGAGCAGGTCTCCAAGTAAATTTCCTAAAGTGAAGTGTGTTCTCACATTAGTGTTAAATGGGCCAGCACCTACTTGGGCAAACACAGGATGTAATGCAGTTGTGTTGTCACCCTAATCACTAATAACAACCTCAGTGAGCTCACATGCACTCAAGCAGTGTGGGGTTTTATCTCAGGCTCTGTTAGTACAGAAATACTGTAGCCATATACACACTCGCTTTGCTTTAAAGGTCTGTAATCTAGTTCATTGGTGTTTAAACAACTCTACTTTGACCCCAAATATCCTCCTTTCCTTTTCAAAGGCAGGACGTACTTGCAGTAACACCTCTTTTGGTCTGTAAAGAGAGAGAAGAGCAAATATTGAAGTAATATTTCTGTAACTTTTTAAAAGCATTAAGCCAGACATTACTGTCTGATCCACTGCAGTATCATGTTCTCTTTCAAAACGAGCTGTGACATAAACGCCCAGAGTCCCATGAGGTCATGTTATGTAAAGACCTAGATTTCATGGGTATGGATTTTGTCGATTTGTCAAGGAACAAAGCCGCCGCTGAAATTCAGTCAATCTTGATCAAATATGCAGGTGTAAGAGGATCCGTGAGCATTTGGAACGGTTCTCGTTCGCCTATCTGCACCCCGCTTTTGTTTTTCAAAAGCGATAAATTTCCTTTGTATTTTATTTCTCAACGACTTCACTATAATTTTCTATACATCCTCTGCTATGTGTTTTTACATTTTTTTGTGACAAATATCTAAACATCCTTAAAGCAAGATAATTACTGCAGCTTATTTATATTTACATAAAACCCTAATGGTTAATATGGTAAAATAAAATAAAGCTTGTAAAACACCATTGGAAAAATAAATAACTTATGTGTATGTGTTAAAAATATAAATGGAAATGTTAAATATAACATTAATGTTCTAATGTAAATTGTATATAAATTCAGGGCTGTCAAACGATTAATCGTGATTAATCGCGTCTAAAATAAAAGCATGTGTTTACATAATATATGTGGGTACACTGTGTATAATTATTTTATATATATAAATACACACATATGCATGTATATTTAAGAAAAAAATATTATTTAAAATATTTATATTTATATATAATATAAATTATATATAAATATATATACATGAAAATATTTCTTAAATATATACAAGCATGTGTGTGTATTTATATATATAAAATAATTATACACAGTGCACCAACATATATTATGTAAACACAAACTTTTATTTTGGATGCGATTAATCGATTTGACAGCCCTAATATAAATATAAAATGTTTAACACACACACTCTTCAATTAAAACTGAATGGAGGAATTAATTTAAGTAAAATCATCCGATTTGTTGTTACTATATGTGCATCAACAATTTTGATTGACTGCTTTAAAATGTTATAAATTAATAGAGTTCTTTGTCAAGATGGGACCGTAAATAATTGTAAACACTCCCTTTTGCTGTCTATGTTGGTTTTGGATTTTGGGATTGCGATAATGCAGTTTGCGATGTTGTTGTCTGCAGGTAAATGTCGTCAGCCTTGCAGAAACGGAGGCAAATGCACAGGGAGGAACAAATGCAAGTGCAGCAAAGGCTACCATGGCGATCTGTGCTCCAAAGGTGAGAATTATCTCAACTTGGCAGAAGAACTGTGGACATGTTTGATCAAAAGCACATGTTCCACTGCAGCATTGCTCTACGCGCTTTGCTCACGCACAAAACACGCACTGTAAAAATGAACCGCTGGTGCTTGATTGCACCTTAAATTTTCCACTTGGGCTCCAAGCTTGCTGAACGGCACATGATATATTTCTAAGACTAAACACTGCGTCTCTGTGTATGGGTGAAAGTGTATGTGTATACGTGTGTGCAGCTGTCTGCGAGCCCAGCTGTGGAGCACACGGGACCTGTGTGGAGCCCAACAGGTGCCAGTGCAGGGACGGCTGGCATGGACGTCACTGCAATAAGAGTAAGACAACATCCCACATCCCTTTTCCCAAGGCCAAGTTACTAATTGCCACCTGGAAATGGATTAGAGCAAGAAATCCGCTGTAATGTCAGGGTATTACCATGGATATTTAGACATATTACCATAAAAATACCATCGTTTTCTGGACATGTACAAATTATATTCTTTGTGCTACCATGGAGTTCAATGCAATCATTGTTTACACAATCTCTTTGTTAACTGATTTTTTTTAATGACTCATAAAATTAAATTTTTTTTTAATCTATGGAATATTATAAAACTTTACACAACCTTTACAACCCACTTGCATAAAACATGAAATTGCTACTAGATTTAAATATTTTTAAATTATACCAGTTAAGGCATTCACTTTTGCAGCCCTAAAATGGCTAAAACAATCAAAATATGTAAAATATGTAAGATCGAAAGTGTACACAAAAACTAATCTTACTTGAAAAGACAAATTGGAAAAAAAAAATGCATTTAAAAATTAACCACTGGTTTAGCAGTTTTATATCATGCACCATTTGAACTAAAACCCTGGCAAATTATGTTTTTGTAGGAAAGTCAAAGGCCTGGTTTCACAGACAAGACTTAGATTAAGGCGCCTGGCGTATGTTTTCAATTGTTTTCAATGGTAGCGCTGCGTTTTTAAACACCATGAGCGTAACAAGGGTTTTTTCACGCTGAAGCGCAGAGCACCCAGCGTTTTTACTGGTCGCCGGGAGTTGAAAAATTTTCAACTTTGGATAAAAGGCAGCACTCATCACTGTCACTTTTTACCCAGCCGTCCAATCACAGTGGAGGAGGGGCGGGTCTAAACCACACTGACCAACTGTCACAACATTCTTTCTGTACAACGACATCAACCAACAGAGCTAACCGAACAAAATGGATGAAAAATTATTTTTTTTACTATGAAACTAATTATCTGCGAAATCAGTTACAAGTAAACTGTGCTGCGGATATTCTGTATCATAGCAACGAAACGTCTCAATGGAAAAAACGCTGTGCTGCCAAAACGCTCTCAAGCGGCCAAAGCACGCGTCTTCAGCAGAGTGTCTGACGTTTTCCGCTGGCTAAAAACGCTTTGGTGGACACACGGCCTAAGGCAGGATTAGGCCTTTATCAATTAGGGCATTTATAGCTTTTATAAACTTGCCTTAAAACATTACTGGTGTGGATCTTGAAATTAAACAATGGCACTGACATTTTAAGATATGTCAGTGCAAGTTGCTTTCAGTTAAAACAGGTCAAACCTGCATTGGTTTAGCTCTAAGCTTAAGCCTTATCTGTGAAACCAGGGGGAAATGTCTTATATTTAATTAATTATTTTAAGATTTTATTAATATTGATCATGGTACTGCAACAGTAATGTCTGTGTTTGTGTTACCCTCTTGCGTTTAGTTTATAATGCCATTTAACCATTGGTAAAGCAATTTTTACTAGACTGATCTCATGAAATGGCGTATGTATGACACACCAATTCGTATTTCCATTTTTGGCGTGCTATCAACACGCATAATCGCTTTCAATGTGTTTATGAACACCGTTGATAATGTTACATTACTGTATTTATAAATATATGACCTACCCCAACCCCGTCCCTAAACCTCCCCATCACTGGGGTTAATAGCGTTTATGAGTCTTCCCTACCATCCTAAGAAAAAAATATTGTTTCCCAGATGTAGATCTACATTTTGCTTCGTTTCGCTCGGACATTTAACGGCGTGTACGTATACGTGGAATCACTCAGACATTTAACGACAGTAGACATACACACATACACGCGGATAGCTCAAACTGCGTATAGATAACATGCCACTTGACTTGAAAGTGGCGTGTATGTTTACGCAAAAGTCATGTTGGACCTATTGTTTTCTTATTTTCCCTAGAAGGTTCAAGTAGTATTAAACGCTTTTATATCATATATACCAATTCAGAATCTGAACTAAAACTCCAGCAAAAATGGCTTGATTAGTCATAAATACTGTTCTGCCTGATTCAACGCACTACTGAACGGATTGCTCTCTTCCTCCAGGATTTCGTGGAGGAGTCTCCAACAGCCAGCGGGTCTCCGGTTCCAAGCACAAGTCACAGCCCGTGGCAACGAAGGACACAAAGGAAGCACCCGAATCCAGTCAGCCCTCTGAGACCAACTATGTGGTTTAAGCCTCTAAATTTTGGGCCAACGGCCCCTCCATTTCAACGTGGCCTTGCCCAGAACAAAGCTTTCATCATCCTCTTCCGATCCACATCGGGACACTCCCAAGCTGGACTGCTGCTTTCTCAGAGCGAGACTTGTTTTGTAGGACAGTAACAGTGTCTTATTTTACCACACTAGCGCCTTTGATATAATATCTCCCACAGTCACCCTTCATCGAGCATCAACCGAGAGGAGAGTGAGTCACATGGTTGTGGTGAGCGTCTGATGTTTGTGCGGTTTAGCTTTCAGATGTGGCGCTGAATCACTTTGAGAAGCGTACGTTCGGATACGAGAAACTTCAGAGTGTGAATCCAGCTTTTCTTAGGATGGTAATTGCTGTGTTTGGCTTGTGCTCGAGGTTTGTCTCATTGACTTGCTCATTTTGTTAAACATATCATTCGCCATTATTGTCACTAACATTCTTTTCATGCAAATCACACTTGTGTAGTAGGTTCTCCAACAAGTACTTGTATAAGTAATATGTATGATATTCGTGCTATGTAAAATTGAAATATAAAAATATATATTTAGATATGGGTAGACTGTCTTTAAGTGTATGCTTAGAGTTTTCATACTTATGTATAACAATGCACATACGCTGCTTGTGAGGTCATTAAGCCAAAAAAAAGTTTGAAAAACTTTTTCATGTGACTTCATTACACAAATAAAACACTGTTTTCTTGGAGCCTCGAAGATCAAGTGTCTTAACTCTTAAAAGGACGGTTGTGTCATCATTTACTCACCCTCATGTCATTCCAAACCAAAGGGGAACACAAAGGGTCTTGGACGAAGTCTGTCAAGCCAAAAAAAAAATAAAAATAAGACACAAAAGCATCAAAAGTATAACAATTGTTCATGCAGCTCTTTCCTTGGTGTGTTCTTAAGTACAAATTCATGAATTAATCATCCATTTGAATCAGATCATCAAGTTCAGTACCTCTGCTAAAGGAGTAGTTCACTTAAAAAAAAAAACTGTTGCTGATAATTTACTCACCCCATATCATCCAAGATGTCCATGTCTTTCTTTCTTCAGTCGAAAGAAATTAAGGTTTTCCATATAATGGACTCGACACCACACGATGAATAAGGGTCTTATCTAGGACCCTTCGAGTCATGACTCGAAAAAGATTCATTCATTTTGATGAACGAGTTTGAACAGGAGAGTCACGAACGCTCATCACAGGACAGAGCAAGGCGAGCATTTACGCTTATAAAATGTCAACATTTCTATTATTTTTAAATGAGCGGAACTGATTTAGCTAGATAAAGCCCTTATTCTTTTGTGTGGTATCGTTTAAAGTCCTTTGAAGCTGCACTGAGGCCCTGTCTACATGAAAACACTCGCGGGTGAAAACGTAAAAATATTTTATCGGATATGCCTTTCGTTTACACGGCGACAGCGTTTTGGGGGCTTAAAATGCAAAAAAAAAGTGAAACCACCCTTCAGAGTGGAAATCTTAAAGAAAGACGCTCCACCGCCGCGTTCCGACGTAAAAGGGTAAAAACGCAAAAGTCTGTTCTGACAGTGAAGGTTGTATGCAGCATATGCCGGCGCGTGGACTTAGGGTTGTTGTGTGGCAGTGCTTCACATCGCCACCTAGCCGCCTGGAGAGCATACTACATTAAATTTCACACACTTTTGCGTCACCAGATGCACACGAGATTTCCCCACCCAAAACGCTCGTCTAACGCAGAGTAAAAAGTGATAACGCAACGTTGATCTCTTCAGAATCGTTTCCATGTAAACATAGCCTGAAATGTAATTTATTCCTGTTATGAGCACGATCCTTCAGAATGAAATCATTCTAATATTCTGATTAGGTGTTCAAGAAACATCATTATCAATGTTGAAAACAGCTGTGCTGCTTTAATATTTTTGTGGAAACTGACTTTTTTTGTAGGATTCTTTGATGAAGAGAATTTCAATTTATGTTTAATCATTTATTTAAGGCATTATAAATGTCTTTTGATCTATTTAATGATCCTGTATATGGCACAGCACTGGAACATGACTCAGATTACTTAATCTTTCTTAAACCTGGTTAAATGTTATTCCATCATTTGTTCCACAGGCTTTCTAAGGGAGCATTGTAAAATAAAGCGAGTTTTTACGGGCCAGTCTTGCGGCTTCTGTGCGATTGCGAAGGGACTACACTGTGGTGGGTCTAACTCTGTGTGCGCTGGCAGGCGAATAAGCACCTTGTTGCTCTCCTGTGCAGAATAAATGATGCTTTCTTACCCCAAAAAATCCAAGAATTCACATATTCCCGGTCTCAAGTATAGTGGGAAAAAGCAAAGCTGATAGAATGGGTGCAGATGTTTACCACCTCCACCATCAGAGGTTTCGGTAAAAGTAACATCATGCAACTGGAATGTTGATGTCTACTTACCAAAATACATGAAACCTTGTGCAACAGCCACCTGGAAGAGCACTCATCCTTTGAGCCAATCACTCAAAAAGCAATCTTTGGATTTCAAGGTTGAAAGGTCTCAGTAAAGAAGAATGATGGCAATGTGCATACACATGCAGACTAGGAAGATCATTCACACATTACACCAATTAACCTCTATGGGGGGCGCCGCTCGATCAGCCGTGCTTCCCGCGCAGTCCAGAGGAAGCTGGTGTGGTGGCCAGAGAGGACAGGTGAAAATAAACAGCTGGCCGGGTGATTATTTGTACTGTTCCACATCACATAGCAGCTCGGCCCACCATGATTGCCCCGCGGAGCCCATGGGAGCCACGCGAAGTTGCCCTGTCAGGTCACCTTTCATGGAGGAAATACAACAATAACAAAAACACTTTGTGGAATGTCAAAAATGTAGCAGGCAAATGAAATGGCGGTAACCATGGAAACCACTGAGTCATTCCGTGCCTGTGAATTTTCCAAACATCTGGTAACTTGCGTTAAGCAGGTGCAGGAACAGGTATGTTCCATTTGTATCTGCCTCTGGGCGCCGAAGCAGGGAAACATCAGAAAGATTCGGTCTGTTGAGAATCAAATTGAAATGTTCTCTCCATTACACTTCATATAACGGCTCTTCTGAGAATCATAGCAGCAGAAGACTCACCTTCTGATTATAGGACGGATTGAAGGGCAAAAATAAGATACTCGCCGGACGTTCTTACAGGAATATTCCACATTCAATAGCTGAAGTCGATTGACAGCACTTGGCATAATGCTGGTTACCACAAAAATGTATTTTGACTCAGGGCTGTCAAATGATTAATTGCGATTAATCGCATCCAAAATAAAAGTTTGTGTTTACATAATATATGTGGGTGCACTGTGTATAATTATTAATATATAAACACACACATGCTTGTATATATATTTAAGAAATATTTTCATGTACATACTGTTTATAGATTTATATATAATTTATATTATATATAAATATTTTATATATAAATATATTTTTTTTTCTTAAATATACATGCATGCATGCGTGTGTGTGTGTGTAGTGTGTATATATCTATATATATATATATATATATATATATATATATATATATATATATATACACACATATAATTAAACACAGTGCACCCACATATATTATGTAAACACAAACTTTTATTTTGGATGCGATTAATCACGATTTATCATTTGACAGCCCTAATTTTGACTTTTCTCTCCACTTACTTTTCAGAACCTTTTTTTCAGTAGATGAACAACCAAAACATTGACAGCCAATCAGAAACCACCCAACTTTAAAGAGGATGAGAATTTAAAGTGGCAGACGACAAAAGGGAAGCATGTGCTTATAATAAACAAAGTTATCGTACATTAATTGGTGTGGACACTAGTTAGCATTCTTGGTTTAATGGTCCTTGACAATAAAGTACAAATACAAAGTTGTATAAAAGTAATAAACATTCTAATTACGAATATCTATCGCCTGTTGGTGAGGATGGTCATAAGGTTAACGCTCTTGGTGTGAACAGGCCTTAACTAAAAAAGCATAAAGTTATAATAATTCTATGAGAAAAGAGAAGTCTTAGAAAAGTTTATAAGAAAATAAAACATTTAGTCCTGGTTCGCTTAGCGTTCACGCTGTCATTTTTAAGACCAAACCTAAAGCTACAAAAAAAAAAAAATCCAAAACAAGGCTTTTGGCAAAATGCGCTTGTAATATGTGTGTACATATGGCATTTTGACCAGCTTAGAACATGCAATAGTTTATAAAACGTGTAAAGGAGCAGTGCCAGAAATTCACACAAATGAAAATCTGCTGCAAGGAACCTGTTTCAAAGTGTGATGGCTAACCCAGCTCCTATGATGAGAAAAAAAGGTATAACACACTAAGGGTGCAAATTTGACTCACATGCTTCATGTGCTTCAAGGAAGGCACTTTGAGGATGTGAAGATGTTGTGAAGGCCCTGCTGGTGAAGAAGAGAAGCGAGAGAAGCCAGTCTAGTGGGTAGCACTGAGTATGTTTGTGCCAGTCAGGAAAATTCCCCTGTGGTGTGGAGGAGAAAGACAGAACCAACAAAAGCAACAAGCGCATAATGCCCACTGTGGCGAAAGGTTCTCGTCATTGTCCAAGCAAAAGAGAAGCAATGAAAGCAGGACATCAAAGGGCGAGCAGGAGAATGGGCTGTCTGAGCCAAGAGCTTTAGATCTGCTCTGCCCTCCATACATAATCACCCCGCCGGAAAATACAGTAGGCTTACAGGTAGAGGATCGAGAACACTGCAGCGCGGATACTGGGGATGGGCACTGACTCTTAAAGTGCCATAGACACAGCTTCAGATAATGCGAAGACTTCGAGTATACAGATAGCGAAACATTTCTACGGAAATCCTAAAGTCTTTGCCAAGCACGTGTGCACTTACTCCTCATTCTTCAAAGTTTCCTGACAAGGTGTCATTTAAGTGTTAGGAATGACTTTATGAACCTCCTTGGATATAGATTCAAACATTTTGGCTTTATAATGAAAGGTAAACTTGCTAACAGGGTAAAAAACAAGTGTAAAACTGAAGATAATTTTGTTTTTATATAATCTGAAGAGCCCTTTTCCACTATAAAACACCTTTTGTGCAATGCAAAGTTTCCATTGATGTTAAAAGTTTCTTCATGAAACCATTGATGCCTATAAAGAACCCTTTAAAATAGTATGCGAAAGTATTTGCTTCAGACATTTCTATGCTTTTCCTTGACTTTTTAAGACTTTGCATGACTTCCTAAGCTTGGAAATCAATATTGTCCTTGATAAATCAAGTTTTTATGGGAACCCATGCCATGATGCATGGAATTGTGGGTTAATTTGCTTCTTTCAAACTGCACACCAATAAATTTATTTCACTTTTTTAAAAACTTGGATAAATCTTTTCTTAAAATCGATATAAAGGGGTTTTTATATAAACGTGTGTGGAAAGACGTTTGTTAACAATAAACAGCAAACAGCGCAATAGGCAAAAAAAAAGGCTAAATGAAAACACCTCTGAATCCTTTAGAGAGAATGCCAAACCACCCACTCCATCAAACTAAACCTGCCAAGAAACATCAGAGAGAAACATGCTGTGCCACCTTCTTATATGGTGAAATGCTATAAATAAAGGCAAGGAAAATTAAACAGGAATTACAAAAAAAAAGGAGTATAGGAAAACGAATTAGCAGAGCATCTTCCAGACGCGTGGGATAAAGTGCAGTTATAAGAGTCTTAACTAAATAAATCACTTCACTGAGAAGACTTTGAAATGCAATCACATTTACATGGATAGTGTGCTTTAAAACTCCCAGCCTATATGATTGTGTGTATAGTCTGAGCTGTAAAGTGAATCAGTGTCTCTAGAGAATAGGATCTTTCGCTCTTGTCTCAAGACAGCCCTGCCCTGCTTCTCCAGAGACAAAAACACCGACATCAAAGCCTCGCTGTCATCACGCAAGAATTTCTGAGTGCCCCCATCCTTCAAGAACCAGCCACCCTGGAATTTTAAGTGGATTTCTCCATCCCATCTCTCCCTGAGTCTTTCTGAACAGAGCGGGTGAGGGGGATCCAGGAGTATGGCTGGCAAATCATGTGACTTTTAAAACGGAGACCAAATGGAACTCCTCTTACTTGGTTTCAATCCCAAATCTCTTATGCAGACATGCATATGATCCAGAAATGAAGGGTCTGTGGCAGTGGAGATTCATTCTTTGAGAAGCTAACGACGTAAATGAGACCTGATTTAATAGCCTATCTAGGCTCCAACAATTACTTGGTAACATTTCCAACATTATTGACATGGCAAAATGGCGTTTAAAACGATTAGGGTTGGATTTCTTGGGTCTACTTTGTACAGATTGAAAATCCAATCCAACAAAAAAGCTTTGAAATGAAGCAAATTGTCATGTTTCTTTTTTTACTTTTCTCTGTATCCCCACGTTCACGGTTATTGTTCTTTATTATTTATTTTGGTGCTGAATTATAATTATGTAATAAAAAACTGAAAGAAAAAAGGTTGAAAATCCAGCAGCACTATCTTTGTTTTGATTTTTAGTGCGTGGCTGTATTCTCTTCAGTGGGTTACTGTTATTTAACGTGTTTTTGAATGTTTTGTCGACGACACACGAAAATTTATCTCCAATAAATGTCGGTCGACAAAAACACGAGCTGTGGAAAAATATAAGTGATCTAACACCGAATGCCATTGAAAACGCGGCTTCTCAGTCTATCTCGCTTTCACTTCATCTACCTGTCATGGCGCTGCTCCGAATAAGGTCTATGTGCCATGCACACGAGTGTGTAATCCTGCCACCTATCAGTGATACAGGGTCACTGCATCCACGTTCCGTAACAGCAGCACTATGGCTGAACAGGAAGTGCCCGCACCCCTGAAATCTCTAAACTCGAATAATCCAACATTTATCTCCTTTGTTAACAAATCCAGTCGTAATGCCAAAGCATGGTGGCTAAACTTTTCGGGAAAACCCGTATCTTACGGCGACATAAAACCGGGGAAAACGCTCAAGATGAACACGTACCTGAGTAAGTACCGTAGAACTAGCAACATCTCCGGTTTGTCGCTTCACTTTGTACTAAAGCAAGTATTTTTTACAGCTCATCCGTGGATCTTCAGAGCATCTGACGGAGCTAAACTGCTGGCTAACCTCAGTGAAGTTTATTTTCCAACTCAAGCGCAGTATGAGTACGGATACCCGCTGTACAAGTCTGTGTGTGTGACTGCACCAGGTGCGAGTCCATCCTTCATCTCATGATGCTATGCTCTAACATGCACAATAGTTTTATTTCATATAGATATCTATGTTCTGTTTTTGACAGTGTACTCATTACAAGAATGTTGTGCACGGTTGATCCGGAGTATGGTGAGAAAAGAAGACATCTGCAAGCTGGAAATCCCCGACAGTTTGAGAAAAGACATCAGTCGTGAACCTGATCTACTGAGAGACATTGAGATTTTATCTGCCAAAATGTCACTAAATGGTGCAGTCTGATCCGGTCAACTAGAGAGCAGGAATCATTTATGATATCAGATGTTCAAAGTGTGGAAGTATGCAGAAGCTCATAGTTTCACTTTCTTTGAACATGTGGGCATGTTGTTATTCTATGCAAAGACAGGGCATCAGCACTTTCAATTAGAGCACTGCAGTATTGGGTTCTACCTATTAAACAACTGAAAAATCACGGATATGTTGTGGCTAATAAATATACAAATACCACTTACATAAAATAAGATTGAATGATTCGAGTTACTAAAGTAAAAGTCCCAGTGCTTTTAGAGAATATCATCACCCTTGGACTTCCACTGAACCATTAAAATTCAAGGATAGTAACTAACTGTTTAATATGAAGACACATACAGGGTAACATATTTTATTTTTTAATTATTACACCAAAGAACATGAAATTATAAACAGTTTAATCTCAGTTTCTTTTTTCATACATTGACAATTTTGCCCTTTTAGAAAATAAATCAAGAGCAATATTTCTCTCTATTATGATAAATATAATATTATTATGTTTTATTATGACTAATATTGCACTTTGGGTACAGGCATACAGAGATCACTGAATAATGATTTATATTTATTGATGCTTTTGAAACTGACTGCATGCTGCTTTAAAATCATGTTTATTTAGTGAATAGTATATTGTTAAACCAAAGACTGCTGCAAATAAAATAAAAATATTTTCAAGATGTTTTGGTTTCTTTGCAGCTTTAATAACTTTCATGTAATTTCGGGTTTTTTAAATATAAGTGTCTAGTTTCTTTAAAATCAAACATTTCATTAACAAATCCAAACTAAACTAAATATTGCAGGCTTCTCGTAACGTTTGTTCCCAAACCATTAAAGGGATAGTTCACCCAAAAATGAAAATTCTGTCATCATTTACTCACCATCAAATTGTTCCAAATACCATGGAAGTTAACGGGTGCTGTCAACTGTCTGGTTACCAATTTGAGGGTGAGTAAATGATGACAGAATCTTCATTTTTGGTTGAACTATCATTATAACACTGATTTACTACAACACCTGAAATAAATATGAAAAAATTACCATGGGTTATAGGTCACACTACACTAAAAAAGGGGAATCCAATCAACAACACCTAGTTAAGTTGTACAATCATGTTTGAAACATTCACATTTGGCCATTAAATTACAATTACCACTTTGCGAGTTGAAAGCTCACACCTGATTTGCAAACATGGGGAAAATACAATACACTAGTCTAGCAATGTCATGAGGATCATCAACTCAACTAATGCCAATAATGAACCAAAATCAGAGGAGTTTGCGGTTAATGCCCAAATAGACAAAGCCTATAGCACACACACTCCAATAATTTTGAACATTGCAAGAATTTAATGGTTTATATTCAATGTATTCATTTTTTTTGCAGAAATCTGCACTTAATGTGGATTCTAATTAAATACATTATAATTTAATTAGTTCAAACAGTGTCAAATATAAGTTAAAGAAAATCAAAGTATAATATTTGTGTATCACTCCCAGCACCGCACCCAGAATTCACCTCACCCAGAAATCGAAGAAGAGCATCACAACATTCAGTGTTTCTTCATGGAGTCGAGAATGCGCAGGATGTACAGGAACAGGTTGACTATGTCCAGGTACAGATTGATGGATGCCAGAACGTGTTCCTCTGGGGACAGCTTATGCATCAGCAAGTGGGTATTGAAAATAATGAACCCGCAGAACAGCAGAGCTCCAGCCCCGGCAAAGACCAACTCCATTGTGTCATTGTAGAAGAAAAGCTGAAGGAGAGCAAATTGTGTGACTTGATCACAACGCTACAGGTTTCAGTACAAATCAAACTCACTTCATTTGATAATATTAATTAGATAATCATTCCATAGATTAAATAACAAATATATTTTGTTCATTTTACCTAGAATGGAAATAATACTTAAACAGAAGTACAGATTTAACTTATATTACTTCCAGAACATTTAGTTTAAAAATTTACAGGCTTTAGACTCACCCTCAAAAAGCTTGCAATGATCAAGATCCACAGGCCAGCAAACAGACTAAACATAAAAATGGCCAATTAGGATTTTTCTGTAAGTGCATTATTAATACACAAAACCAATAATATGAATAATTAAACAATAATCATGAATGTAAAAAATCTTCAATTCTCCTCACAAAAGACATTCACTTCTCCCATGCTGACAAGCGGGCCATGCACCACATCAAAACACAGAGTTATGACTTATAGAGCCCCGTTATTTGTGTTACATTTCAGTTTAATAACGGGAACGAAGAATGTTTCTCTAGAGACAATTTCTGACTCAAAGAACACCATTCCACATGGTGTAAATGGTTTAAAACGATCATTCTTGCACTCAGTTACTGTGATGAATGTGACCGATCTGGGCCTTGAGCGGATATTACCTGGCTCCGAGTTTGCTGAAGTCTCTTTTAGACTGGAAAGTGTAGGCAGTGAGACCCAGGAACACAGCAGACGTGAGCACAAAGGCCTGAAGCACTATTGTGTACTCATAAAATGACACTGAAAGCAGAAAAATATGGTATCACATGATCCATCACAGAGGTGCCCAATAATATTATAAAACTGGATGTTTATCAATTACGAAAATGCATAAACTTACCTGCAGTGGCTACAGACAGAGACTCCAGCAGAGTCTGCATAAACATGTACAGCCATTATAGCACTTCATATGTAACACACACACACAGGCCACTTTATTAAATACACTTTGCTTGTACAAGGCTGGACCCCTTCAGAACAGCCTTAATTATTTGTGGCATGTGAGTGGTGGCCAGTGATGTGTATATCATACTTTAAATGTTGTTTTGAGGTATATACTCACAAATCCAAACAGCAAATAAAGATTGATAGGGTGCTGGTGACGGTACACAGCCAATGCAAGCAGCAGGATAAGGGACCCGATAGCAGATATCAGCACCAGAGCGGGACTGAAAAATTAATGCAGTGGTTCACAATAATATACTTACACAGCTTAAAGTGTATTTTATATCTATTAGCCACAATGATGTGGTGAATCCACAGGGAGGATGTGGTCTTACCTTTCGTGCACAAATGTTTTAATGGGGTTGCAGAGCATGAAAAGGGCAGATACAGCAGTGGTGATGATAATCTGCAGTGAAAGGATGGTGTAGACCTTGCGGAGGAAATCTGAGAGAAATATGACTTGAGTGTCAACTCCTCAACCATATATGCACACATGTAGTAAATAAATAATTATAAGGTCACACCTTATATTAGGTGTATTTTTACAGATACAATGTACTTGTGTTAAAAAATATGGGCATATGGGTATGCATGTAGGCCTATGTAGCTTGCTGCCTATATGGTTAGAGACAGGTTTCGTGGAACTGAATTATATACAGATTGACATATTATAGCTTGACAGGGTCTATCTATTCTCAAACACAAATAATTCACGAAAGACAACAAAAAACTCGATAAGCAGGTTTGACAACTACAGGCAACATTTAAGAGACTGCTTCTAATCTATTAAAATCAATAAGGAACCAAACGTCTCGTGACAGCTGATTTATATAATGTGCGCCATATGTCTCCATATGTCTTATGATGAAACCAAGTGAAATAAATGTAAATACAATAGAAACCCGCTCCAGCTGTTTCTCATGTTTATCCTTTCCAAGCCATAGCATTATAATGATTGCATTACTAATTACGTAGACTTGATTGTAAACATCGGTTTAACTCACCCATCCGGATGTGCACACTCGCTGTCGCGACGTTCGTGCCATAATTAAAATCATCCTCAATAGATGATCGCGGATACTTCTCTTCATTCATGTTTGATCGTATTTAACGAGTATCATTTACTGGCAAGTGATAATAATCCAAAGGTCTCTTCCGTCGTTTGCTTTTTTTCTTCTTTTGGTGGTTTATATTGTAAACATTCCGTAGCTCAAAGATGTGCTATTGCCACCTATCGGATTGTCCCAAACCTGCAAGGTGTTACGTGGAAGACAAAAAACTAAACAAAACAAACAAACAAACAAACGTAAAAAATCAAATGATTAAAATATGATAATTTATCATAATAAAATGATTTAAATAAATAATTACATTGTCAATACATGTGATTTATAGACCATTTCACAAGATGTAAACAACACTGGTCCAGAAACACTTCCTGTTTCAGTTTTCTTTATTTCACATGTAAAGAAAACATCTTAAAGATG
Source organism: Hybognathus amarus (assembly GCA_030378365.1). NCBI lineage: Eukaryota > Metazoa > Chordata > Actinopteri > Cypriniformes > Leuciscidae > Hybognathus > Hybognathus amarus. The sequence goes on along the minus strand of JAQIUQ010001019.1, from coordinate 563,028 downwards.
TTTGTTTAACTTTTTGATTCAGTTTTAAATGTTCTGTTGGTTGTATTTTATCCCAGCTTTTATGTAGTGTTAAAAAACTGAAACAGGAAGTGCTTCTGGACCAGTGTTGTTTACATCTTGTGAAATGGTCTATAACATACTTTTAAATACATACATACAGTTGTTGAATTATAGATAAAAATACTGATTAAAATTAAATAAATAATATAGTGACTAGAAAAATATAACAACTTAATAGAAGCTAAATTCCGATTATAATTAATTTTACATTTTAGGATGGGGGTCTCTTACACGATGATGATCATATTTAGGAGTTCGTGGCATCTACAAAATTGACAACCCCTGCAGTGGTCACAAAGTAGTTTCCTTCAGGTTTAATTACAACCTGTCTCCAAAGAGAAAACTGTTGTCTTTTCTGTGGGCAGGATTTACCCATTGCTTCGAGCATGTAATGACTATTCCCGTGGGATTTGGATATCACTGGAGTTCCTGCAAAAGTTGCTCACAGTCTCTCCTGGGAATGCTTTACAAAATGCACCACTGCCCATTGCTTTCCCCAGAAGCTTGAGGTGGAAGCCATTTCTCTTTATGTCCACACACAGCATTTCATTAAAGCCTGTGTGGAGCCAGCCTCGAGGATATGGCCACATAATTCATTTGGAAGTACACTGTCTCCTCCATCCATTCCCAGGTGTTTCTGAATAACCTTTTGGCTTTCTTGCATCCAGGAGATGCTTTTCATCACATTTCTTTCATGTGGCAGTAGCACATAGTGGTGCCTCATTTTCTGTTTTCCAATCCTTGCGTTTCCCTTCTATTTCAGCTTTTAGGCTGATAGAAAATTGTTACATACCAGCAATCTTAAGTGAGCATTAAAGCCTAGGAAATTCTTTAAAACCATCTGCAGGCAGCAGATTTACGTACGAAATAGGTAGCCTATTTTTAATTTTTAAATAATTTAACAACTGGCGTGATTTCAAATAATATCATATTTAATTTCTGATGCACCATCTTGTGTAATTCTTGTTGCGCAAAAAAAAGCCACTAGGCTTAGTAGATTTAAATTTTTAAACAACCTTGGTAATCATATTTATCTGGGAGTCTGTACCCCGAATGACCACCAGATGGCGCTCTCATTATAAACAGCAAACATGACTAGCAGAGTAGGTCTGGGAAGCTGCTTTGGAACTGTATAGATTACCAATGGGGTGATGACCCATCCTGCAGTTTTTCGGGACAGTCGCATAAGCAGTGTCCTGCATTTCAATTGTGTTTGTATTTACTTTTCCATGAAATTACAATACCGCAGAACATAAATCATTTGCAAACTGTTGTAATGTACGTCTGGCCGCTAAGTGGTTCTTTACTCTAGTCCTCGAGGTCCACTTTGTAGAGTTTTGCTCCAACCCTAATCAAACCTAGACTGGTAATACCGGACTCTTCTACTTCACTTTGCTTTGTAGACAGAGTCTGGAATGGCATTATAGAGAAGTGTTTTCTCTCTCGCTAGGGGGCGCTTACCCATTAGCCAATCAGATAAGTTTATTTATGACGTATGTTATGCCGCATCGAACTCAAATCTATGATCAAACTTCCACTGTAAACTTGCTGTAAACACTTGACTTGATGCGAGCGAAATACCAGAGTGAACATGGCTGTAAACGACTTTTGCAGATAATGCGAAGTTAATCTACGCATCCACGGTACAATCACGGCCTCTAAACCTATTTTAGCCAGAGTGAAACAAAAAAATATTTGTAGCCAACTCTCAAACTTAGGATTAGATATTTTAAACACAGCTCTTTGTTCTTCTAGCCTGGTAATACCAGACTCTGTTACGTCACTTTGCTTTGTAGGCAGACGTAACTAACGGTAACAATTGATAAATTTAAACTTTCCCAAAACCTGTCAGGAGTCAGGCCACAACATCACCCTCATTTAAAAGGTTTATCAAACACTCTTCTTGTTCTGGTTTGAGTTTGAAAAACCCCTGTTCTCCATAACAGAGCGAATTGCATTCCGTGTCTCGTTTCTCATTCGATTTCTCTAACCTACAGTGTAAAACTCGGCGCTTCAGCGTCTACGTCATCACGGCTCTCAGCCCACCCTCGGTTTGTTGATTGGCCGGACGTCCGAAGGCCTTATCAGGCAATGACTTTGTAGTGTTTGTTCACAAAGGTACCTCACAAAACTGATTTCAATAATGGACACACAACAGAAAAGTGTTGTTTGTTTAAAAGGAGCCGTATGTAAGATTGTGGCCAAAACTGGTACTGCAATCACTTTCAAATTACTGTAGAGCAGTATACGGTGCATTTTATGATTATTTGAAATAAATTTCTTACATACAGCTCCTTTAACTAATCATCTTATTATGAATGTCATTTCAGCTCTACTTTCCGAGTATGAATCATCAAATGCATTGAAGGACAAAAATATACAAGCACTGTAAAAGGTTTTGCCACAAACTGACTGGCTTCTATCCTGTATGATTTCGAACAAGTCTCATTAGACCTTACTGTACATGAATTATGAGCTTCCAGAACTTCTGATTGAGGCTGTGTGTGACGAAGTAATTGAACTCCTTTCCACAAATTGAATACAGAATTAACATTTCATAAGTGCAAACAACAAGTGCAAACATAATCAACGTACTCTCTCAAAATTCAAAGTGCAAACAGAGACCAGATCTAAGAGGTGGTTACAATTACACAGCCCAGCTTAAGATATGTTTGATAGTGGGTGATATTCGAATTCACGAACGCACATATACTGTGTATAGGGAGCAGCAGTACTGAGCGTGCATTCTACAAGATAAGACATTTATCTGAAGCTTAGGCTCTGTTGCGCAACGAATCCTCCGCCATGATCTTGTCAGTCTCGTTGTGTGATCAATGAACTGTGATTCTTGCTGAACTGTGTGACTCTGCAGCTCGTGCTGGATGAGCAGAGCAGACGTTAACAATAGTTTACAATTGATGCAACCGTTATCCAACCGAATAATTCTTTTTTATTTCTATAAAAAAAGCAAAACGACAGAAGAGGCAGTGCCGCTGTGGATCACCGTAATGTAAACGTAGCGGTGGCATATTATATGCTAATTTCACCCCCACACTCCATCATGGCGATGTCATGAGACCTAGAAATCTTTAATAACTAAAATATAATACATTTTAATATCGCAAGATCTTGTGTCATGAGATATCACACCCGTAATATTATGGAATTTTTATTAGGGTTGTAACAATATATCATATCACAATATATTGCATACAAAAATGCATCAATATCATGGATAGTGACAATATGTACTGTGTATAATTCACCCAAAATTACAATTTCTGTGGGAAAAAAATCTAAGTTTACAGTACCACATTAAAATACTATATATAATGTATAATAACGCAAAATGGTGGAATATTTGTGGGTCCTGGTAATGCCAAATGTCTTGTTACCAGTGATTATCCCAGTTAATGGTAATTATCAAGATAAGCAATTATCTCTTGTTAAAACATTAAAACAGAGCATGCCAGTGGGAAAGTGTTCAAAAGCATTGCATCCACAACAAATATATATTTCTATTTATTCTCAGTAATGATTCCATGTAGTTTAAGTGTTAAACTCCATAAAAGGGGGGGGTTTACTGCTTTTTTCTTTGCATGGTTCTGTTTATGGGGTGCAATATAACATGTATTCGTGTTTTTCTTTTTTAAAAAGTCTTATTTTTCATAAACTTCACCTTTATTGTAAGCCGCGCTCTCCTCTGTCCCCTGTACGAGCGGTTCACTTCCTGAGTGAAGAGAGGCAAACAGAACCTTATCACACACGGCTCTTACTAAACGTTTCTGAATGATAATTTGCTATTTTTTTTTACTTTTTACATGTTTGTTTAACACAATAGCATCTGACTGGCAACAATAGCAACTGACTGGCTACTAATGTTCAATGTTCAAGCACTGGCTACTAATGTACTCAAACAGCTTTGGCATTAGTTTACGTTCTTGATCAAATCAAAAATAACGTCATAAAGCATATATACATGAAAAATACGTTTAAAACATACTTATACGAAATTCAGGTCCATAATGTTTGAACGCGTTTGTCGTAGACACAAAATAGCATAACTAGTAGCCTAGTGGCTATAAAGCAAGCGCTGGCATTTGAAACAAATAAAACAAGGCTACGTCTGGAATTATACATGCACATACATTTAAAATGATTAAAGTCTTAGCCTACTTACAGGTTGTGGCCCAACAACTGCTGCCTCTGCTTTTTAAAGTCGGAACTGCTTCATGTTTTAGTAACAGTTTCTTGTTGAATCTCGTGTTGAATTTGTGGAGATTCTGGAAGCTGTCTTCTGTAAAATGCGCAGCACAGAGAGCTAAATTACGATTGTCATTTTCAAGAACATAAACAAACATAAATTGTATCCATTGTTGATGAAGTACAGGGTCCGTGGAAGCCCGAACACAGAAGACGTTAAAAATGTAAAAATGTATTTGTCATTGAATAGTTCATTCAGTAAGTGCATTTATGAGCAAGTCATTGAATCATTCACTCAAACTGAGTTTTTAAAATAATTCAGATTAATTATATATTTGAAATAGACTACAGAAATTCACATTTTGCCAGAACTTCTAGTAAATTACATGTTATTTTGGAAATCGTGATCTTGGTTAGAAACAAAAGTTGTGATTCTCAATTCATCCAGAATCATGCAGTTCTAGCCTGTTATTTATTTCTTTACAGTTATATCAATGTGTGTGGAAGGGAATCTTCAAACAGCACCTCGTATAAAGTACCCGTAGTTCCTCAAGTATCACATGAGATCAAAAGATCATTTCAGTGTCATCTCTCCACTCGGTTTGTCGTTTTATTGTTTCTCTGTTCGTCGGCCATACAAAGGATTACAGCTGTAGGAATCCCCAAATTTATACATAGACGATAAACATCATGCTAACAAAGTATTAAATTTGTACAAAAATACTTTACAGCTCATAATACCTGTCCATTAGAAATAAAAATACAATATTTCAGGGACATAACTGACATTGAATTCATCGTATACTGAAAATGGACACCCACTATTTTAACTGGCAGTGCTTGACTTCACTAAACGTTTCACAAATGTAACACAAAAATGAGTTGTTGTTTTTTTCTTCTTTTCACTCGACCAGTGTATTTGCAGTAACACAGAGAAGTGCTGTGACAAATTTAAGTCAAGGTCAAGGAAAGCGTTGCAATGAAAGTGACAGTTAACTCTTGAATCAGGCCTTCAGAACCATAATTCAACATGTAGCGTTTATGCATTTGAGGAACATCTCAGTGAGTTGCTCAGTGCATGAGTTTGGGGAATGAACCCGTACCTGAAGGTTTATCTGAAATAGAACAAATAAAGACACCTTTTCATCATCGGCAAACGTTCTCCATCAAGTGGGCTTGATGGGGTTTTTGTTCGGTTCAGTAGTTGGACCACAATGTGCCATTTGAAAATAGTGAGTAGACAGGATCTTAGAGCACTGACAAACAAGGGTGACATCACTCATCAAAAGCACAGTTTCATACAGGTGGGTGAGGCTCTTCATTGCCATTAGCAGCTTACCCATGGCATTTTTTTTCTTTACTAACGTCTTTTTTTTTCTCTTAACAGAGCTACAAATGTGATGTGGTCTACCACATAAGGTAGGAAAAACCCATTCTCATGATTTGACGATTTTTTTCTCTTTACAAACGAATTGCGCGCCCTTTGGGCTTACACAGTCTGGAAAAAAATGTCAGATGAGACATAAAACCATAACAGTACCATATACAAATTACCATAATGATTTAGAACTATTTAAACAATGGTGGGAGGAATACAAAAGTCTTTTCAGGATTTTTTTTTTTCTCATGGACATCAACCCCATGCTCGTGTTTTTGTCATAAGTGGGTACTGCAAATTTAAGCGAATGAGATGAATTTGTTGGCCGTAATATTCTCATTTATCACAGACAGCGGAGTAAACAATATGCGAGTACCTACTTGAACGGCTGTCGTTTTCGTTTACGAGATTGATGTCGGAATAAATAAGCTGTTCTATCCTTTGGGCCAATGATGGATTTTCGCGAAAAGTGGGCCGAGAGTCTGGAGACCGCAGACCTATGGTGGTTACCTAACAAAGTACAAAGAGTTTCCGAACCGAATGACCTTCTTCGTGCCATCAATCTGCTCCGGTACATGGTCGATAGTGACCTCATGCTAACCAGCCAGCCCTCAAAATCACACACATCCCTTATAAATCATCCGCCTCTATTCATAAAAATAGACATCTATCCAATTTCAAGATAAGGTGCCTTTGTGCCACCCTTTCCTTATGAGTGACATAGGATTTCATATTTGCTGTGAAAAGAGAACCAAAACATGGTGTTTTTCATGTAGCCAAGCTCTTGTTTTTTTGGACAGAAGTACTACAAAATAGTTTATTAAAAGGTCTCATGCATTAGGCTATAACCCACATTCAGTCACAATTGAAAAATGGCTACCGAATTCATTGTGCTGATTATTTTTTCCCCTACACACAGCTTTATCCTCTCTTGTTGAGCAAGAAAAGGAATCAGCTCTGACCTTGGCATCAGATAGAAGGAAATACACGGACATACACTATACGCACACTTGTGTTTTAGTATCACAAAAATAGGAGGGTCGACGGTTGTGTTTCGGATGTAGGGACTTTGACAGACTTCGTGGAGGCTTGAGAAATAAAGTCTCGAGACGCGCGCACACACACATTCGAACTCACACAAACACGGACGATCACAGAGTGGCCAGTCCGATATCATAAGTAAAAGTCTCAGTGTTGCTTTTATGCATCTTTTGCTTCTTCTTTTTTTTTTTTTGAGTTGTCCTTAAAACTATTCTTGTTTATTGGCAATAAAAATCAGGGATGGCACTGTTTCAGGTTTTCTTTTCCTCACAATTTGGTTTTCCAAGAGGTCAGTGTGGTCTTCGCCGCCTTATTCACAGGGTAAAAACACACCCAGCGTGTCAGGTAAGGACCTCTCAGTCACGGTGGTTCATGCTCTGACTTCAGAAAGGGACTGGGTGTGTGCTAAAGGACAACAAGCCCTCGTTTTCCTCCACTAGAGGGAGCCGTTTAGGAAGGGGAGGGTTTGCTTTAGCACCATGAGGAGGAGCGCTCCATTGCAGGCACCTTGGAGGAGTTCTACTATAAGGTCTTGTTGGGGTCTCTGTCCTCTAGTCCCGCTAGTGTGGAGTTGTGCTGGCCCTGCTCCAGCCCTGCAGTGGGCTGCTCGAGAGGTCTCCAGAGTCAGTCCAGTTCACAGCCTCGTCATTGGCCAACGGGTTCAGTTCTGAGGTCAGCGAGGAAACCGGGTTCCGGCTTATGACTAGATCCAGTTTGTTCCCGGACTCTGCTATGAGAGGAACCACTAGGCAGCAGTCAAAGTCTCTAGTCCGGACGTGGTTTATCTGTTGCACAAAGCAAGAAAAAAAAATCTAATTTAGAGGTACAATTCACCTTTGGCTAAGCCCCGCCCCCCTTAGTTACTGTTGCTACGTCCGTCAAACTTCACCTGGGCTCTGGTTTGGCATCAACATGGCTTATGCTGTGACAGCTCTTCCTGCTGAAATGTTATCAAACTTTTATAAAGCAGCAAATAAAGTGTCCGATAGAAGTAGGCAAAAGGGGCTGCAATATGCGTTCAAAGGCTATTCAAGACATACAGGTGGAACGCAAGAAACAGCGTTTCAAACGCAAGAAAGATGACACTTGTCAGGATTTGACTTCGGTTTTGGGAAGGGAAAAAACGGACACCCCCATCCAACCTCTCTGGGAAACGCGTATCTGTGTTACAAATGCCCCAGGTACAACGTTTAACCATATTTATGATAAAACTACGACGGTAATAGCCTGCCGAGACCAAAAATATGAGACGCCTGTGTTGAAAGTCAATGGAGCGCTGTGAAAAAGTGTCGGACCTCTGTGGTCAATCTACATTCTAGGGCGTGGCTTAGCCAAAGGTGAATTTCTAATGTCCTTGGCGTCCCATAATTTAGCGGGACTGCATCACAGTTGCTCACCTGTAGCAGTCTGTCGTATGGCTTTAGGCCTCCGATTTCAGCAGGGCCAGCCGGACGGATATTGTTAACGTAAACCCCCTTCTCCAGGACCCCATCAGACACGCTAAACCCAAAGTCCTCAAGATCTGAGTCCTTCAACAGACTCATCTGGGAATGTGGGAGCAGTTACACACATTAAACCTGCTGTATAATGATAATGGAATTCAGAAATGACCAAAAGACGGGTATTCCCACCTTATGTAGCTCAACTGGGGTAGGTGACATGTCTTTGATCTCCTGCTTCATTCTCCTCATGGAGAAAGATTTTTTGCCGACGTCGGTGGGCAGGGTGTTGCTGCGGTTTGCCTGTGTGTATTGTGGTTTGTTGCTGCCACGTTCCTGAAAGCTGGCCTGACGGCCCAGGTGGCTTCGGGTGGGCGCAGGGTCGTGGTTTAGACTTAAAGAGCTGCCCGACATGATGGTGGCCTACAGGGAAAACCATGAGGAACTGAGCTGAGTACGAGTAAATGTAAGTGATGAGAAGGTTATACAGATAAATGCACTCAAAACACACTTTGTAAATAAAGTTTAGTATACACAACCGTTCAAAAGTTTGGGATCAGATAGCCTTATTTTCTTTTTTGGAAATTCAGCGAGAAGCATTAAATTGATCAAAAGTGAAAGTTAAGACATTTACAATGTTACGAAAGATTTCCATTTCAAATAAATGCTATTATTTCATTACAGAATCTTGAAAACAAATGCAACATTTCCACAAATGTATTAAGCAGCACGGGTGTTTTCAACATTGATAATAATAAGAAATATTTCTAAAAGCATATTAGAATGATTTCTGAGGGATCTGGAGTAAAGATGTGGAAAATTCAGCTTTGGTCACAGGAAAAAACAAGATTTTAAAATATATTGAAATAGAAAAGTTGTTGTAAATTACAGTAATGTTTCACAATATTCCTTTTTGATCAACTGAATGCTGCCTCGGTTAGGATAAAAGACTTCTTTCAAACACCCAATTCCCATACTTTGGAACGGTACTGTGTGGAAATTACATTGTCAGTGAATTTAATTGTAACTGTTCCAGTACAAAGGCCGACATTCGAAGCATTTCATTAACAGTTTGTGTTACACTTCCTGTTCAGTGTGTTACAAGAAGCAAAATGCTGATGGATAACGATACACAAACTCTTATTAACATGCATTTTTACACACTAATGGGACGGTTTGAACCGCTTTGACTTCCACCATGGCAAGCCATGGCAATGATTAAACATAATGAACGGTGGGCAGTTTTTAGATGTTTCTTTGAGTCCTTTGAAGATGATCTTCAAAAAGAGCCTGGTTCAGACTTTTACTGGGGAGACTACTACACAATACTGATATTTTCACAACAAAAGCCTTGCTGCAGCTCTTCCATCATGCTTTGCATAGAGCCCACATGCCTTCGTTCTTTCAATCCACCGTCATTTGCTAGTTTGTGTGAATCTCACTCAAACTGCATGAATGGAGATTCCAGGTTAATGACAGGTGACCACACAGAAAACTCTTCTAAGCCGATGCATTTAGAAATCATTGAACCAGTGATCAGACATGTAATCATGCACCTTGGCATAACATTTGATCAATTCAGCATGTGAAAAATGAAAACGTCTACTTTTCGTACAATGTTTTCGGGCCGTTCCGAGCTCAATAGTACATTTTACTGACACAAACCAAAGGCAAACACTTTCATCGAATCCAATTGAGGCCAAAGGGTACATTCAGGCGTAAAAAGCTTTTGATTTGATCGTGTTTTCCACAGACAAGTGGGATGGAAAGTGAAGAGCTTTCAAAGCGATCCCTAACTTTGACTGCTAAAAGCTTCTCTGTGCTGACGGCTGCGTGTGGTCTGGGTTAAACTCGAGGTACCTGATAAAGCAAAGGCAAGAAAATCAATCTACTTTCATGAAACGTTTCAAGGCTAGCCACAAAGCATGTCAATTGCACCATTGTGTGACATGACAGCAGATATTATCTACTGTGACTGACAAAAAATAAAATGCAATTAACATCAGACTAAAGCCCTTTTCCAACAAGTTCTATTTCCATTTTTTTGTCTTTTACAGTATTTAAAGGGACAATTCACCAAAGAATAACAATTCTGCCATTATTTATAGACCCTAATGTTGTTCCAAACCTATTTGACTTTGAAAGTCTTTTGAAGCCAAACCATTGCTTTTTATGAGGGACCAAATTTCACTAATAAAAACACTTTTTACTGTCTATCACCTAAATGTCACTGTTACAGCTGGACAAGTTGTGTGCGAGAATACTTGATGTTGATGTGTACTTTTAGGCAGAGCAAAGTGTGGCAATATTTCAATTCTTATTGAAAATATTCAGTTCTAGTTGGAGTCATGCATCCCACAAGATGAGGATCTGCTTTATGGTGGGAAGATAACTGCAATGAGACGCTCAGACCGATATCAGTGTGTCCCTGTGCCGTCAGAGAACATTTTCTCCACAGCAGGACTTGCTGTTAACAGGCAAAGATTTTCAACACTTGTTTTTCTGAACAACATCTTGTGAAACAACAGCAATGTGATGGCCTTAAAATAGACTAGTTTGTTCATTAGTCTAATGATGACAACCTAGATTTCAAATGGGTGTCCTTGCGAGCTCAGAGTGAGTGCAAATGCTTTTTAGATCATTATTTTACAAAAAACATGTTAGTATTATATCGTCCATTCATTTTTTTTTCAAAAGAAAAACAGGTTTTTGAAGAAAATTACTGTTGATGTAATGATCGTTTCAATCAGTGTTATTGTTAACTAAAACAATCTATTAATCCTAATTTCAGTAATAAAGCTGAACAAAATATACATTTTAGATGTAAAAGTTAGGCTATGTTTACACGGAAACGATTTTGAAGAGAAAACGCAAAAGTGGCGTTGTGTTATCACTTTTTATTCTGCATTTAGACGAGTGTTTTGGGTGTGAAATCCGCGTGCAGATGGTGACGCAAAAGTGTGAAATTCAATGTAGTATGCTCTCCAGACGGCTAAGAGTGCATACTACAACAACATCAAAACCTGCGCGCCTGTGTACAACCTTCACTGTCAAGCAGACCTTTGCGTTTTTACCGTTTACACAGAAACGCGGCGGTGAAGCGTTTAAGATTTCCACTCTGGAGGGTGGTTTCACTTTTTTTGATTTTTAAGCCACAAAAACGCCGTCGCCATGTAAATGAAAGGCACATCCGATAAAATATTTTTACGTTTTCACCCGCGAGCGTTCTCGTGTAAACAGGGCCTTAAACTTAACTTAATGTTATAGATATAGATATATACACACAAAAATACTTAATCCATTTCCCTAACATTAGGGTGACCAACTGTCCTGTTTTCCCAGGACATGTCCTGTTTTCATATAACAATATAACAATTTTCTATCCATACAGAGGAGGCATAACCTACTTTAAATGTATTGAAATTAATAAGGTATCTTTGAGCAAACTTTGAGTATGCATTTGAGTAGGTCCATCTGTTTGCCGGGCCAAGTGTCCTGGTTTTTGGTAATCAAAATATGGTCACCCAACCTAACATACAATATATTTTTGATTTGGAACAACATAATTGTGACTAAATAAAGACAGAATCTGGGTGAACGACACCTTTAACACGTCATAATGCATTTTGAATGCACCCCCAGGATCTGAAGTGGATGCCATTAGTGGTTGTCTGCGAATCCCCTCCCCTTCCCCTCCCCTTCAAGCAGGCCCCCAGCAAGAGACACTGAGCCCATTAGCACGACGAGAGCACTTGGGTGCCAGCGCTACAAGCAAAGAGGAAGCCCAAAGGAAAGAAAAGGGTACCAAGATGGCCAGGTTTCTCTTATTCAGAAGCCTGTCTGGCTTGTCCTGGAAAAAGAAGGAGCTGTTACACAAAACAAGAGTTTGTACTGCATGCTACTGAAAAAAGATTGTGTAGAGGGGCTGATGAATGGAAGAGAGCTAACGGGTGAACGTGGGGAGAGGGAAATGGACACAAAACGGAGGCATTTTTCTTCCCAAGTTACCTCAAGTTCTCGCAGGATCCCGGATTGGCCGCACGTCTCTAGGTCTTCGAGCGCTTGGGACCAGAAGTTCTCTTCCTGGTCTGGCTCCGTCCCATCGTGCCCCACTGTAAACCTGTTTGAAACACAATGGGACGTTTTAACCACCTAGTACATGAAAACTACGGCGGCCAATGAGCAGGCAGGTGTAACAGTGATGAACGCAGGGGAGGACCAATGATCTGTGCAGGCTATGGTGGGGCTCTTGAAGAGAGACACATACAGACACACCCCGTGCGGTTCGGGCACACTGTGATAGCGGTGATGTCCTGGTGGATTGTGGGGCTTTGGGTTATGAAGTGAAAGGGCCGGATTGGTTTGGGGAAGCAGTGCAGGTTAACAGGCACACAGCACTGAACCTCACCTGCTGTCTGAGATTAAACCGGTGGGGAGCGTAGATGCCCTGTAATGGGAGATCAGCTTCAATCAATAACACAAACGGCATGGGTATAGAGTCAAACCAGATCACTTAGTCTGTCACTTTTTAACAGCTGTGTTTTAGCCTTTATATCCTGTACATAACATTTTGAGCGCCTTTGTCTAAAAAGCATTTTACCACCACTCTCAAACGACAAAGAAAAATGTGGGGGAACAGATTTGATTTAAATAGAGACTGCAGAATGCTGACAATATTTGAAAAGACTGAATGCATGAAAGTACAGGTTGTTTCTTCTTCTCAGAGCATTTTTTATTATTATTCTGTATTGCTAGAGTATTTGAGATATAGACATGTTTTCCAGATGATTTGTTATAGTTCCTAAAATTGACAAACATGAAATGGCATTCGCAACCCAATTTTCTCCCATCCATAATACAACATATTTTTGAGTGAAACAAAAAATAGAGGCACTACAACTACTATAATGATATATATATATATATATATATATATATATATAAGCTGTTCTTTTGAACTTTCTATTCATCAAAGAATCCTGAAATAAAAATGTAAAAACTGTTTTCAACATGGATAATAATCATACATGTTTTTGGAGCATAAAATCATCATATTAGAGTGATTTGTGAAGGATCATGTGACACTGAAGACTGGAGTAATGATGCTGAAAATTCAGCTTTTTTCCAGAGGAATAATTACATTTTAATATATATTAACATAAAAAAGTCATTTTAAATTGTCATAATATTGCAGAATATTACTGTGTTTTTTTGTGTATTTTTTATCAAAAAAATTGCAGCCTTGGTGAGCAGAAGAGACTTCTTTTAAAAACATAAAAAAATCTTACCGACATAAACTTTTGACCGGTAGTGTATGTGTGTGTATATATATATATATATATATATATATATATATATATATATATATATATATATATATAGTTTTGCTTAGCCATAGTGTGCTATTTAGCCAATCAATTCCAATTACTGGATGAAAGTTATGCCAGATAATTAATATTCATGAGCCAGGCTGATTTATAATGTGTCCACTTTTCAGGTCATTCCTGCAACCCTAATTTTGAACTGGATTGTGGAAAAATTGGCACAATAAGACCCGAGGAATGAGTATTAGGAAACCAAGTAAATGAGGTCAACTTTGATGTCAACTTTAAGGCAGCGCACAGTCACCATTAAATGGAAACTGTACAATCCTGAGACAAAACCTCAAAGGGTGATCATAACTCTAGTGTCAGCTAAATACTTTAAAAAGGCGTTCTTTCTTCCTAAGAGCCGCTGGCTTCATTACTGCACACAGGGGCCCTTTAAGCCTTTAAACTACAGCACAATGAATCTGAATTACAAATATTCAACAGCACGAGCTAACAAAGAATAAAGTAGAATCACCCCAAAAGCGATCGATCAAAGCTTCAGTAACAGTATTTTTGACGATACAATGTGCTGCAAATGTACCGCACAGCTGAGTTAATATTATGACTGAGAGTCACATTTTAGGTTGAAACAAAGACTATTTCACACAGAAAACTCACTTAATGTGACTATTAAAGTCAGTTCACTTCATTAAAAATTGTACTGATGGTCTCGACTGAGATTGTCTTTTGAATTTAATGAATTTGAGTCAACAAAACATTTTAATACAGTAGATGCGGTTACAGCGTTGCCTTCACACAATACCTTTCTGTACAGTCTGGCTCTATAGTTGGATATTGACACTTCTGTACTTCATTTCTAGGGTAATAAAGAGGTGATAACTTTTATGGAATATTAATGGCTGCAATGGCAGAAAAGTTCAATCTATTTCACTCCATTTTCAAGTCCTGTGTACTTTGCTTATGTAGTATAAAATCTGTGTACTATGCTAATGTATAATATAATGCATCCAATGAATTCAAGACATAACATTAACCATCTAATAAACCTGACAGCCTTAAGGGAATACTCCACTTTTTTTTGGAAATAGGCTCATTTTACAACTCCCTCAGAGTTAAACAGTTGAGTTTAACGTTTTTTAATTAGATTCAGCCGATTTTCTGATATTTAGAATAATATCATTAACCAGACTGTTTCTGGTCTCATTGACTTCCAGTAGTAGGAAAAAATATATACTATGGAAGTCAATGAGACCAGAAACTGTCTGATTACTGATGTTCTTCTAAATATCAGAAAATCAGCTGAATGGATTTGAAAAACTCAACTGTTTAACTCTGGGGGAGTTGTAAAATGAGCCTATTCCAAAAAAGTGTAGTATCCCTTTAATACATGCTTAATATTTCACCTATTATTTTATGTTATTCCAAACCTGTATGATTTGTTTCTCCCCTTACAGAAAAGAAGAATCTTTGAAGAAGTTCTTGAACACACAAAGGCCAAGGTAAAAAATATTCAGTGAAAAAAATGTTTTTGGAATGACTTGAGGGTGAGCACAGTGAACTATTCCTACAAAATGAAGATTTGTTATATATGCTGCTGTGAATATAAACGACTAAGTATAGTTTACAGGCTGTATGTTGACGTACCCGCTCAGCGCTTGGCCTGTCCCATTCATCCACACCGAGTACGAAGTCTGGCAGGATGTTGTTCCTCTGCCGGCTGCTGTTGACGGGGAGAGGCTGCCCCGGCTGGGCTTGGCATTCCTCCACTCGTGGCTGTGGAAACTGTAGCCCGATGCCTGGAAACCCGTGGGAGCTGAAACAAACACACAGGCAGAGTCCAAAATTTACTTTTTTTGCCACTTTAGCCAATAGCAGGTGAGTTGAGAAATGTACTACCCATAAATATTTCTTGAAATTGTATTTTATACATTTATTCTAAAAAAATAAATAATTAAAAAATCAGTTTGGATAAAATGCTTAAAGGGGTGATGAACTGAGAAATCAAATTTTCCTTGAGCTTTTGAAATCTAAGAGGTCATCATATTATAAGAATATCCTGTAAGTTTCAGAACTGAAAACGTCCTTATTAGTCCAATAAAAGCTTTTATTGACACCGGGCTCAACAAACGACTCGTTTTTCAAAGTGGGAAAATATGACGTCAAAGAGGATAAAACACCTCCCCGTAGAAGAAGATCAACGCCTACTTCAACACGACCGGTTTAACCCCGCCCACCGATTCACGCATTACATGCAGAGCTAAATAACATAGATGCCTAGCTCGTGATGACAAACTGGACCGAGCTACCGATCAATACAAAATATGTGCAGTGTCTGGTTGTGGAATAAGATAGTCACTGCATGTGCTTCCTCTGGATTCTGAAAGGACTGCATGGATAAACTTTATTTTAATGACGTTCCAGCTGATGTGAGTAAAACATCGTCCGTCTTATCGCTTCATTACACTGAGGATTGATTTAAACAAGACTGTATTTGCAGAGTGCTGTGCCGTCTATATTGGATCTGACAGGAATTGTGCAACACACGGACTCTGGGTTGAACATGTATGGGGCGAATCATAGCCGTTGCCATTTTACAACATTGGACGTTTTCAAAACAATTTCCCCCAAATGCATTGACGGGTGAGTTGAAACTCATTATAATATGCAAATGGAAGTATACTTCCAAGTCTTCAATGCGAGACGCCCATAAAAACCAAGCGTTTTTCAGCGAGGCTCAAAACTTGGGTACAAAATAGCCTATTACTTATTCATTTTGATGTTTTTTTAATGCAAAAACCAAGCGAACGTCATAAGTTGACCTCAGACAACAATATAATAAAATTTAAAAAGCCAGTTCATGACCCCTTTAAATAATTCAATTAAAAAAAAAGAATATTATTATAACTACAAAAACGAGATAGTTCGCTAAATTCAAGGTAAATGATTGCATTGATATAAAAAATAACCAACATGGTATAATCACTTTAAATAAAAAAAAAGTTCTTTGACAAAATGCATTATGTTCCTGCTAGCCAATCGACGAGGTCACAACGTTCCTCGCATTTGCCAAGTGTTATTGTACCCTGCGCACAACATTAGCCTGCTGATTAATCAATTTGCTTGTAAATGAGTGAGTGAGAAAAAAAAGCAGTGGCAATAAACGGTTCCCAGTAGAAAGAGTACATTTCTGCATTACTCTGCACTCTCACACAACACCCGGAGCAGGAGCTCATGGATGCCCGGGTTCCCAGGCTCCGCTCATTAATCTGGCTCAAGGCTGCTGGAGGGCAGGGTGAGGACTATAGGGAGAGTGGAGAACAACATGCTAGCTGTGTTCACACACACTCCTCTCCGGAGGGAGTCACGCCATTGTGTTTTATAGGCTTCGGTCTGATTCTCCCTCGGCGACCACCGCAAAGCGCTGCATAGCCTCAGGGTTTTAAGATTCACCAGCAACTCAATAAGGATTAACTGCTTGTGATTTGTTCACCCCTCAGGGCTCGCGAAGGTGGAGGAATCCTTAATAAGACTCTCGATAGCTATTTTAGAGTTATGTCCCCTTTTCAAGGAATGAAATTTTGGAAATGCTGAATGATGACATGCGGGAATTAATATCCCTCTAAACTGCACATGCGCAGCTGCATGCTAATGATGTTGCTCATATCGCATTGTGCAGACAAAAACGAACAAAACCAGCAACGATGTCTTGAAACAGGGTTAAAATGGTCCACTGATTTTTCAATATGGCATAGAAGCTGTCAGGAATCTTGTGCATGGAAAAGTGCACAGTGCTAATTAATGAGAAAGATGAGGAAACAGTGCAAAGGAGGTCATAGTGGCACCAGACAGTCACAAATAATGACTGTTATAAAGCATGTTATTTTATATTATAATATTGCATTGTTATTTTTATGCTTTGCTTTCTAAAGGCCCCAACAAATAAGACAGAGAGAGAGTATCTTGAAAAAACAGAGAGTATACCAGTAATTCTCAACTGGGTTTGCCATCAATTTTGTTAATTGTCCAAAAGTTAATAGAAATGATTTATTAACAATACTCCTGACTACATAGTGTAGGAAGGGTACAAAATATGCCAAATAAAGACAATAAGAATAGAAAAATTGAATACATAAACTATATTTAATGCATTCTGGGATCAAATAAAAATATTTAAAATGATTTCAAATAATATTTTAGAAAAATATATTACATAAATAATATATATACTGAATATGAAGAGTTCAGATGCAAAAGCCTCTAAGTGCTATTTGAAATTTTCTTTTAAAATGATCATTTTTATCAAGCTTGTATATTTGAGTTCAGTAATTTCACTTAAATGGCAATGAAGATTACCTATTAATTGTCATTTAAGTGAAATTACTGAACTTAAATATACAAGCTTATACATTTTAGAAGAAAATTTCAAATGGCATTTAGAGGCTTTTGCATCTGAACTACTTCATATACACACACACACACACACACACACAGTATATAGGCCTATGTGTGTGATAGTGTATATATATATATATATATATACACATACAATTATAATTATTATTAACTTTTTAACATAAATTCTTGATAAATAGTGACACACGTGTCTGGTAAGTCTTTCTGCTTAGCCCAACAGAAATGTTTTACTATGCCAGATTGAATATTGCATGCAGGTAGACTATTAATCTTATTAGACGCAAGACACGTGATTTCTTTAACTTTTCATTCCAGGTATCAAGTTCAGACTCAGCTTTGCCTTATCTCTGGACACAGCTGTTTACTAGTTTGAATCCTATAAGGGCCAATAGATTGCCAGCATCCTTGAATTTATGCTCCTTCCACAACATCCATAATTTAATGGGCAGATCACTGCTCCCTGCGAATGGTTTCCCAATCTCTGCAACCATCTGAGATTCATTTATGTATGGAGCCGTGAGAGAAAGAGAGTAGTGCTGCCTGAGGGGAGGAGAGCAACCATATGAACCTGTTAACATGAGCGGAAAGTGTCTTTCCACCCCATCAGAGCGAGGGACATGGAAAATAACGAGATGAAAGGTGGTTTTGAGGATGTGTATGTCAGCAGCAATAAGATGAATTCATAATAATTTATATATAAATATTATATAAATTCTCTATAAATAAAAAATGACTGATGACATTCAAATGTTAATGGGAATTAGGAAAAAAGTTTCGCTGACTGACAGACTGTTATTTATTTAGAATCAGATTATATTTTTAACTATATTCACATTTCTAAAAGTACACTAAAAAATGTTTATGTTATATGTATAACACATGTTTTTACATTTGCTTTAACTCATCAACACAAGTAACGCAATTTAAATAAATAAATAATAATTGTTTAAAGTAATTTTAATGTAAGTTGATTGAACTTAAAAAAAATGAGTAATTCACATTTATTTCATCACGTCACGTTTTCATCAACTTACAGTTTATTATAGTTTACCGTAGCTATATCTGGACTATATTGGCTCAGTTTTTTCATTTGCCCAAAATCATGGTATTAAAGACGAAGTGCCGCACACAGACTATTCAAACCTGTATTGGCTATGACTCGACAACAAAAACTAGACTAAGATGCCCCTCTTAAACCTTGTAGACCATTAGCATTGTTATTTCAGCAACTATTTTCACTTATATACATGAGCTTGGGAGTAATGCCCATTCATGTATTATTCATATATGAATAGAAACCATTTCTCTGAATTAAACATTGAAATGTGTGATGCCTACTTGGCATTCTCAGTGCAAGCGATGATTGTGATTAGTTTTGTCCAGGAGGCCTTAGTGTCAGGAGAGCAGACTGCAATTCAAACCCATTACTGGCGAGTTATCCAAAAGGCCATGTGTATCCCAGCACTCATTAGGACTCATTTTCCACTTAATAAAATAATGCATTTTTCCATATTAGCCTCAGCACTATACCACCAGCTGGCCTAATACAAAACACATTTCCCAATGCAGATTACTTGAAATAATTAATACATATTAGTAAATACATATCTGCTGGTCCAAAGAGAATGGAAAACTCAATTAAACCTACATTAGACCTGCGTAGACTCAACCAATCTCCCAGGATGCAATTTGGCGCTGTAGCTAATGTGCGAGACAGGTGGGGACCGTGATGAACCCATACCAGGTAAAAAAAGACTGTATATGTCATTTTGACATATGAACATATCATAAAAGAACCATTAAAGTGATCCACACAGCTTTTCCAAGTCTTCAAAGTCATATGATCTCAAATCTCATTTGCAAATATTCAAATCAACATTAAATGGCCCATTTGAATATATGCAAGAGCCAATGAGACTGAAGTGCTATGGCAGAGTTTTCGGAGCTTCGATTTTGCTAAACCTTTCCTGTGTGATTTATGGAAGAAATAAAAAACACACATGGAATGACACGAGGAGGAGTAAATGATGCTAAAATGTAAATTTTTGAGTAAACTCTTCTTTTACATATTGCCCTGGAGCTAGAGGCCACTGGAATAATTTCTAAGCTAACTTATTCACTGGAAACCAAAGTTTTTTTTTTTTTTAAATGAACATCAGTCAAAAATAAAGTGCCCCAACTTAATCATCATATAAAATATATAAAGTACATAAATCAAATTAAATAAATATCAATCATTAAATTGCACAATATAGATTAACATGTGCAAAACAACACAGATAAAAGGAAAACAAAAATATACATAAATATATAAATCAATGAATGGTTGGGTCAAAGAAAAGTTTAGACCTTAGGTAACAACATTTGGAAACTTTTCAAACAAATGTTAATACTCTCGTTTGCAATTAGAATCTGAAATGCCTGCTGGAAACCTATAAATGGCAGAAGCAATTTACAAAAGTAAATTTGTAATTTTGTTTAGAAAATGTCAACAAATAGGACAGTTCATGTCGCTTTGCTGAAATAATGTAGCTCCAATTATATTTTGCCCTGAGGGTACTGGAACTTATTTACTGCACTAAAACTGATCTAAAAGCTGAAAGGTAGAAATGCTAATTGCATTTTGTGAAAAGTACAAAAAAGATTTAATGAATAGAACCAGTCACACTCAAAATTTACCCTGGGTGCTGAAGGTGGCGTCAATGGCAGAACCGTCCCAGGACTCCACTGCGCTGTCCACACTGGGGATGGTGGTGGAATAGATGTCTGAGAGTTTGACAGATTTCTGCCCGCCCTGACCCTCGTCCTCCATATCGCTCAGATCATTCATGCGACCCGTAACCGAGGGCTGCTTCGGGCTTGGCACTATAGAAAGAATGATATAAAGACGATGATTGTCTGAGCCCTCGGATCATATTCAATAGACCAGAGAGATCCAGACTTTACTGGATATTAGGCTCACAAATCAGTGCTCATTTGATCTTTTGCTCTTGAAAAAGGAACTTTACTTTGTCTACTGTCAGTCTACAGTATATGACAGATGGAGACAAAACTATTTAGACCTTAGGCTTTAATGACTCACAGCTAGGCAGCTTTATTGCATTTTAGAGCTACAGTTAGATGTGCAGTACTGTGGGAGGTAATGTGTGTGAGAAAGAGCGATGAGAAAATAAATGCAAAGAATCAAAGTTTAGGAAATATAATAATAATAAAAAAATGGGTACTTTCCTGTTATGCGGACCCCACGATGGCCTACCCCTAACCCCGCCCCTAAACCTACCCGTCACTGGGGTAAAGACCAATCAGGGATGACTATAGTTCCGAAATGGTATATGGTGGGGTCTGGATAACAGGAAAGTACCAAAAAATGTTTTGGAAAAATAAAATTAGAGAATAACAATTAGTAAATGATAAAACAACTAATTCAGGAATTATCTAACTAAAAAAATGTTAAACACAATCCACTATCCACCACAAATCCTATATTTAAATAAAAGAAATAAATAAACCAATAAAACACATTTAGGATACGTTTCACGACAACGATGTACCAAAAACGGATAGACAAGTCGTTGAAACGATCCCCGTTCACGCGGATCAGTGAAAATGACTAAAAAGGCTGTATTATGCATGCCAGCCCAGTAGTTGGCGATGTCACTTTGTCAAGAAACACCCCGCGAACACATAGTATGCATCCGTATACATCCATGTAATGCGTTTTTGTTGTTTACATGGAGACGGTAAAGGTAGCATTTTCAAAAACTTGCACTTTGAATCTTGTTTTTAAAAGCTTGTGTTTTCAGGCACCAAAAACGCTATTGTCTTGTGAACGAACCCGCCAACACACAAACTAAGTTTTCTCAGTTGAAAACGGTGTCGTGTAAACATACCCTTAGATTGTACAGATATTCATAGGCACCATTTATATTTGTACACAAAACTAACTTGTGCATTTTAGCATCAGCCTTTGGCTTTGAAGGTTTTAAGGATCATGAGGAGCATGTTCAGTCATTTGATTAAAAAAAAAAGCCATTTGGTCGTAAGCTTGCATGTCAGCACTCACACTCTCCCTGCTTCTTGATCTTCAGTGTGACGGACTCTCCTGCCATCTGCAGCAGGTGGATGGCCTCACTGAGAGGTTTGCCCTTCAAACTGTTGCTGTTAATGGCCAGTATGCGGTCACCAATGTGGATGGCACCAGTCCTGTGGAAACAAGGGCACAGCAACTCAGCTGCAATGCATCATTTCAGAAACCTTTTTTTCTTGTTGAAAACATGCATTCATTCAAATTAACTAGGGCTTTCCATAGATTAAACTGTGTAATTGTGATTAATGCTTCCGGGAACACATTAACATATTCAGTACTTTCTGAGAAAAGGAAATTATATATATATATATATATATATATATATATATATATATATATATATATATATATATATACACTGTATATATAAATATCAATTAATATAATGATAGAATTATCATTAAAATTTGATAATAGTTTCATTTATACTATACATTTTACTGAAGACATGACTTAAAGAGGACCTACTATGCCCTTTTTTATAAAGTCATGATTCTGTTTCCTAGATTATGTATTTTATCTACTATTTTTGATTTTGTCTAATAATGATTGTCATTATTTTGTCTACTAGAATAGGTTTTCATGCTATTTTATTTAATATATATATATATATATATACACATTGTTGCAGCACCTCTCTTCCCAGTCTGTCAGTAACACTGTTCAGTTTATGTCTCTACGAAGCCTCTCCTTCCGAAAAGCACATTAGCTCTCTCTATATACATGTATATTTAACTTAAGTGTGATATTTCATAATCGTTGACATGCTTGAAAGCACGACCAGAGGCGTACCTCTCGGCCAGGCCGCCTTTAGTGAGGCTGGAGATGATGATGGGGTCGAAGGGCTCCTCGGTGCCCGAGATTGTGATGCCCAGCGGCCCGCCGTAGCGTTTCAGCTCCACCGTGTAAATGATGGCGCCGGACGTCTCCTGCTCGTCTGCAACACAGGCCAACAGCACACGGGCGTCCCTATCAACACTGCCATCACGTAGGATACCTCACAGAGGGGCAGAGAGCAGAGCGAAGACACCCCTCACAACACCGGACAGAGAGAGGAGGTAAGGAGGATGAACCAGAAAATAAAGTGAAAACATGAGGGAAGAGGAACCCAAAGGAAACAAATAGAAATGGGATAAAAATACTAGGGCTGTCAATATAACATGCAATTGCACATTCGCCTAAAAAAAATCAATTTGCCGACCAGTCCTACCTTTGCAAATATTGCAACATGACTTCATGACTTTTGTGTAAACATACATTATCTATACGCATTTTGAGCTATCCCGTGTATGCGTGTATGTCTACGCCATTGAAGTCCGAAGTGATTCCGCATGTATGAAATACTGAGCGAAACAAAGCAAAATGTAGATCTAAATCTGGGAAACGATATTTTTTCCTAGGATGGTAGGGAAGACTCATAAATGCTGTTAACCCCAGTGACGAGTAGGTTTAGGGATGGGGTTGAGGTAGTTCATATATTTATAAATACAGTAATAACGTTAAGTCAATGGCATTCATAAACACACTGAAAAGCGATTATGCGTGTTTTTGGCGTGTCATACACACGCAATTTCATGAGATCAGTCTGAATATTGTATATAAATACATATAATTTTCAGATTGCATATTATTTGCACTGCAAAAAAATTTAAATAAAAACAGAAAAAGTACTGGTAATTTTCTGTCACGACATTGTCCAGTAATTTTACGAAAATTTCTGTCAACCCAAAAACACAAAGCAAAATACAGGTAAAACACCTGTAAAATCTCCTCCTTATTTATACAGTACATTGTGCTGCAATGTGCCCTATTTTACAGAGAATTTGCACATTATTTAATTTCATTACAATTGCTAATTCATTGACAACACCCCAAAAACAACCTAACAAAGGGAAAGTGATGTCTGATTATGCTCACAAAAAGTGATAAACTGGAGGGAACGAAAAGCAGGAAGAATGGGAAAGGAAGTAAAGGCAATTCAAGAGAAGAATTATGTAAAATAATCGAAGTGGTGCATCCAGAAAAAAATGAGAGAGAAAATACAAGTGAGTGGCAAAATGGAAATATTCACATGCATAATACAAAAAAATGTGATATTGGCTCTTTCAGAAATGGATCCTACACCTACCTCTACAAATCATACATATTATCATCCAAAGGAGAACTGAGCGCCCATAGCCTGGACCCCCAATGCATTTCAGATGTCAGACATTCTCTTTTCCCAAAGTGACTTCTTACATCAGTATGTGTGTCCTCAGGGGATTCTCTGTGCTAGCTGCTTTACCAGCTCAGCTACAAGAATCATAATGTAAATTAATTATAAGACTGAACTCATTTTGCATGCACTCAAGTGCAGATGTGACTATAGCAACACAAAAATCCACTTAAAAGTGTTATTTTAAATATTTGTGGTGCTGATTCATAATGCCCAACACCAATTAAGAGGTCAACCTGACGTTTTGACATGACTACACGAGAAAGGAATGCGCTAAAGAGAAAAATAGAGAAAAATCGTGCAGATCCTTTGGGCAATCATTGTCATCTCCCACCCGCATCCACATACTTATGAAGCGCTGGTATCTGTCAGATCACAGCAGCCCTAAAGGTTTGTGTTTGTGTGTCTGTGCTGGGGGTCTGGGGAATGTTCGTTAGCACAAGGTTTGCTCATTATGCCTTTTTTTTGGTGATGGACTAATGGAGAGATGGGAGGGAAATTACCCATATTTAGCATGCCAGTTAGCGCGACCTCTCTCAGACTGATGATTTGTTTGTCATAGAAAAAAAGGGTTTGTGAAAAATGAATGTCGACCTTAATGTTCCCAGCGAGAAAGATCTTAACGAGCCTCCAGCATCGGGCGAGGATCTGAAACACAAGGCGCCATTTCACGGACACAGTGGATGTCCTGGATGAAATATAAATGCCAACTAAAAGTGATTCGCAGTTCTGCTTTGTAGTATGAGCGTAACACCCCTGTAGAAGACTATGAAGCAAAGGATTGTGGGTAAATGCTTTTGAGACGCTTGATGGGGGCTCCAAGGGTTTCTAATCGGATAATTGAACCAAACGAGCATTAAATTGAAGCGATTAAACCTAATTTTCTTCAGTGCGCACAATGCTAATAGTGTTAAGGGTGAATTGTGAGGTTGTGGAAGCGAGGAGAGATGTGAATGTTGTTGTAGCCCAAAAGAAGCAGCTAAAGGTTTACCAGAAGGTCCTTTGGAGATAATAAAGATCTCACTACGACATTTCTCGTACAGAAATGCAGAGCCACTTCAAGCAGAGCCACTTCAAATCCTACCTCAATTTAAAGTAGAGGCCATTTGTATGTATAATAACAAAAAAAGTAATTTGGGTTTGGAACAAGATTTTCTTTTTTGACTGAGCTATCCCTTTAAACAGTTACCAAATCAAAAAGCACTAAGGCACTAAGGTGGGGCGACGTATTGAATAGTCAAATATATTTATAAAAACTTTTATTCATTTATACTGTGAATGTGCATTAACAGGTTTGACCCATAAATGAGTAGCATTCGCAGGCCATCTGATCTTGATTTCTTGGCTTCATGTAAAATAAAACTTTCATGTTCAATTTTGACTGTCACTAGTCATCTATCTTTCTAAAGTGCAATTCATTTATTAATGTGCAAAGCCCTAACCTTTAAGAAACACTGTGCACATCACGGTTTTAAAGTTTGTTTTAACTCTCCATTAAGTTCTCTAAAGAACGTGTCATTATACTAATTTCCCGATCTATCATTGTCTTGTGATTTGCAAACATCACATTGAGAAGACATCTCTGATTTAAACTTCAGCAAAAAATGCAAGAAGAGTTGTAAGATCGATTAATTTACTGTGATTCATTTCAAGTGGTCCGTTTCAATTATTAAATTCATTAATTTGATTAAACAATTTAGTCAAGTCAATTAATCAAAAATGTATAATTAAAATCCACGCTGGCCTTTTTTCTTAAAACGAAAGCCTTAAAATATTCATCATCATTTTATATATATATATATATATATATATATATATATATATATATATATATATATATATATATATATATTAGTGCTATCAAAGCGATAAATCGTAATTAAATCATATTTAACATAAAAGCTTGTATTTATGTAGTATTTGTGTGTGTATATACTATATATATATATATATATATATATATATATATATATATATATATATATACACACACACACACACACACACACACACATATATATATATGCATAAATGCTTGTATACAAACTTTCACGATAGATGCGATAAAGCGATTTGACAGCTTTTAACTATTTCACTATTTAACTCATTATAATTATATAAATACATGACATATATTACTAATATTAATATATTGAATTATATGGTCATATAAGGTGAAAAAGATTCAAATATACTTGTTTTCTCTGTATATCCCAGCCATACTTAATGCTTATCTGTATTCTGTACTTAAGGGATTCAAGCCTAATAATGCTTTCATGTTTTCTCTTATCTTGTCCTTTTTCTGTCCTTGCCGTATCTGGTTGAAACCATATTACATTAGAATAGGTTAATCACTCAGGTCCTAATAGCTTATTCTTAATCTTGATCCTGGCCAAAATACGTTGGCATTAGAAGTCTTTGCTGATGTGTTCTGTCCTTGCATGGGGATTTTTAGAGTCCATTTGTGTGGAGTGTGTGGTTGCAGAGGCTCAGAGGTACCTGAGTTGTCCTCGTCCTTGCGGATCTTGAGTTTAACCAGGTCTTCGCACTGCTGCAGGATTTGAACCGCGTCCTCCATGGAGCAGTTGTCCAGGCGAATGTTGTCTATTGCCAGAAGCTTATCCCCCAGCTCCAGGGTGCCCGTTCTTTGAAGAGTACACAGAAAAACCGTTACAAGCTTTTTGCAGAAGCACAACCAATGTAACATTTCCTCTGCCATCCAGCAAATCTCCATTTCGTCTTGCAATATTTTGAAGGAAAGGTTATTTTCTCCCCCATGCATACATTTACACTCATTTCGTTGTAGTCTGAGCTCACATTCTGCAAGAAAACACATCCATTATTCAGTGGATTGACCATGGTACACAGCAAAGAGCTTCCAAAGGCGCTGAGATAGATCTGAAGTCAAAGAAGACCTTTTATCAGATTGGTCATAATTGTGTCGTCCCATATTCAGATTAGACGTTGAGATGTAATCCTGCCTGAATTCACACTTATTCCACCACTTCTTCATATTAAACGGCTCCCTTATTTTTAGGCGCTTTTAATAGAGCTGAAATGGAGGAGAGCAAAATGTGAAAGCGACAGCGAAGGCCATCTAGAATCGACATCTCAATAGAAAGACGAACAGACCTGCATTTAACCTCTACACTGTACACAGCGATTCATAACCCAATTCTCTCTCCTTCTCGCATAATTATCCGGTAAACACATGTTCTATTATGCAAAAGTAGGGGAAATTAAAGTAAATGTGCTGAAAGAGCCTTAATTACTGTACTTGGTGTACAGCATCCCCAACAACCCTAACTATTACCATGGAGAATTTATACTTTTTTCAGCTTTGTTAGCCTTAAAAAGTTAGAAATGAAAGATGAGCTTGAGGAAGGAAAGTTTGAGGTCAGTAAGACTTCTTTTCAAAGTAATAAATTATTCAATATATCAACAATGCTTTAAAAGCATGACAGAAATTCATTCATCAAAAATCCTGAAAAAAATATTAG
Source organism: Hybognathus amarus (assembly GCA_030378365.1). NCBI lineage: Eukaryota > Metazoa > Chordata > Actinopteri > Cypriniformes > Leuciscidae > Hybognathus > Hybognathus amarus. The sequence continues at coordinate 535,362 of JAQIUQ010001019.1, read as the reverse complement.
TTTCCAATAAAATTGGAACAGCACTTTTTAACATTAATATTAACAAATAATTGTTTATTAAACAAAAAAATCTGCATTTTTTTAATGATTTCCGAAGGATCATGTGACATTGAATCCTACTAAAGCTACTGGAAATGCAGTATTACTTAATTACCAATAAAAATTGTTATTGTAATATTTCACAATTTTCCTATATTTCCAATGTTGAGCAATTAAATGCAGCCTTGGTGAACATAAGACACTCTTAAATAAATTAAAACCCCAAACTTTTGAAAAGTACCATATCTCGAGCTATGAGTGAAAAGTTATTTTAAAGAAAATAAATCTAGTCAATTTTTAGAGGAGTGCAGCTAGATTAGATTTTACTGCGAACAGGCCCGTATAGACCTCACAATCAACAACATTGCAGTCAAACAGCCTCTACACCTTTCCTCAGGGCAACCGCTGAGATTTATGTCAATACGGGGGGGTTGCGTGTTCTCCCAGCCGCACTCCACTGTATCCTGGAGAAAATGAGCATTTATATTCATAAGAATGCTCTAGCAAGTGAATGCAGATAGCATACGCTCGTAGTCATGCTTAATTCTGCGCAGATGTCGTTATATTAGCCGTTTGGGTCTAGTTGGAGAACAGTGTTTAAGACATGGATGAAGAGCTGATTTGGTTGAGAGTTCAGAAATAAAGCCAAAATGAATTTTCAGCATCATTACTCCAGTCTTCAGTGTCACATGATCCTTCTAAATTCATTATAATGCTGATTTGGTGATGAATAGAAAGTTTAAAAAGAACAGTATTTATTTGAAAGAGAATTATTTTCTTCCCAAAACTGTTTGATGATGGGCGTTATGCTTTAGAGCACGCTATATAGAGATGAAACGTTTCACACTTGGATATAAAACGTAATCCATCTATTATGTATTTTTATTTTAAATAGCAAAGCTTGAGATGTTGGTGGGTGTAAATGTGCTGGAGGCTGTATATACGGGTTGTTTTGCATGAGATTAGCATTTTTCTATACATTTAAAAAGAGATGCGGTGCAAGACAATGGTGCGAGGCGGTACCTGTGCGCAACGCTGCCTTTCTTTATGTCTGAGATGATGAGCGAATCTCCGGGCTTCCTGCTGGAAGGAGCTGTGAAGAAGAAGAGAACAATTAAAATTGTTTAATTGCACATCACTCATTTAACTTCACATTTGTAAAGGTATAGCACTTTTAAAGGCTCTGCCTTGCTGACAAAAGTGTCCTTAAAAAATTGAGAGTAAATCTGATGACACAGTAAAAGCTTTGTATGGACTTGGTTGTTGGAGAACAAGTTGCTTTCGGTAGTTGTCAAGTAGTTGTCAGTCCAGTCTAGTCGGAACTGATGGTTTTTGTTGTCGATTTAGCATTTTTCCAGCTTGGAGAATGACATGATGACAATGCAAGATATGCCACTCCAACTGATTGACAATCGAGATGCATATTTTCCACAGAGCCGTGTGGGTGGCAATCTTTCAGCAAATAATAGTTAATATATAAAAATGATATTTTTAACCATAAAGAAAGCACTCTGCAGAAGAAAATAACAAAAACTTAAACTAGCCTAAGATGGGTTGCTTGGCTTAGTGGGGTTAGTGGCCTGCCAACAGACCAAACCAGACAACCCAAGCATATAGGCTTAGGATATCACTCTCTGCTGGATTAAAGCAAGTTTGTCCAAAATAACTAAATAATTTACCCATTTTGTGATTCCAGACATTTTAGAATATGTGTAATAATATAAATGGGCCTAAAATGCTGCCAGCTCTCTGGAACAGAGCCATTACGTCAGTATAAAAAATAGACCTTTTTAGCAGCTCTAGTCACATTCTGGTGTGCCGAGGCGACAGATGTGTGTGCATAATCACATGTCATATGGTCCCGAGCCTACCAGGAGCATCTGGAGGTGTGATGTCAAACTTCGAATGATGCGCCAGAGCATTTTACTCTCAGTCAGAGCTCAGGGTTATTCATGTTCGCTTAGTGCGTCACTGGCAGACTGGAAGCTTGTGTCTTTTCACTTAGAATAAGAAAATAAACTCCTTTGTTAATCCTGCTCAATTTTCAACCTAATATGCATCCCAGATGGTGGCGCAAGTTAATCATAATCAATTCTGATGCTCTGTGTAGCCTGTCAGTGATCGTCCTATGCTGCCGTATGGGGGTCTGTTCTTTAAGCTCTACGCATTGAGATGCCGAGCATGTGTCTGTGTCAGACAGACAGTCCCAGAGGTTTTCTTTGGTGGGTTGTTATTGTCCGACAACAACCTTGCAATAACACAAGCTCCAATTGACAGAAATGCTTGATTACTTGAGATGCTTCGCAAGGTAATATGATGGATTATTTGATTTCATTTTGGAAAATGGGTGGGATTCCCCTCTTAGGTTGGGATTTGGGGGCATTTTTAATTTTTGCTCACTTTTTCTTTTAACAATGGGGTAAGTTTGTTATAAAGCTTGATTTCAACCTCGAATTGAATTAAAATAAACAACAACGAATACACAAATTACAAGGAGAATCAGAGAGCTTTAAGGTTTTCAGGTAGGTCTAACAGTATTCAGGTACAGTAATACTACAGAAGTTGAATAAACCAAATGTTTCATTGTATAAATTAAATACAGATACATTTTCTCACTATCTTTTCACTAAAATTAATGACAGACAGCAGCAGATATATTAGGCTGCTAATGCATGGATCCAATATACTGAAACACAGTATCAGTTTTCTTTAATGTTTACATTCACTCAAGACATTCGTTGTTTGTGATTTTTTCATCATTTCTGAACATGCAAGCACAATAAGCCTCGAAAAAGCACTCCGTTTGGTAAAAAATTGCAGAATAAACTTTATATTAATATATACTCAAATATAAACACTGTAAACAACATATTGTTGGTTTAACTTAAAATAGTAACCTGGTTGCCTTAAAATTTTAAGTTCATTGAAATGGCAAAAAATGAGTTAATACAATGAAGGAGATTAATTTAATCACCAGAAACTCAAAATATTGTCATCTGAACTACATAAATTATTCAAGTTGTTTTAACAAAAGAAAAAATGTTGTATTTTTTTTACAGTGTATAAAAAGTAATGGGGGAAAAGCATGTCTGATGCCTTTTTTATGGCTTTTTGAGCTAAAATGAAATTAGAGCTTTCCACTTTCAAATTACAAAGCAAGTCAGAGAGGTTTGTCAAAAGAGAACATTAATTATAGGATGATTCAACCTGAGAAAGGTCAAAGATTCAGTCTCGATGGTACAGGCTACAGCACTAGCAGTCTAAAAGAGGAAAGAAATTGCTTTAAGGATGTCAATCAGAGCGAGATAGATTTGAGCAAGCTATCTGAGAGCAAATTGTCAAAGTGTCAGCAATGCAGTTGCTGAGGTGTAGCCTATCTGACAATTCAATTTCCAAATGTTAGTGAGTTCTCGGACCAAAGAAATAATCATGTTCTCTGCTCAGCTCAAAGAGTGCACATGTCCGCTGGCCTTCAAGGCACCTCGCCATATGCTGCAATACAGTTACAGCGGCGTGATGTCAGCTTCAGATGGTGCACATCAAAGCACAGCCTTTCAACTCTGTGAAGCTCTGTTGAATTTTATAGCAAGTATCATGAGCAAAAAAAAACAAAAACAAAAAAAAAAAACGGAGGAATGACTTCTCACATAAACAGGCACTCTTGATAGTAAATCAAGCAGCAAGATGATTCTTATTTGACAGGCAAGCTACATTATGACATTCAGAACGGAAGAGCACAGCCATCTCTTGCCGGCTTCCTGGTTGGCAACAACGTTGTTGCTATGGTGACTTATTTGTCATAGTTTTCCCTATTACTTGCACTGCTATTTGGCCTAACCATGATAAATAGTGTGGCCCATTCACAGTCTCTGCACCTTACCTGCTCATATTGGTCTGGCCAGGTGAATGTCAATCTTTACACAAGCTAAGCATCAAAGTAGAACAACAACATGTAGTAAACATTTGCTGTGAGGTTGATCTGATCCAGTTTATACAGTAAACTATGGTGATCTTCAAAAGCATTTCTTATAAATAAATCTTGCTGTTTAAGTCAACGTATATATTTTTTGTTTATTAAAATCAAATTAGCAGTCAAAAACATGTGAAAAATTGTGTTTACAACCCACTTCATATATAAATCTGACTAAAATCTATTTTTTATGGATTTCGTAATGCACCCCCCCCCCCACCCTTAAGGAGAAGTAAACAAGACATCTATAAATGTGCTCCACTATGGCTTTATTAGTACCTGTGAAATACAGGACCTACAGAGGCAAAAAGCAGAAAGCCATTAAACTGCTTGGAAAGGCCACGAGAGCTCTGCAAAGCCCATATACATAAATCGACATGTGGATAGGACACCCTACATCTATCTCTATCTCTCCAGCTCTCTATCTCACTCTCTCTTATTCCATAAAAGTTGACTTTCTCAGACATCCTGCAGGCTCTGAGCCAAATGGAGGCATAATTGAGCAGATTTTCTTTGCATATACCGTGTATGTGTGTGTATTTCGATTAAAGCTAACTTTAAAGCTGTCCTATAATGTTTTTTTTTATTTATTTTATAATGATTCCTGGGTTGCCCTTATAATGTTAGTATGTTTTTTAGATCAAAAATAGTCATAATTTAGAAATAAAAGGCATTTTTCCTAGCCTGATTTTAGCCTCTGCTTTGAACACTCTGATTGAAGGGGCGTGTCTGCTGTGTGTAACCGGCCTCTGCTGTGATTGGCTGACATGCTTGCATATGAAATAGCTATGTATTACATGTGAAACTCTCTCGAATAATTTTACTACAGCTATTATAGGTTTTACTATTACAGCTATCGAGATTAATGATTCGTGAGATGTTTTTGAAGTATTTAGATCTATTCCCATCACATAAAGTGTTGCTGTGATGAGCATTTGAGCAAGCAAAGGTCGGACAGTCTGTCGATCATGAGGATGAAGATCTTATCATTGTAATGCAGTTTCTGAGAAGATCTGAAAGAGATTTGTTGTGCAGTGTAACATGCGTCATTGAATTCATAACTAGTTTGGCAAGTTTCCAGATAAACTCGCGCTGTGATTGTTCTTTGATTGCTTTCTTTCTGTATATAATTCACAATTTAAATAAGAATTTTTTTTCATCCCACTAAAAGAAACGATGTGAAGTCACTGGCCTGACTTACAGATGCGTAAACAGTATTGAACGATTTTAAAGTGAAAGATTACCTATCTGAACTTGAACAACAACACATCAGCTCGGCTGCGCAGCTCCATCTCGTCCGTCACTGAACATGGGCTGGCAATATGCAAATGTTAGGGGTTGTACATATTAATGATCCCAACTGTTGCTTAACAGTCAGTATTATGTGGAGATTCGCCTGTTTTTCAGGGGTGTTTTTCAAAAACGAGATTTAAGTAAGAAGGAGAAAACAATGGTGTTTGAGACTCACTGTATGTCATGTCCATGTACTGAACTCTTGTTATTTAACTATGCCAAAATAAATTCAATTTCGCATTATAGGGCACCTTTAAGAAGATTATGTCAATTTCTCCTTTTGTGATGCATAGAATAAATTCATACCATTTTAGAACAACAACAACAAAAAAAGTGAATAGAGATTTTCCTTTTTGTGATAAACTAGTATGCTCATTGAATGCAGATTTTGAGAAGATGCAGAGGAATGGGAACCATTAAAAAAAACTATTTTTTAATGATCCGAAAAGCAGTTACAGCGGTACTTTAGCACTGGCAAAATAGTTCATCTGGTTCATTAAGGAAGTTCAGACAGCTGTAAAAACCCACAAAGAAGCTTTACTGGGAACCATTTGCTATTATCTTTGGGCGGTGTGTATCTTCATAGCCAATCCTGGGAGAATTTGCCCAAACACATTAGCAACAAATACACACAACTTGTACACCAGAAACATAATAAATACTTATTTAGAAAGCATTGGAGGATGATGGAAAAAATTGCTTTGGAGGTAAACAACTCCACAGATTCAGAGAGAAGCAATTACTGCTGGGTTGTTGGATAGGGGTCCAGCAATGTATTTCATAAAAACACTGCCTAATAACAGAAAGTTCGTATCATATTGCTGTAATGGGGAAACAGTCAATGTGACAAAACCGAGCTGGGATGAGGTGATGAATCACTCTCGCTTGACAATGCGGGCGGGCATTGATGAAGCATCTGGCAAAGGCTTCGAGCGTTTTGCACGTGGGGTTTACGAACGAGCACTGCAGAGCCCCTGACTCCAGGCAAAAACAGATTGAATTTGCAGGCAGATTCGTCTATAAACACCTTTCCAAAAAATCTGGTGATTTAAACAAATGACACAACCGGAGAGAAGATACAGTATCTTTGCAGGATGGAGGGAGTAATTTGGTGGTATTTATTTTCCATAAAAGACACTATTTATGGGCTTTTGGGAGATGATGGTTCAAAAAATATAATATCCCACAAGTGTGTTTAGAAAATGGTTTCCAAAATACAAATTACGTCTGATATTATCTTTGTTATCCCTAAAGCCTAAATAAACTTGAATTCCTCATAGATCTTTAGATGTGACATTTATGGTGGCTTGGAAGACCTTCATACACAAAAAACACATCACACAAAACACAATACAATGAAACTGCCATCTGGATGCAGCCACTGTGACCTACAGTCAGTTCCTAGCAATTAAATTTACAATTGCAATAAATGAGGAAATATATAATTAGGTGCCTCTTGTCATGCAGAACCTCAAAAATGTTATAACTAAGCACACATTTTTTCCTAGTACCCTAATAAGCAATAGCTACCTTTTTTCCCCAGTAACCCAATAATAAGTCACCCAGTTGTGTCTCTTTAATATCCTTGGAACTGAAACAAGGGTTAAATGTCACATATTTATATCTCTGTGATATAGGGAGTGAAGGAAGACCCAATTGTGAAGTCATTTAAATGTGTGGCCTGCCTTATGCACAACAAGGCAAATAAGAGAGCAGTTAAAGTTTCAAATGGGAATGTGGGGAATTATATGTTTTTTAACAACAGTCTCTCACCATATAGGCCCACTTTTTTACATTTACATTGGGCAGATGCAGATGTGGAAATCAAACCACTGACCTTGTGTTTTTTTATATTCGTTATCCCATGTGATCAATGGTAATACTGTTTCTTGCCTTATCATACACCATGAGCTAAAACAGCCATTATTATGCATAAAAGAACTGAGAGAATACGTACAGCTGATGGTGATGCCCAGCTCCACACCTGGCTTCTTTGGTAGCTTCACATGGAAGGTTCCACTGCTTGGGATGACTGATTCTGGATGAGACAAGGACAGGGAAAAAAATTTGAATTAATTAATAATCTAGGTCTATCCATAATCATTCTCAAGTTTGATCAAGTCTGGATTCATAGACCATTTTGAAACTGAAATGTGAAGATTCAGGTGAAAGACTAAATCAACACTTGTTGACAAACCAACATGTCATTATTTACTCACCCTCCTGTTGTTTCCCAACCTGTATGATTATAATTATATTTTTCAATGGGGTGCAAAATTAGATGTTTAGGGGAATGTCCAAGCTGTTTTTTTCATACAGTGAAAGTGGAAGGTGACCATAGTGGATTTACCTCCTTTGATTTACAGGCAAGAAAGAAAGAGTAAATGCTAGCAGAACATTCATTTTTGGGTGAACTCTCTTTAAAGTGACTTAGTGACAGCTGTAAAAGATTTAGACTTTCTCTCAGGCAGCGGTGTAGATGATTTTTTCTGACAGAAGCCCAGAGTCCTCAGTCTGTAAGACTGAAATCTCCATAAAATATTTCCTTCTCTTCTGGGAAGTGAGTCAGACTCAAAAAGAAGCGTCAAAGCGTCAAAAGAAAGAAAACTCTTGAAATCATCATGCAGAATTCTAGCCAACTCATTTCTTCCAAATCAACAAAACAGTCTTTCAAAAACACTTGGCCTGAACTATAAAAAAAATTATGTACAAGCAAAAACACTATCAAGTTACTCTCCTTCCAGCACATCCTTTCAAAAGCTGATTTTATTGTTCTGTGGTAAAATATTTACATTTTATTGAGTTGCAAGTAAGATTTACATTCAATGTCGCGCAAGTGGTCCGTATGCATAAGGGTACGTTCATGGCTTGTTATAAAAATATGACAAAAAATTTCCAAATTCAATGAACAAGTTAGGCATACATAGCTTATAACATTCAAAATTCAGAAGTTGCATAAAGTCAGACTAAAGCTTATACTCATTTTTATGAGCTATACGTATAATGTTAAAGGACAGTAGGCGGTCTATGCTAGTGCCTTAAGGCTGAAACTACACTTGAAGTCATCACAAACACAATTTAAAAGATTTCTGATTAACTAAATGAAAGAAACTAATTAAATATCATACCAAATTACACGAAACAAAACACTAGGATGACAAGCTAATTACAGCACGTCTCAAGGACTAGAGGCGTTCGACGAGGCCCGTCCTGTGATTACACTGCCAAAGCACAGCACGAGATGGAAAAATGAGAGAATGTATTTTGGATTTTCTGTCTGGAAACAGTAGCTATTAAATCATGGGCCACTTGTCTTGCAGCGCTACTCATTTATATACATCAAATAGACGGCAGATGGTTTGGCTCCCACAATTATGGCATAACTTTGACAAAATGAAAACACACTAGGACGAACGTGGGTTATGCCCAGATGGATCTTTCCTCCCCAAACAGGTTTTGAATTGATGAATTGTGTCCCCACCTGCTCCGTCAAACTCAATCTCCAGTGTGACTTTGCTGGTGATGCTGGAGTCCCTCAGCAGCTGATTGGTCTCTTCCAGCGTGCTGTCCTCAGTGGGAATGCCGTTTATTGACAGGATGCGGTCGCGATCTGCAGGATGCCGCACCTGTGCCCAGAGAGCAAATTTAGCACACCACTTCTCATACTGGCTAGCTGTGCTGAATGCATAATACTAAATAATGGACTGCTTGCAGGGGAGACAAAATAGGTAATGGTACCCAGGCAATGTCTCGCACAGACCAACCAACCACTTATATTATGCCATCTGGCACCGTTAAATAGACATTAGTGAGTTGAAGAGACATTTTAGGCAAAAATACAAATGTCCTCTTAGCTCTTGCCTCAAGGTTAGATTAAAAGCACTTTTTAATTGGTGAGGGGAAAAAAACTCTCTTTATTGATTTCCAAAATGGCTTATGAGCTAAACAGAAGCAGTACTGCATATGAATTCACTGCGAAAGGTTTCAGTAAAGCTAGTCATTATGAATCATATGCTGTATTTTACATGCTGGTATCCAGCGTGGGCTGCTAGCATCCCCAAAAAAATTCAATTCAATTTACAATTTTTTTGTATAGCACTTTTCACAATGCATATCATTTCAAAGCAGCTTTAGAGAAAATTTACATCTACATTACAATTACAGTGTCACGTCACATTGTGATTAGCGACAAAAACCAATGGTGTTTCTGTGATTTTAAAGCCATGTTGGAGGGAAAGATCAGACTTTTATGGTGCTTTTTTGTTCTTTTTAAAGGTTGACAGCCTTAGTTATTATATAGACACAGGTTTGGCTAGTAGTATGCAGTTTTCTCTCTGTGTGTGTGTGTGTGTGTTTTCATCTGGAGGATTAAATCTTTAGAGTGTTTGCTCATTTGCAGCGCAGTGTGATTTGAATAGTAAAATCTGATGTTAATCAAATATGTGTGCACAATAATAATTAAAACATGATGCATGATGATAAACTCTTTAACAGACATCGTGGACATGCATTTTTGCAGCTATATACTGTAAGGTGTAAATGGGTAGATTCTTCAACTATGGTACTCTTTGAGCTAGACAGTTTCAGAAAATAAAAACATTTCTACAAACAGTTTTTTAGTATCAGTTGGTTTCTCAATCTGTCTAGAAACCTTCCCTTAGTTGGGTGCAATGATTTGTATTGAATAATATATATATATATAGGCATTTTTATCTGACAGCCCAAGAAAACGCCCAAGTTCTCTTATTTACCAACAATATTATAGCAATAATAAATAATAAAATATTTCTTACTACCTGAATGTAATTAATTGTATGTTTTTTTGTTTTTACATTAACGTTTTATTATTATAGCCCAAAATAATTTGCTGTTTAGTGCGAACAATGTCATTTCCACCACAATGAACACCGTGGTGGAAATGACTGTGGCGAAATGACATTTCCCCCTTTTCCTCTAAAATATCATGCTATGTCAGCCTGTTAATATTAGTTTTACAGTTAGCATTAAATCTACACAAATTACACATTATTAAATTAATTTTATCCAGTTATTTTTACGTCCATGTGAAATATGAGCCGTTTGGAAATGACGGCCAATAAAAACACTCAGTTTTAGTCATATTTACCTTGATTTTTTTTCTTTTCATTACCCCCTAAAGAGGTCACCCTTTCACCCAACCATGTATTCACTGTGGAGTTTCTACTGCTATGGTTCCTAAATATACAAACCTAAAACAATGATCCCAGGATTCTATTTTGTACAGTGTGGCGGAAATGACAGTGAACCCAAGGGACAAGGGTTCTACTTATGAAAAATATAAGAAAATGAGAATAAATATTGCAATATATAATATGTATAATTGAAACAGACATTATTTTATAATTTCTACTTAAAATCTACATTATTTAAATATTTAATTTAGAATCAAGCGAGGTTGAAGGTATAAAGTCTGGCTTAGGGACAGGGGGAAAACAGTAAAAATCATGCATAAAAGGCCTCATATTATATAATAAAAAGAATGATTGAACCATAATAATTTTTTTATATGTTCCTCTAAGGGTAGAGTAAGTCTGACAAAAACAAAAAAGATGAAATGTTTTTTAGATTTTATTATTTCATCCAGGGACAAGAAAAGTACCATAGTTAAAGAATCACCCAATTGCTTTTTTAAGCTATTATTATATATATTATATTATTATTATATATATATCATTTTTGCAATGATAGCAGCATCAATCTGGCACAAAAAAATTGTATGATAATAAAAAACACCATCATTTATATACAGTAACTAACATAATCCATTGACAAGTAATGTTTTTAGTAAATTACTATAACAGACATTATAGTAATTTGTATAATGATGCAAATAAAAAGTAAAAACACAAATTGATTCAATAAAAAGATGCACATACAGTACAGTGAAATACAACAAATAGCACTGTTGTGCTTTTTAATAGCTTGTTACTGGAAAAAGCGACATTATTGTAATAACTTGAGTTGTTTTCATAGTAGGAAAATGTTAAGTTGACAGCATCACTACTTTTGTTCCCCAACGCCTGTAGCTCTTTATCAAATCCTAAACATTAGAAGGTTTATGTCCATCACTGCAATACAAATTCAACTGGCAGCGAGAAGTCATTTCTGTCGCTCAGGTCAGTAATTACAGTGAAGCCAGGATGTAAATCCCCATCAGTCGACACGCAAGTTCATATGGATGCCAGCTGAGGCTCCGGCGCTCAGGTAATTATAGTTAAGTGCTTTGCTCTATCACGTAACGGTGTAGTCAATCACAGCCCAAGCAGACTGGAAATCAGATCGTCATGGCCTGGCAGTTATATATTGTGTGATCAACACATTATATCAGTCGATGGAGATGTGGCTCTGCGGAGGATACGTTATAAACTGCGAGAACAGCGCAGTGATGAAATAACTGTGGGCTTTGGGATGTGTTCAAATAATCAAAATTAGAATCGAGATTAAATATACAAGATTCCCAAAGGGAAGTTCACAGCTCTCTGATTAACGCAAACAATTAAGCTGCAGCGAGCGCTGCAATCTCTGGAAGGGTTTCTGGAATATTAAACTCAAGAGTTTTAACTAGGTCAAATGAGGCACTGGAGATTAATAGAAGTCGTGTTCTGTGATCTTACCGCTCTGCCGGACTGTCGGGGTCTATGTAAGCGATGAGCGGTGGAGAGGACAGGGTTTCTGTGGCAAAGACTCCTCCTTGGAGCTGGATCCCAAAACCCATGATGGAGTCGCTAATGAGGGTCACCTCTGTTGTTTCTGTGTGGACCACCTGCCCAGCCAGTCCTACTGTACTGGAAGCCAGAGACACTACAGGAATGAAAAACATAGGACAACAGGGTCACAAATAGCTGGTAAGGTTCCTCACGATAACCAATGAAATGGATTTTTGCTCTTATTGGAGCACAAAACGACCCACCCTATTATATATTTAGCAGCTTAAACCTTCAAAGTAAAGACAAGAAAACAAAACAATCCGGTAACACTTTCAGTTTAGGGTCCAAATCTTCACTATTACATTTCTTATTGGTATATTGGCTATTTATTAGTGCATATAAAGAACATATTAATGTCATATTCAGCGTGACTATATTCTACATCCGTTAATCCTACCCAAAACTACCTAATTAACAATTAATAAGCAGTATTTAGGAGTTTATTGAGGCAAAAGTTATAGGTAATAGTTAGTTAATACTAATAGTGAGAATTAAACCCTAATCTGAAGTGTGACCAACAATCCTTTTAAAGGTTTTCAAATAACTGTTCTGTGTGCATCTCAGAGCAGCTTTTCGCAGACTTAAATGTTGAGAGTCTTTGCCGTGACTGAGCTGGATCTGTGCCCTCGCTGCAGATAAGAATACATTGTGTGTGCCAGTATCTTTGGGGCAGCTAGGTGTGCTTTGAAATAAGAAAAGCCACTTTGATATAGAGGATTTCGCAAATCAGACCACAGGGATTTTGGCCAACTCTTTCTGTAGATGGTACGAATCATGAGGTTGTTAGAACTTCTTATCTTACAATTACAATTTTAATACCACCTCAAAATCTAATATGCTATTGTACATAGTTCTAATAAAAATGAAATATTAAGTATGCACAAACTAGTATATCCTAAAAACCTAAGGAATTGAAACTTGACGGCCCAGAAAGTCATTGAAGAAAATTGTTTAAATATTCCATGTGACTACAGTGGCTCAAGTACAAGTTTATCAAGCGATAAGAATACTTTTTGTGCGAAAAAACAAACAAAAATAACGACTTTATTCGACTACTCCATTTCTTCCTTGTAGGCCTGAGATGAGAGTTCAAGAGATTTCAATGGCGCATGCGCGAGAATTGCGATCTCCTTCAACTACTTCAGTTCAGTTCTCGCGCATGCGTCGTGGAAATCTCTTGAACTCTCATCATCAGGCCCAGAAGGAAGAAAACGAATAGTCGAAATAAAGTTGTTATTTTGTTTGTTTTTCGCACAAAAAGTATTCAATGACTTGTGCACTTTCGATCCCTTAGGCAGCCTATGTAGCAGTGATCCACCTCTCAAATTTAATCAAAAATATCTTCATTTGTGTCCCGAAGACGAACGAAGGTCTTACAAGGTTGGTACAGCATGGGGGTGAGTAATTAATGACTTAATTTTCATTTTTAGGTGAACTATCCCTTTAACTTTAGTAGATAACAGTAAAGACAATCTAAATGTACAAAATGGTATAAATGAGCTTAGAAATTTAAATATCCAATATCAACTGGTAAATATGAAATATCAGCTGATAATGATAAACTAAAAACTGTTCATGAGTTTAAATCTAGTCTGTTTCTATTAGACACACAAACAAAACAAGAAAAAAGTAGGCCCTGTTGTTTTCACTGCATCGAATTAAGAGACATTAAACCAGCTTACCGAAAAGCAGACAGGCACATAAGCATAACCAATTTGATTTACACACTGCGCTTCGCCCCATTTACAATTGTCTATATCAATGAAGTCTCATGGGATACATCTCAATTGCAAAGCCACAGTTTCAAACTGGGCTGAAAAAGAACCAATTTTGCCAATGTTTATGGAAAACAACATTTGGAGATATTTTGTTCACTCTGCGTGCTTTCAAAAAGACAAGAGAAAATGCACTCTGACACTTGACGCTCTTCACACCCTTGACTGACCAAGCTTGAACTGTCATCTCAAGCACCAGGGAGCACAGACGGTAGTCAGGAGGACTCTTTCCCCATAGACACATACAGAAATCTGCCTCCAGTTTATCGACCAGGCTTCCTGCATTCTTAAAGAGCCTCTTACACTCTCCAGATCACGCTAGTGTGACTTCTAGAGCGAGTCTATCCGAGATTGATGGCCCTGCTCACGGGCTAGATTTACCGCACCAGACACCTTTATTGTTTTAAATGCAGTGACCTTTCCTTTTTTATTGGGAGTGAGGGATGAGAGAGGGAGGTTAAGGTGACACAGATGAAGATAGGACGCCTCTTGGATGCTGAAACGCTTTTAGGGACGGGTCTGCGGTGAACATCGATCAACGATCGTTCGGACTCTTTCTGTCTGAAGCACTGAAAGTGATACTGACTGGTCTTTTCAGGATTTGCTCAAGGGCCGCAGACTGTGAATTGACCCGACAAGGCTTTGTGCTCTTCGAAGTCTTGTTTTTCCGAGGCGATTTGGTTAAGTGGTGTCTTTGGTTTGTGGTAGACTTCAAAAGCTCTGACAGACAAGCAAGCACCTGAGGGGTCATCGTCTACACATCTTAAAGAATTGCCAGCTGACTTCCTCCTCTTCCTTCCTGCTAGAAATCTTCATTTGCACTTCCCACAGACCAATGAGTCAGCTACAACTTGAAAACCTTAGAATGAGTCAGAAGGGTTCTGAAACATCTGATTTGGAGGCTTTACTGTACATCGGAAAACACACCTTTGATCCAAAGGCCCTTGACTTGCTTCATCAAATATATATATAAAAACAACAATAGGAAATGCATAAGGGTCATTTTGACCCCTTTGCAATTTCAGGATATTTTTTTTGGTAACACTACTTGAAGGGGTGTGCATAAGACTGACATGACACCTTCATAACCATGACATTACATAGGTCTTGAATATGAAGTAGTGTTTATGCGTGTTTATGACAACTGTCATTAAGAGTCTTCCGCTCAATAATGACATTTTGAATGCAAATGACATTGTTTGAGATGTCTTTGTTATGACACCTTGACATAAACCATAACATCATATCCTGTCAGTGTCTTTGTCATGAGAACTTGACAATAAATTCAGTTAAACTGCCATGTGGTTGGCTTTGACATTGGCTGCCATTGAAATTGTTCATGAATATTTTTCGTGAACTCAACTACAGTGGTACTAATTGAATTTGTCATTAACAAGATATAATGGCTTCTTGACAGCCAATGTCAAAACCAACCACCTGACAGTTTAATTTAATGTTAACCAATAAAGCTAGGTGTGTTCTTAAAGGGGGGGTTGACTGCGATTTCACTTTTTTTCATTTTAAATAGTGTGTAATGTTGCTGTTGGTGCATGAACAGTATCTGCAAAGTTGCAGCGCTGCAAGTTCAGTGTAAGCAGAGATATCGTCTTTTAAAAATCAGGAAGTATATTGCCTACAAAAACGACTCGATTGGGACTACAGCTGTGTTTTAGACGTCACTAACCCATACATTTGGATCAACCCCTCCCTCCGGAAAATACAGAGTATGCCATAGCCTAACCACAATGCTCCAGCCTTCATGTCCTCAGCACTGTCCTTTAATGTAATTATATTTTCCTCTAGTCTAGCAGAACATATTAACTGACAACTGCATGAAAATCATAAACGAGGACTGTAGACATTAGACAACAATTAAATTATGCTAATATTCTCCTGGTGAGAAGACACGGTGCTAGTTCGGTCACAGTACATTAAACGCAGACTGGTTTGTTCCGGACAACGGACACACAGAGGGGAACGTTAAAATTAGCATGACACCACCTCCAACAGGGGTAAACAAGATTTAAAAAAGACATCAGTGAAAGCTTTTTACAGTTAACTCAGCTGGAGCAGAGGAGACACAATGTTTCTGTTTATGGTGCGTGTGGACAAAACAGATAGTTTCACTTCACATTCACTGCTTCATTGACTGCGTTTGATCTTGAAGTAGACATTTTCCACAAATGTAGGGAACAAAGACTTCACAACAAAATACATGGGATTTGTCCCTATAATGCTTTGCAGACACTAAACTGTGCCGGTGTAAAGCGCACTTGAAAATTGGCACAGCCTTCTGTGTTCTCGCTTTGTGTGAGGGAGATGGGTTGGCATCACATCCATAGACGTGTCATTGCTGACTGCTGGGTGACTTTGCAGCATGTATCTCCCTCCCTCCATCGCTCCACTCTCTCCCTCTCTCTCTTTCAGAAGTGTCTGTGAGCTTTATTCTGTCCCTGTGAGCCAGTGACAGTAAAGGCCTCAGGAGGGACTTTTAACAAACCAATGCTACTTTGTATGCTAGAAGACGTCACTCATGCAAAGGCTGGAAATGCAGAGTCAGCGGCAATGCATGCTGTGGACCCGTCCTCACTCATTTGCCTTTGCGCTATAGGCTGTCAGAAACTATCTTGGGCAATTGTGCTCCTTGGGATGACTGCCGGGGCCTCTGTGCAGAGCTCTACGGACAGTGAAATCAAGGTGCTATGCGAACAGGGCTCATTTGGAGCATAAATGAATTTCATTAAGCTTTCAATTTGGGCCAGTCAGACAATGGACAGTTTGCTGCCCTTTGAGCTTGGCCGCAATGGGTGGAAACAAGGTGTTTGCTGATAAGCTGCTAAAATTTATTAGCGTTTTCTTGGGCAATTATCTATTATCTATATTTGATACAAATTCAAGCAAATTTCAAGTAGTATTTATTCATATTTTTGATTGTTTTTTTATATATTTTCCAGTTTTAGTTATTTTGTGATGTCATTTTTATCATATTTTAACTTTTTTTTGCTCTATTGAAGAAATTTTCCGGCTTTCCATGTTTTCACATAGGGGGCACTATTATGTTCATACAACAAAATGTTATGGGGGCCATCATTTTCGCGAAAATAGTCAAAAACTCGAGTGGCTGGCAACTTAAAAGTTGGCAGGGAAAGAGTTTAAACAAGTTTTAGTTTATCTAATATTTATATATTCTTTTATTTCAGCTTTATTTAATTTACCAAAAACTATTTGTGATAGTTTTACTTTTCATTTCTCAATAACAACAGTGGTCCAAGGTTTTGACTGGTAGTGTAGTAATTAAACCTGGTTATTTCATTAAGTGGATCTCCCAGTCTGGTCTAGCAGTTGGGCGAGTAACTGGTTTCCCAACCTGACCAGCTGAAAAATGCTCTTCTAAAATTTGTATATCAGTCTGACCGGGCTAGGAGACCCACTAAGACCAGCACACCAGCTTAGACTGGACTAAGAGGTTTTGAAACAGAGTAGGAACTGTGCATTATCCTGCGTGTTTCTTTTTAGCTACAAATATTTTCCATTATGATATACTCTGGTGTGCTCCTCTGATTAAGCATTTCTCATGTTCCTCAGTAAAATAAAAGCTGAGCAAAGACTCAATACAACTATTACAGACCCATTATGGAATCATTTTTCTAAACAAACTGCCGTCTATGAGGGGCCATGCACATGCTCGTGGCAGTAAAACTGAAAATAAATTAGTGTAATAGATGAGATGATCTGTTTTTGTGCCGGCAGGTATATTAACTAAACGCAAGCAGCAGGCATTGCAGTAGGAAAAACTATTAAAAGTGATGTTCAGAACGAAGTGCAGCTAAGTAAATTAAACACTTCAAAGTCAGATTAAAATAGGCAGAAGTTTTTCGCCATTTTGAAATACCATCTCATATCCCAGTTTAATGAGACTTCTAAGCAAGCCATTTGTAGGGGGACTTGGCATCTGTGGCACTATAAAACCATGCTGTTGTTTGAGCAAAGCGAAATGTCAACTTCTAGCACAGCCAATGGCATGATTTCCAAATGGGACAACCTGTTTTACCAAACCATGGGAAGAATGATATAATTGTTTCCAAACAGGTTTCCAAAGCCCAAATCCAAATCTACTTAAAATGAAAGACATTTAAGTCAGAGTTAACCCAAAAAGATAATTCTGTTCTCCCTGAATCACCCTCAAGTTTTAACAAACCTGTAAGATTTTCTTTCCTATGCTGAACACAAAAGAAGAAAGATTGAATAATGTCGGTACTTTTCATTTTTTGGTTAACTATGCTTTTAAGAGTGCTTTGGAAACCTTTATATTTATAGCTATATTTATCTTTAGCCTAATTTTTTTGAATTAAAAATGTTCTTTCGGCAACTAACTGAAAGAAGTTTTATCTTTTCATCTAATATTTATACTATATTTCAGCCTTATTCCAGTTACCGAAAATTAGTTTTAGTTTCAGTTAACACTAGAGAGGCAGAAATACTGATTTGTTTTTAAATACTGAATCAGAAAACTGATGATGTCAGCACCATGACCTCATCCTACAGTACATCTCAATCATCACTTTCACATCTACAGTTAATAACCAAGCAGATATAAATGCAACGAAAAACAGAAACCCACAAACAAGTCAGCTACTGAAAGTTACCATGAACGAGATCATAGTCATGGGCAGCTGATTAACCATTTTCCAGTCCCAGCGTTTGTTTATTGGTTCTTGTTGGCAAAGCCCGCAGATAACACACCACGCGGTATGAAAGCGTAGTCGGGTAATTATCTGCGGCAGAGGCAGCGACACTGCTCAGCTGAAGGATATGAAATATCTTTCAGGATCTAATTACTGGGCAGCCAGAGGTGTAATTTCCCTCTTTCACTTGGCGGCTTCAGATATGGGAAGAGAATGTTGATTGTATTCACTTCAAGGTAAGTTCTATCACCGCGCTGATCTTATTCAGATTCAGAGCCCAGTCACAAGAGGGAAGGATGGGAAGCATGTGCAACTCGTCTGAATGTACAGATAAAGACAGACTATCATCGCAGAGACAGGAAGAATAATAGACGTATGGCTCTTCTTGAAAACCGAGCGACCTCCTTGCATTTATGTTGGAGTTTTATTGCTTTCAGAGGCTTGACCAAGCTTCTCTTTTCACACACTTGCATGCGCTTAGCATAATGAGTCAGTTACGGTTCATTTCTGAGTTACTGTAGACAGTATATTCAACCTCCTGACTTATGTTTTGCACAAAAGAATGGCAAAGGCATGCTATAAAAATTCTAAACCCAATATCAAAGTCAAGACAAGTCCCTGGACAGAGCCTGCATGGAGGTGCAGATACATTACACAAGTTTTACAGGAAATCAATAACCAAGCCTTTTTCTGTTTACTTCAGCCATTCTGATTAAAACAAAAGGGATTTAAAAGAATGAATCAAAGTGCAACTGGGCAAGGACTATCGATAAATCTGTTATGTATGATTTTATCCTCTTCACATTATCAAATTTAAGTTGTGATTCACTGAAGAAAAGTTGCTTTGAGTCAGACTTCTTTTTGAATAAATTGTTGAACCAACCAGACTCATAAAACCAAATAATTCATTCTCAAATTGATTGAATCAACTCAATCTGTTGTTCACAAAACTGTAAAATGTTTCTGAATATATGTACCCTCGATTACGTTTGATGATTAAAGGGTTTACCCAAAAATGAAAACCTCAAGGCATCCTAGGTGTATATGAGATTCTCCTTTCAGCCAATAGGAGTACAATAGGAGTTGAAAAAAATAACCTGGCTCTTCTAAGTTTTATAATGGGAGTGAGATTTTGAAGCCCAATAAAGGCTTATACTGTTTCCTGAATGATTTTTTTTCTATACTAATTTTATGAAATCTTTTACAACTTCATTACATCTTTACAACAAGACTACATTAAATATAACCTAAAACAAAAACCTTTGGTTTATTTTATTTTTTTTACAGACTCAAAGACTCGCCACTGGGAGCCGAATACATGCATTGCCCTCAAGCGCACACAAAACTTGCCACAAAGTGCTGGCAAAAGCACCGTAATGATAATGAATAGTCAAGGAGACATTTTAAATGTTTATTAATAAACTATTTTTTTCTGAGTCAGTGTTGACTACAAAGAAAAAGTTGACATTGCTGACCTGCTTCTCGTGAACTCCCACGCGCGCCTACAGTATTAGAGAAAAATGTACCTTTCATCTGGAAAGAGTATTTGTTTTTGATTGGAACTGGTTTGTTTAAAAGTAGACATTTCAAGCTTTCTATATGCCTATTTCTCATGTCTGTGAGGCAAGTAGTCTCTACGCTGAGTTTCTGTTCATTTGACACACTCCAGTTCTTGCAGTTGAAAATGGAGCTACTTTCTGCTCTTAAGTATATTCCATTCATCAGATTTGTCATGTTGCCGGTCTTGGCAAATATTGCATCATACACTGTTGGCAAATGTCTGCCTGGTGAAATGTAGCCACACTTTTGTTCTTTTCCACATCTATTACATCTATGGGGGTTTAGATGCGTGCACGCTACAGCCTCACTTGATCTAAGTCTCTGGGCATAACCGGTGTAAACTAATGTTTTTCCTTGATGCATCGCCACAGCCAATTATGTTGTATGCTTATTGGCTCACTGACGTTGACAAGATTAACCCCTTAGGTATCAAATTTTGTACCAAAAGACAAGACATTTTTTGATACTCGATGGTACGAGGCAATTCAGTCTTTACTTAAAAAGTATCGAACTCAATACCTAGCCCAAGTCATATGAGTTTGGAATGAAAATTTATTTTGGGGTGAAAGATCCCTTTAAGAATGAGGCCTCGTTTTGAATTGTACGACATGTTTTGTTTCTTTGAACATGACTGCATCAAACGTACTTGAGCTCTTGTAGTCTTTCTTCTTCAGTTTGCGTCTCATCATGGTACCTCGGGGACTTGTGGGATACATGGTGCGTGGCAACGTGTTCATGTTGAGTGAGCTCAGACTGTAGGCACTCATGGAAGTGGGAGAGAAGGATGAACCCAGAGCTGTGTGGGAAAGAGAAACTCATTATCAACTCTCAATGACTCATTTCAAAACAATCAATATTTAGTATATAAAGTTCAGTTTAGCTTAGTAGAAGTAGCTTAGTAGACCATTACAAATGACATTATCAGGATAACAATTGGAGAATTTCAGAACGTCTTAGTATTTGGTTTCTCTTTTCTTCTGCATTAAAGACAGCAGCACTCAAACTGTATTAACTCCATAAGTTAAGCTTGATGTTTATGATCTCCAGAATGATTTGAGATGATTGGATGAAGCGTCTTGAGTTTCACATATGACTCTCTATACAAAGATGTCTGTGTCACAAATTTACTTAGGTTAGTGACCTAGAAATAGTGCAGAATCTGCCATTTTTTTTTTCATTTGGGGTTTTAAAAGTTTAAATCCCATTTTGAATACCATATTTTCAACTGAATTTTTGAGCCCCAACATTTTCTAACAGGTGTTAAAGATGAGAGCCACGGTTTGTCACCATTCGAGGAAATGCACAAAACAACTCATTAAAGTGTAGCAGACTGCCCTCGTGTTTGACATTGTGTGAACGGTAGTAAATCTCCATCAAAGCACATCTCTAAAAATACTCCCAATTACCTAAAAGCCACTTCTTATCACAGAGCAATGCCAAAGAACCGGATCATACTGTGTTCATAGTCATCAAATAGAGAGATTCAAAGCCATGTTTTTAGCACTCAAAAAACAATAAAAAACAAAAGGCAGAACATTACTACTAGTACTACAAAAAAAATGTTTTGTTTGGCTGAGACGATGGTGATGCTGAAAACACAGCAGGATTAGAGTAGATTACAGTCTTATGTTTGCATTACTGTTTGAAACAGATTGTCTGCTCTTGGCACATGGAAGGACATTCTGCCTTTCGATCTTGTTTTAAAACACTAAACCATCTACAGCCAAACTGAGGCCTTCTTGTCCATGTGTGAATTGTAAAGGATGAGCTCTTCCTAATGCAAGCATTAAAGAGTTGATGTCCAGTAAGTGCTGGCTAATTTGTCTTAAAGTAAAAAGAAAACAGCGGCTTAAATAATATAAATCTCGGAGGAGTTTGTGTTCGCGCGTGTCAAGGGCACGTCTTTCAAAGACGGAAAAAGCCTTTGAACTTTTAGAACCTGGGGGATGTATAATACAGGGATAAAAATGAGACTGTGACTAAAAAGTATTGATGGAATGACAGTAAATTATGTGTAGCCACTAGCATTGAAGTGCCCACAGCATCTTTATGGCCCTCTTGAATGGAGAATGTGAATCACGACTGTGAAGGTTGGGAAGGTGCCGCAAGAGATTGTATTTGTGTTGCTAACTTTAAATTCAATCATATGTGTGAAATAAGTGGCAAACTGTAAAATCACTGGAGGTTGGCAGTTTGCTGTACCATTGGTTGCTGTAGCGGTTTCAAACTGAAGTCTGCAATGAGGTGTTAGGGATCCGCAGAAATGTATTTTTTTGGATTGTCAAAATAAACGTAACATTAACTACCGATATATTTTACATCATTTATTAAATTACAATTAGATTAAATGAACAATTAAACACATTTAAAGTTTCCCCCCTTTTTACATTTTGCTGTCTAAAGGCTGGTTGACAATCAGATTAATCAATTATTGTATCCAATTGGGAGTCCCAGTTTTAAACTTTAGGGAATAGAAATGAAAAACAAACATTTTAAATCTAAAGTTAAAAATAATAATAAAAATGTAATTGAGTAAAAACCATATGTTTTTTTAAAGGGTTTATACAGCTAACCATAATGTAATGTAATGTAAAGAGAACATGTTGTCTTTATATATATATATATATATATATATATATATACATACATAGACTTGTAATTTTGTTTCATGGTGTGTGAATTTGCACATACTCTATTAATTTAACTTATGTATGTATTAACTATTTATTTCTTATGTTTTTTATGTGGTTTGTAATGTGGTTGTTGTGCCAGTGTCAAAGATGAATTTCTGTCCAGTTCATCTGAACAGACAATAAAGTTAATCAAATCAAATGAATTGGTCTTTAAATATGAAGACTTCAGGTGGAAAAGCACCTAAGTGCCATCTGACATTTTCTTCTAAAATAATCATTTTTATCATGTTTAAGTTCAGTTATTTCACTTTAATGGCAATGAAAATGACCTATTAATCTTCATTAAAGTGAAATTACTGAACTTAAATATATTTTAGCTTGATAAAAATTATAAGTTTAGAAGAAAATTTCAGAAGGCACTTGCATCTGAAGTCTTCACATATGGCTTCCATTATAAATGGATGCCTAGGTGGCATCAATGGTCAATTACATCTCCTCTAACTCAACTATCACTGACAATGAACAACGTCCAGTTGCTTTAGCACTGCAAATCACTGTCAGTGTAAACAAACAATCACAGGTCATCTCTAACAGTCTCACGGTGCCCTTGAAATGCATAGAGTGCCAGAAAGAGATCAATAGGGCCCTGATGGCTGGAATTTATCAGTAATGAGTCGTATAATCAAATCAGGCTCGCTGAAAAGGCCGTTGAAAGAGGAAAAGCATGACCTAAAAACACAAATGAGGAGTGCTTTTGTGTCAAGTGACAATCTCCCCATCTTATCAGCCAATTAGAGAGCAAATCTAGGGCCTCAGGATGTCAGTCATCATTGACTACATGTCCCAGAATGTATCTGAGACCATAAAGTCCTCCCATGAATGCACAGGGAGAAATGATCAGGTCACATTGCCAGAATGTCAATAGTGCAATATTGCTTCCTTAACAAGGGATTACGTTCCATATCCCCTATGAATGGCAACACAAATGAGTCCTGTGGATTCGCTGTGTATCTTCTGCACAACAAAAAAACACACAAGTCTCCCTGAATGGCTCAGTGCTCGTCTGGCTTTGTTCGGTGAGTCTGAGCTTTGCCGTAATGTGCTCTCGCCTCTGGTAGAAAAGAGCTCAGCTATGCCCACATGATGGAGAATAAAGGCCAAATATAATACGGAGGAAGAGAGCCCCAGCACAGTTTAGAGACAAGGAAACAGCCGGGGAACAAATTAGTTCTGCTCTGTTTTCCAAAGAGATCAAATAAAACACGCTAAAAAAGACAAAAACAAAACAAACCTTTCAAATAAACCACAAACGAGACATTCTAACATTTCTTCCTATATTGCATATCACATTATTTATTTATGTGAAGCATGACTCCAGCAACTGAAAGGTTGTGGGTTCAATTCTCAAATAATACATGATTTAAACTGATTGTGTGTGTGTGTATATATATATATATATATATGTATGTGTGTGTGTGTGTGTGTATATATGTATATATATATATATATATATATATATGTATATATGTGTGTGTGTATATATATATATATATATATATATATATATATGCTCACTGTCTATGCTCATTTGCATAATTTTGACTCCGCCCAACTTGCTTATGGTCTGTTGCTCATGTGGCATCGTTAAGCCTTTTTTGTTTTTTTTTAAATATACGAGAGAGTTTAACTTGAAAATCAATTTTGGAAGTTATAAAGCCAAAACCCATATAAAACAATGGAATAAATCTGTCACTGATGAGAGGCGAGGAAGATACAAGAGGATGAGGATGAAGGAAAAGGGAAGGAACATTACGGGGATTGTTTGGAGAGGTTTTCTGCTTGGTCTGGCTGCGGGACTGGTCGGGGTGGTAGGTGTTATAGTGTTGATAGGGAAGGAAGTTGCTGTTGTTGTTGGTTCCGGATTCCCAGGGCAATGTCCGGTTACTCCTCTGCACCTTGACTGACCACACGGAGAGGAGAGAGATAGGGAGGACGTGAGCAGGAAAAGCATACAACACCACATAAATGCCAATGTATAACAGATACTAGATAAAACAACAGGGAGAGACACTTTAAGGCTTTTAAAACTGTGCTTGACCCTGGAATAAAACCACCATTGTTACCTATTTTAGCAATTTCATGTTTGAAATGCCCATTAAAGGCTTATTAATCTGCTTTTTGATTGGATTTTTTTTCACAAGTGCAGAAAGGAACAAAACAAGCACAAGCTAAATAATTATACCAAACATTTGGAAAATGTGTTGCATGGATAGTTGACTAAATAATTCAAATACATGTTCCTCCAAACCTGTATCAATTTCTTTATTCTGCAGGAAACCGTTTTTTTTTTCCATTCAATTAAAGTCAATGCATCCAAAATAAATGTAAAAAATAACATTACATTAAATAAAACAAAAAACTAAATGTTGTGGTGAATTACACCTTTAAGAAATGTTCTAGGTCAGAGGCAACCAATGTCGCAAATACTGTAGACCTCACCAAAAATGCAGCAAGCTGCCTTGCAATATCTTCCGAGACTTTCTTTCGGTTATACATTGTAGACAAGCAGACTTACTCACAAACAAGCATTTCCACAGCAAGGTATTAAATATCCAATAGCTAGTTCTCCCATCAAAGCGCCCTCCTAGAGAACGGACACCTGCATTGACTATTTTCTATTTTGGCTCGTTTCTGTTTTCACGGTTAATTTTAGCTGCATGTTTGCTGTGCTTTAAAACACACAAACACGCAGCCTGGAAAGAGAGATTACAAAAGCAGTCTCAGAGCGAGGCAAACTGGAGGGCAGTGGCTGCAGAGGGGATTAGACGGGAAAGAGACTCGGTGAAAGGTGGAGGAGGAGTGTGTTTTTGTGTAAGGAAGGAGACCAGGGATCCATCATTATGATAGCATCAAACAGTAGCACAGAGTTGAAAGACAGTGAAGAATCCATTGAGACCGAAGGTAATCAGGCCTGGACAGATGAGAGCTATTACTTTCTACAATTATGTGTGTGTGGGGGAAATAAAGAGAGACTGTTCATGAATCATAGAGGAAGGCACACATGAAAATATGATGAGTGTTTTTGCAGGCATAAACAATGTAGAATCTCTATTCCAAGGGTGTCAACAAATTAATATAATCAAGATTGATCTTTTTTTTGCATT
Source organism: Hybognathus amarus (assembly GCA_030378365.1). Lineage (NCBI taxonomy): Eukaryota > Metazoa > Chordata > Actinopteri > Cypriniformes > Leuciscidae > Hybognathus > Hybognathus amarus. Next base: position 509,497 of record JAQIUQ010001019.1, on the reverse strand, counting down.
ATCATGATTCATTTTGAGTAGAACATATTAGTGAAAGTAGAGAATATTGTATTTTTTTATCTAAATATTAAATAAATGTATAATAATATAATGTAATATAAATTCATATACTATAAACAGCTTAATATGCGCTATATCTATTTTAAATAGTTGATTTTTTATTGTGAAGTAAACAATATATATAGCTTAGTCTCTCTATACCAGGCCTGGCAACATTTTAAAATATTGTATGCGTGCTGTTTGTATACAGTATGTAGTATATGTGACGGTATACACTCTGTAGTGTGCACTTAAAGGGCACCTATTATGCCCCTTTTTACAAGATGTAATATTGGTCTTGGGTGTCCCCAGAATGTATTTGTGAAGTTTCAGCTCAAAATACCCCATAGTTAATTTATTATAACCATTTGAAAATGTCATTTTGGGGCCTGTTCAAAAATGAGCTGTTTCGGGAGTATACCACCTTAAATGCAAATGAGCTGCATATCCCCACCCTGCCTTTGGATGAGGGCGTAACTTGATACCTATGGCTGTCGGTAAGCAGAAGGGGAGAGTGAGAGACGCGCTGTTTTGTCTGTCATTCAGCGTACGTTTGAAATCGGAATATATAAATAGTCTCTGATCAGACCCACGTGACGAAGAGACTCCGGCAGAATAAACACAAATGAGAAATGGACCAGTACATCTCGGTATGGTTATTTGATACATTTATGTACTTATAGAGTCCCACACTTTCAAAAAAACGTCACACTTTCAATCAAACCCCTTGCTCAATTCTACGTCACAAAGTGCTGAATCTTAGAACAGCTCGTTCTGAGACAGTGGATATGATTTATTGAAAAAACCACTGGGTGGATTTTTATCATTCTAGGGTGGTTTTGCTCACACACTGCCAACACACATTTATGTTCAAACACCATGTAAAAGTGAATTTTCCATAATAAGTGCCCTTTAATACATTGTACTACAAAAAAACTACATGCACATGGTAGCCAAGCAAAACAACTTGGTTCAGTGCTTGCATCAGAAACTAGTATTATTTTTGTTTTCAGCAGTAGATTCAGATGTTTTCTGCCACCCATGGAAGCCCTCCAAACGGATGTTGTGTTTGCGGTGACGAGGCAGAATGTGTATGTGTGATGCATATGTGCGTTAAGGTGTCAGCCATCTGTCTGGTGTTGTGACGTTTCCGACATTAGCCAGCTGTCTGGAATTTCACCACGGCTGGCATTTAGATCTGTGTTAGTATAGAACGCTTCACTGCACTAAATCTGCTCGAGCTGAGAAAATAGAGTACACGTCTGTGTGTGTGAACTGCATAGTGGATGTGCAGGTGCATAGTAATGCGAGAAGCCTGACAGTAGACATGTGCGGCTCTTCACAGGATTCAGGAGTGCGTTTCGTCTTGTGAATGTGTTTGGATGGTGCTCTAAACTCAATTTCCTTCTCTTAAGAGCCAATCAAGACACCTCCTACCAGGTGACCCAAGGGTCACTTCATTGTTTTCTAGTGCTGGGCCTCGAAAAAACCCTTACGACAGCAAGCAAGAAGCATTAGTATGCTGTGCAGGTCCACGGTTATTTATGTTCTCTGGGCCTAGGCTTTAATCCACATTCTTATTAAGTTTATAGCTTAAAGGTCGTCCAGCCACTGACCTTGAGGACATTCTGCAAAATAATTCTAATTTGTCAATAGGTTTCTCAGTGAAGGATGTCAGCAGAACAGCAGTGTAGGATATATAGGATGTTTCTATGGTATTCTAGGTGGTTGCCAGGATGTTGCTATGCAGCTGCTGAGGAGGTTTTAGCATTTACTGTGCAGTTGCTAAGGTGTTATGGATTTTGCCAGAATGTTGCTACTATGTAGTTGCTTAAGTGTTCTGTAGCACTCTGCAGTTGCTGCTAGAATGTTGTTGGTGGTTGTCTAGTCATTTGTATTGTATTATCGGTGGTTGCCAGGCTGTTGCTATGCAGATACTGACGAGGTTTTAGCATGTTACTGTGCAGAATGTTGTGTGGTTGCTTAAGTGTTCTGTAGCATATTACTCTGCTGTCGATAGAATGTTGTTGGTTTTCTAGGCATTTAAATGGCATTCTAGGTGGTTGCTAGGGCGTTGCTATTCAGATGCTGTTTTTTAGGATGTTACTGTGGAGTTGCTAGGGTGGTTTGGGTTGCTGTTAAGGCATTTCTATGCAGTTGGCATGATGTTCTGGGTGGTTGGCAGGTTGTTGCTATGCGGTTGCTAGATACTGCAGATGCTGAGGGGTTTCGCATGTTACTGTGCAGTTGCTATGGGGTTCTGGGTGGCTGCTTGGTCATTTCTATGCAGTTGCTATGATGTTCTGGATAAGGGTTGTGACGGTGAGGATATTTTATCACCGGTTAATTGACGTGTGACAACACGGAGGCTTTTAAATCGCTAATTTAAAGGCAAACGTAAAATGTGCATGTTTTCATGGGCATACTTAACGGTGCGGTCGTGCGGGAAATAACTGTTTTGTTATTGTGCCCTGAATATGCGCAAGTTTGAAAACGAAACTAACTTTTGATTGACAGACATGTGATCGGACCAATCAAAATCCACCATTTTTGTCCGACAAAGCAGTCAGGAGAGTTAGTAGATTAACGTCGGTGGAACTCAGAAGACCGACAGCGCGTCTTTTCTGTGAGTCATGTGTGTTAATAGGCAGGATTTAACGACTACTGCGAAATTGCGTTCAATATTTTTAAGGCTTTATGTCATGAAACCGGTGTTGCGACTGAACACCGGTAACACCGACTACCGTAGCAAGCCTATTCTGGATGGTTGCCAGGCTGTGGCTATGTAGTTGCTATGGTATAAAACTAAGGGTTTTTAGCAAGATACTAGGTTGCTAGGATGTACGGGATGCTTGTAAGGGCGTTGCCATGTGGTGGCAAAGGTATTCCGAGGGTTCTTTTAATGTGATTGCTAGGGTGTTCTGCTTTCCAGTTTCCTGTTTTCCAGAATGTTCTGATGGTTTTGTAGCATGTTACTATGTGGTTGCTTACTAGTTGAAAGTCTTGATTCTGACTTTGATATGAATATGACTTTGGTCTGGTCATTCTTACCTGGCTCTGCTCTAGTGTGTGGCATTCTACATCTTTGGGGTATAAATCTAGCCCTATCAGGAGGTAGAGAAGCATTCAGAGCCTTTGTCTCTGGTGTTGAACGTTAACATCCTGCTACTGATAAGAGGTGACAGGGCACACATAGGATGTCATGAGGATGTATTCTCTGGGAGAATCATCCTTGCTCTTAACTTTTAACGTCAACTCTTGTTATCATACCATTTGGTGGCGCACAACTTAAAAACCTGTCAGGTGATAAGAATGAGCTTTCGAACAACACGTAACCCCTGACAACCCGAGGAAAGATTCATTTATCTGCAGGAAAGCTGTTTAAATATCATTAAGATAACCATCATGTGGAGAGGACACAGCTGGCCTTGCGCTGTCTGCTGTCAAATGCTGCATTCAGACAACATTGTATCTCAGGAACTACAGGGTTGATATCAAAGACACGCAAGAATTATGTTAGGCATCAATTATGCATATCGCATCACTTTCAATATTGATTAAGGGAATGTTTCCACTCTCAGAGCACAGAGATTTGAAGAGCTATTCTAAGATGCATGTTGTACAACTGTTCCCATTAATACATGTAATCACAAATAAAATGCTGATTGAGTAAAACTGTAAATAAATATGCATTAATCCACCGAATTTTACAATTTGCATCACTTTCGTGGTGTTACACACTAGAGAAATCCCTAAAGGAGTGTAAAAAGAGCCGTGCTGGTTTGAAATCAAGCAAGGATGCAGTAAATTGCCTAAATGCCTATCTCCATACAATATACAATTCAAATTTAAATGTTTTGTCAAAAGTGTTTTCTGTTTTAAAACTCTTTGTAGAGGTACACTTAGAGCTCAGAGTGAGTGTGAGTGGTTCTCTTACCATGTTCAGGGCCCTTGAGAGCCAGTCTTGTTTGGTGGTGGGGCAAAATCTCCATTTTGACGTGTTCTGAAGCGCTAGCTAGCAGCTGGGTGGCCTCAGCCAGTGTGCAATACTCCATACTTGTGCCGTCCACCGACAAGATGTGATCACCTGCATGCAGTGCACCACACCTGCAAAGGCAATTAGATCACTTTCTGTTCAGCCAACTCTAAACATCCACTGAATTGCACTCATCACAGGCATCATTTTAAACAAAACAAAACGTTTAAAACAAATTCTTGCCAATACTGAAAATATCATGACTTTCAGTAGTCCAACACCAGAGTAGGTTCAGTGGTTTGAACCCTAAATTGATGCAGATTAAACCCCAATTTATACATCTGCGTCAAACTCGCGCCGTAGGTACGTCGTCAACTTTGTGTACCCTTCGCATACCCTGACGTACACCTCTCCAAAAATGTAACAATGCGTCAATTCTACACATACCGCAAGTGCTGTGATTGGCCAGTTAGAACCTCTCACCGGGTTTCACACCAACACCAACATTGATGCAGTTAAAAACAACGATTAGTTAAAAACTGCTTTTAAGCCAATTTAGAAAAAATATTTCATAAGTGCACACATGCTTTTCTGCTGAGTGGTTCTAGATTGGCCATCTAAACTGGCACCCTGTCAATGCAAAAAGGGTTTAAGGAGTATAATAATTCCCACCCAATGTTTCTCCCAAGACAGATTCCCAAGAGCAAACTCTTGAATCATCTTCAAAGTGCTAATCTGTTCTGATGGAAAGGTTTTCACTTGCTCAGCACTCCGCCACCCTATTATTGTTCCGGGCCTTTTCTGCTGGCATGAAGGCTAGATGAGTTATTGAATTTCTATAATTAGTTGCTAAGCTATATGCATTTCAAACTTTGAAATTTTCACAAGCAGGCATCAGGTTTCTGCAGCACACATTTCACTCCTCTCGATTCATTGATCTGACTCACAAAACAATGGGAACATGATGAGCAATGATGCTTCTTTCATAAAGAAAATTCCTTTTTCATTTCATCTTCCTCTGTGTTGTGGAAATGATTGCCGCTGTAATTACCTATCGGCGATGCTGGCTGGTTTGACCTTGTCGATGATGATGACCTGCTTATTGCAGTACATGGAGGTAGAGAGAGCCAGACCTAAACTGAGAGCCCATCGACTTGGCCACCTCCACCAACAGCGGGCCTGAAGCTGTGGCTACAGAATCTGTAAAGTAGGAGAAAAAACATTGATTACATTCAGAAAATGGACCTTCCAGTGCTATAACGTGTCTTTTAATCTCGTAACATTATGGCTTTACTCTTGAAAATCTTTTTTGATGGCATAGTGAACGTGTGAATATATACATTTTCTCTGCTACGGCTACAAATTGCTCTATTAACTTGAGGAATTGACAGACTTCATATATCCACTAAGAATCACTTTTACACCAGTGGTAACAACTTGATTAGATATTTTCTAATGCATTTGTAAGTGTGGCTTAAGTGCCCAAGAACATGGGGAAAAAGAGAAAAAAAAAAACATTACGAATGATGGTTATACACCCCACACGTTCGCACACCTCATTAATGTGAATGAGGGCGAGCGGCTGTGGTTGGACCTGTTAAAGTGTAATGGAGGTAATTCAACATCTTAGTTTAGTAATGGGCTGCACTAAAGACCTGATTACACCATACATCTTTAGAGCATGGAGGAAACCACTAAGCGTAAACAAGTGTCACACGACCGCTCTTCCAGCCTGTTTCCAACATGTGCTGATTTCACTTGACGCTCGTTACAAAGAGAAATAGCTCCTGCTGTTGTATGTGGAGCGGACAGAATGAGCAGCCGGTCTTTAGTTAGAGCGGGCGCACAGCTGTCGGCTGTCAGGTGTGACAACTTCCTCCCTGCGTTCTCGGTAAACACACTTGCTGCAATCGCAACATGCCAACTTGCCAACATATTGGGGAAACTCCTTCGCTAGTCCGAAAGAAGCTGCTTTGGTCTGTATAAAGACTCAAACATGTGGTGATCCAAGTGTGTCCAAGGAACATACATTTACGTTTATGCAATTAACAGAGGGTTTTATCCAAAGCAACTCTCAAAGGAGGAACCAAAGCAATTCAATTCATCAAGAGCCAACAATATTCATAATACACAATGCGAGGTTTATTTGACGTACTGCTGTAGATTAGGAAGCAAGCTGGAAAAGGAGAAGTGCAAAGAAAAAATAGTTTTTTTGTGTGTGTGTACTTGAGCAACTATATTTGTGAGGACCGGTTTAAGTTTTAGATCAGTTGGAGTGAGGACAGAGTAAAATGAGGACATTTTGGCCAGTCCTCACTTCTAAGACCCATTTAAAGCATGTTTGAGGGTCATGACTTGGTTTTAGGGATACGGTTATAAGTAGGGTTAGGCATAGTTGTGATGGGTAAGGTTAGGATTCAGGAGTTAAAAAATGGATCGTATCAATGAATGTCCTCACAATGTTGTAAAAGAATGTATGAGTGTGTATTGGTTTAAGGGTGTAGGATGATTAAGTACTTGCAGAAGATTAAAGTGAAGGTTGGAAGCTCACTCCCCAGTGAGGAGCAGAGAAGTTGAAGATTTTGGAGAATGGCTTTGAGCCTCAAACATAAGGAATTGTCACTTGCAATTGTTTTAAAGCATTCAACAGTGATCAGAGACTCCAATAACTACAAGCAAATGTGTCGAAATTGAATTGTTATAATGGTATTTTAGGTGCAATCTGGTCAGCTAGAGAAAATCAGAACTGAAAATTGGCTGCTGACTATTCGAGGAGAAAAAATTACCAAATTGCACATCCCTAGTAGAAGTGTGGGATAACTAAACGTGCTAAATGAGATTCAAGTGATCTCATTGAGCCACCATGACAGCTGATCATGATTAAACCTCTTTTTACAGCCCCTGAATCCCACCTTCTCCTTCCTGCCAAGCCTCACAGACCCACCTGACATCAGCTAAACAGGGTTGAACTGACTATCCATTAATAAAGCCAGGGCTGGGGAAATTGTTCAATCAAATGGGTGCCATCCGGGTGACGGAGGCGTGGTGATTAACGTGCCACCGTTATGCGCATTGCGCTGATGAGGGCTTGATCGAGGAGCTCGCTAAGGAGTGTTTGTGTTGTTGTGAAGTGCTGGAGGATCATGAGGCGATGGGAGGAAGAGCAGTTGTAAATAGTGATGAATGTACAATGCATGCTAGGTCTCTGGCGGTTACTTTTAATCGAACCTCGTTACTGTCTGTGTCCACTGGTGCGGAGCTAAGCAGCCATTTTCAATTCCTTCTCTACCGGAGATTGTGGGGTTGACAGTGAAGCAGAGCAAGTGGTGAGAGTGTCAAACAGATGAAATGATGCTCAATATTATGCAAATGAGATTCGGAAAAAAAGCTATCCGGCAACCAATCGCTGAAAGGAATCAATGCCTGTCAGGAATTCATAAATTAGGTTGGCCTCTTTCCAACTGTAATTGTGCATACATGATTTTATGTGATGTATACTCCAAGCAATCCTAGACTATAGACTCTTGTTATATACATTACAGAAAACTTGCGGTTATGCTGTTTTGTGGGCGAAATCACATCATTTCATAATAGTAATCATTGTGATCACATTTTCCCTGGTCAGATTTCGAACTACTGGCAATAGATACAGTAGTTAACCTCTGAAATTTAGTGAATGTGAGTGGGCACCCTTTAACACCCTTAAAGCGACAATTTACAGCAGGTATTGCAGTGATTCATGAATGAATCATTCTTTTGACTTAGATATATTATGACTTAGAAAGTTTTATTTTGGGCAGAATGCCAGGACAGAGCGATCTATAGGTTACACAGCAAAACTTAAACTGAGAAGGAAAGTGTACTGACCAAAAACACAGTCAGAAAAGTCCCTGTAAGGTAGTTAGTGTTTAATGCTGTTTGAACAGCACTGTTCTGAGGGGCATATCAGTGCAGTGAAGCAGGATGTGCCTTTTCACTAGACTTCTTCTGGGCACAGCAGAAAGAGAAGCTATCACTTTCTGGGTCAGAGCCCAATAAAGACATCGGAAAGATGAGTTACAGCCACGGGCCACTTCAAATCTTAAGAGACTTTCCTTTTTATTTAAGTTCAGCTCACTCGCTGTCACCCTTTTCTTGTCTTTTTGCACCTGATTCACCTCTTTGGCACTCTGTCATTATCCACAGCATGTTTTCCTTGACAATTACAAATTCAACAAAAACATATTGACATTCAGAGAGTTGGAAAACATTAAATAACTTCTTTAAAAATGCTAAAATTTTACATTCTGTAACTGCTGTTTTCAGTTAAAAAGCGTCTTACAAATACTGCAATGGTTTTCCAGCATCAACAATGATCCAGAACACAACAGCACCACTGGTCTGGTCTTCAACAAACCACAAAATGCCCATGACACGAAAAAAAAAGCAAAATACTAAAATACAATAAATTAAATCAATAGTTCAAGTAATAAAGGTGAGTAAATAAAGACTAAATAATTAACATAAGAATTAATAATTAATAAAAAAAGATAAGTAAATTCACTTAAAGATTGACTTCACTTAAAGTAAAGATTGTATTTTTTTCTTTTTCATTTTTTATCTCTTTTCTGCTATTTCACTTTTCTCGATATGTAAATGTATTAATACCATTTATAAAAAAAAATAAAAATGATATAAAATGTATTGTTATTAGTGCTGTCACATCGACTAATTGCAATTAATCACATCTAACATAAAAGTTGTTTAAATTTATACGTGTGTGTTGATATATATATAATATATATAATATATAAATATATATTTAGTCTACAGTATATTAAATATGATAAAATAAATATTTCTGGCACTTTTATGATAAACTCTAAATATTTTCCCCATTTAATTCTAAAAAAACAAATGTGAATTATCTGGGAGCTGGGATTAGATGAAGTGGGAGTGTCCTTACCCATGACTGACACATCAAACTCTATTAGAAGTGTGGCTTCCTGGCCACACTGTTTGAGGATGCTCATGGCCTCTGCGTGAGACGCTCCATGAAGACGAATTCCGTCTATACTGAGCAGCCTGTCGCCGGGTTTGATGGTTCCTTCCCTGAGAGAGAAAACAAAATACAAAAAAAGACTGAAATGACCTTTCTGAATTGCAGAAGAAATGTGTTGTATACAAGAGAGGCACCAAGAGACACAATAGCACTTGAATTGTGTGTTTTCCTCTTGTTTGCTCGTAACAATAAGCCTTTTAAATGTTACAGGCTAAAGGGTTACACACTACATTCAATCAGTTATCATGGCAGGCAAGCAGGTCACGTCTGTGTTCAACACACCGGAGACCTTTCCAAAACCACAGTAATTCCTAAACTAAGACCAGGTACCACTCTGAACCTCAAAAGATATAAAAACCAACTCATTTAGCATGGGAGGCACTTTAGAACATGAAGAAAATGCAATTATCAATTATATTGTTGCGTCTGGCACTTTGTGTTCTTAGACCATCTGATGCACATGCCCACAAAACTGGCAAGTTCAAGCTGATGCATCTGGAGCCAATCTGATTGGCTGACTTTTATGCTTTTTAATCAGTGCACCTGGAAACAAAAAACATGTTCACAAGATGCATCTGCTAATGATAGCATCTAAAGGAAGAATAAATACCTTGATTTGCTAAGGTTTCCAGGTTAGCGGTATCAAATCTTAAATCTGTTTTGTTTAAGATAGCTTAATGGCAAGTAAATTAGAAATCCATGAGATGAATGTTAATGATTTTCTGAGTTACACTACTATTGAAAAGTTTGTGGTCAGTGAAATTTTATAAGAAATGAATACTTTGATTCAGCCAGGTTGCATCAAACCTGCATTGACAAGACAATACAAAAGACTTCCATTTCAAATAAATGAGGTTTAGAACTTTCTATTCAAAGTATCCTAAAAAAATAATGCACCACAGCTTCTGCTTTCATCACAATAATCATAAATGCTTCTCGAGCACCAAATCAGCATTTTAGAATGATTTCTATGATCAAATGACAATGTGGCTTTGTCATCATGGGGATAAATTACATTTTAAAATTGAAAACAGTTATTTTAACAATGTTACTCCTTTTTACTATACTTTTAATCAAATAAATGCAGCCATGGTGAGCTTACGACGTATTTAAAAAAACATAAAACAATCGTACAAGCCCAAACTTTTGAATGGTAGTGTAATTGTGAAATAGTCTAAGGCAATTTCACACTCTTCAATTATTTTTGTCAGTTTTTCATTCACATGTTAGTAGCGACTCTGATTAATTTTTAAAGTTTAAAAAAAAGTTAAAGTTTTAAAGTTTTTACACAGTGGTCTGTTATTGTAGTACAATTCATTTGAGATAATAATAATAGCATGTAAACACAAAGGTAAACTGTAAATAGTTGATGTGTACAATCACTTAATGTCTTTATGGCTATGTCAGACTACTGAGCTTCATGTGAGAACACATTCAAAGCACATGTTAACCCATAATTTCAGGGAGCAACACAAGAGATGAGTTTTGGTAAGAGGCCTGATTTATGACTCGTACAGAAATGAAATTCGCTGTTTTTATTGGCCAAGGGGGCCGTTCTCTGTGAAAGCAAGATGTCAGAGGCCCGTCAATAACAAATTGCAGAGGAACAGAACACAATATTTATCTAGAAAAACAGGATCCATGCCACTCAACAAAAGAAATGGGAATACTCTGTTGGTAAGAAATGAAATCACCAGTGTGCAAAATGAATATTGATAAGGGTTAGAGGGAAAGAGAGAGACGGTCTGGCGTGTAATGGCGGTAATAACAGAGCAGTTCATATGCCAGAGCGAATGAAATATCACGCCAGTCCATTTACAATTCTCAAGTGAGCGTTGAAGTTCGGGGCAATCTATTCCGGTTCCAAAAGGAACGCCAACTGGGAAACACTATTTTCATCAAGCAATTTCTTGCCATTTCATAGCAATGACTACAGTCCAGCTACGCTGAACCTGTAAAGATAAGACAAACCAACGCTTGTATCCTTAAAGAAGGAAATACATTATGCAGGGAGAAGATGGAAAGAAAGGCTAAATTAATATGTTTTTAGATTTAAATATAAAGATTGTTCCAATATTTACAGTTACATCAAAAAACATCTTAAACCAGACTAAGCTGATCAAAATATTATATTTATTCAGCTCAAGGACTTTTTAGTTAGTCAAGCTGGGCTGCCCAACTATAACAGATTGGAGATCAGTTTACACCACATAAAACCAGCTTAGATTGGCTTAAACCATCTGAGACTAGCAAACCAGCCTACCACAGGTTTAAGTAGGTTTTAAAGAAGGACTATGCTATCAATTAACTTAATTATGTGTGTATTTTTATGCTTATTGTATTTTATTAGAGTATCCTGGCATTAGATAAGCAAAATGTTAATACCAAAACCTATAGAAATCAATAGTCAAGTGTGTGAATCAATTTGTATTTGTATGATGCACATAGTGTCTTGGCTATGAAGTGTTTCTAAACATTTGGCATTTCCATTCAGCATTTTGTTTATGCAATATTCCGAAATGCACATAAAAAAGATAAACATAACTAATGTTGGTGCTGATGTATCAGTTCAGAATCCAGTTCCAACTCACCTGTCAGCCGAACCACCGGGTCTAATGGTTGTAATGGTTACTGGGCGAGATTTGTTCCTGTCTTCATGGGCACCTCCTGCACCATGGAAAAAGAAAACGAAACTTGTTTTGACACATTAAACAATTGTAATACTTTACATTTACACTTGTGGAGATGTACACTCACCTAAAAGATTATTGGGAACACCTGTTCAATTTCTCATTAATGCAATTATCTAATCAACCAATGACATGGCAGTAACTTCAATGCATTTAGGGGTGTGGTCCTGGTCAAGACAATCTCCTGAACTCCAAACTGAATGTCAGAATAGGAAAGTAAGGTGATTGAAGCAATTTTGAGCGTGGGATGGTTGTTGGTGCCAGACGGACCGGTCTGAGTATTTCACAATCTGCTCAGTTAGGGATTTTCACGCACAACCATTTCTAGGGTTTACAAAGAATGGTGTCAAAAGGGAAAAACATCCAGAATTCGGCAGTCCTATGAGCGAAAATGCCTTGTTGATGCTAGAGGTCAGAGGAGAATGGGTCGACTGATTCAAGCTGACAGAAGAGCAACTTTGACTGAAATAACCACTCGCTACAACCATGGTATGCATTTGTGAAGCCATAACACGCACAACCTTGAGGCGGATGGGCTACAACAGCAGAAAACCCCACCAGGTACCACTCATCATTATTTAGGTTGTTAGGAAAAAAGAGGCTACAATTTGCAAGAGTTCACCAAAATTGGACAGTTGAAGACTGGAAAAATGTTGCCTGGTCTGATGAGTCTCGAATTCTGTTGAGACATTCAGATGATAGAGTCAGAATTTGGCGTAAACAGAATGAGAACATGATGGATCCATCATGCCTTGTTACCACTGTGCAGGCTGGTGATGGTGGTGTAATGGTGCGGCCAGGGGATGTTTTTTTGGGCACAGCTTAGGCCCCTTAGTGCCACAGCCTACCTGAGATTTGTTTCTGACCATGTCCATCCCTTTATGGCCACTATGTACCCATCCTCTGATGAATACTTCCAGCAGAATGATGCACCATGTCACAAAGTTCGAATTATTTCAAATTGGTTTCTTGAACATGACATTGAGTTCACTGTAATAAAACGGCCCCCACAGTCACCAGATCTCAACCCAATAAAGCATCTTTGGGATGTGGTGGAACGGGAGCTTTGTGCTCTGGATGTGCATCCCACAAATCTCTATCAACTGCAAGATGCTATCGTATCATCAATATGGCCAACATTTCTAAAGGATGCTTTCAGCACCTTGTTTAATCAATGCCATGTAGAATTAAGGCAGTTCTGAAGACGAAAGAGGGTCAAACACAGTATTAGTATGTATTAGTATTAGTGTTCCTAATAATCATTTAGGTGAGTGTATACTCAACATTTGATCAACTTAAATAACATTAAAGGCCATTGCTCACCTCACTGAAATGTCCACATATTTTTCTACAAAAGCACCAGATTCTACATCTTTAAAGCAGTGCTGCTCGCTATAAAATTGCAGACCATTGAATTCACAAATGGAGTCTTGAAGATGAAAAGGAAGTCCTCAATATGCCTCTATGAGCTAAGCTAACCAAGACCTTGACAGAAAAAACGTTTTTTTTCTGTCTCTCTTCAAAAGACTTCATACTTTAGATGGATCTAGAAAATGGTCTCTTTCTTTTAATGAAGTCTGCTTGGTAAATATTTTGGAAAATGAGCATTAGAAGTGAGACTGAATGCTGCTTGGTCTTCTTTCAGCGGGCCCAAGGGCAGCAAAATAAATCTTTAGAGAAAAATAGTCTCTCTTTGTTTGATGTAGATGTGAATGAAAGTGTATTGATGAGGTGAACTCAAAGACATTTGAACTCGGATGTGAGGAAGTCTACAGAGGCACTCACCTCTGATGACGAAACCGAAAGTATTGCCTTCTTTGTGTAATGTCACCTCCACATTTTTGAACATGACCCCTGAGCCCTGTACAGCTGAGGAAGAAAAGGAACAGTTCAAAGTCCTGCCAAGACTTCAATGCTTCATCACAACATATAAATGAACAAACTAAAATACATTTCAAGTCACTGAGATTGACGTAACTCAGTCAAAGATTGCTGTTATAAAACTAATTTGAACGAATCAATGGCATATTGATGGTGATTAATCACTCAACTCACTTAAGCAAAATAATCAGTCACTACTTAGCATTTTCAGATTATATTATATATAGTATATTCAGGCTTGACCTTCACTTTTTCGCTCACCAGCCACTGTGGTTAATTTTGACATCGATACAATGAGGAAAAACTGCCTTATACATCTTTTTTAGTATCATCTTATCATAATTTGGCAGCAGGTATATTAGACCTAGATGTACAATATCCTTTACACTGTTACACATGCATTTTCTTTCTCAACTGTTTACATCAAAAACTTAACTGTATTTACAAGAATACTGACCAAGACAGGATTTTGGACATTATTTTGTGTGTATTTGACTGTTTTGTACTACCTTGTAACACACCAACCAGAGCAAATTCATCAAGAACAAATGAAACGAGAGTGAGAGGAGATTTCTGTGTCAACTCACTTTGTGGGTCGCCATGTTGCCCCTCCATCTTGAAAGTACATTAGCCAAAGAGGGACATACCCGTTAATTCAAGCTTCGCCTTTCGCGTTTACGTTTGAGTTAACACTCATGGACGAGGTCAAACAGGAAGCCATGTTACTCTTGGACTACATTGGCCACCGTAGGACTTAAAATGAAATCGGAATTGAGAGGAACAGAAACTAATATTCACTGGATGGTCATATACCTTTTCACTGCTAGATGGGGGTAAAAATCACACAGTGTAGCTTTAAGGAATAGCGTTGCTTTTATAATCTCACTCACAGACAGGCGGTAGCTCATACTCGACCTCCAGGACAACCCTTTCACCCACATTCTTCAACAGACTGATGATCTCATCATGACGAAACTTTGTCAAGTTGATTCCGTTTACAGATTTTATGTAGTCCCCTACGTTCAACTGGTCACTCCTGCAAAAAACAGGAAATTGCATAAGCGAATGATGGTAGAAAGAACAGGCAGAGGAAGAGCAAATAAAGAAAGAGATGAAATAAAGAGAGGCAGAAATTTGGTGAAGGAGTCAGGTTCGAGCTCTGAGACGCTGTGATAGCTGATTTAAGCACATGAAGGGAACACTTTGTTCTAAGGAAGCATCTAGTAAGATCAAGACAGCCTGCTCCAGTCTCCGTCTCACTCTTTCACTGACACACATACACACACTACACAAAGCTCTTGCATTATACAAGGCGGTCTGATCGTCAACAGATTCTGGAAGAGATAAAGATACAAGACTTGATGTGCAGTGAAACATTTAAAGCCGAACAATTGATTTGGAGAAAAAAAGCATCTGTGACTGTGAAGAGGAGGGTTTAAAACGTGCGTTTTAAAATACAGCATGTGCAGTGTTTGTTCTGGGATCTGTATATGGACATATTTTTTGAGGATTTGTGTGTGTGTGTGTTGGTTTATAGGGAGGTCTGATACGCTAGTGAACAGTAGACCGTCTGCCATCCCTGAGAGCCAATATGGAAATGAGAGAAGAGTTCTGGCTTATGCAGTATTGATTAAAAGATTCTGTCTACCTTATTCATACAGGCACACATACGCACGTTGTTTACAGATAAAACAATACGCACACACACTTCCTAGACAATGCTCCAGCACAACAGACTATGAACACATTGATCTCTCAGGGCCTGTCTATAGTTGCTTTCTTAGCAAAAAAATCATTAGCATAAAGACCAAAAGACAACAAAAACCTGCCAACACAAAGCCTTGAAGGTGAATTTCCACACCTTTAGCATCTACACAACTTAATTGAGCCATTTCTTACATTTTCTAAAGAATATGTGAATGCTAGCTGTACAAAACTTGTCACAACAATGCTGCTGTGATGCTAATGTTGGGGATTACAGTATGCTAGGTTACTCTAAATGTTTTAACCCCAGTGCTATGTGGTTGCTAGTGTGTTCCTGGTGGTTGCTTGGGTATTTTGGGTAGTGAGAAGATGCCTTAGAGAAGTCCACTCAAAAAATATGATATTCTGGTTTCTAGATGGCCTGAGTTCCTCTTTCAATGCAAGTCTAAGGACTTATTTTTCCTGAAAATTAGATTCGCAAGTTTCTCGGGTGTTACAGAATAAAGCTTTTCTAGCGAGAGTTAGGCACCAAATACTTTATGGTTATGGGTTTATTCAAGTCCTATCCCTCTCACCAAACGACTGTTTCCAAAGATGTTTCCCAACTTCCGAGTCAGATAAGTCGGACATCTTAAAAACAAAGCAAAGTTTTGAAAGTGCTGGCGCGTTTGTAAAATGAATCCACAAATGGTTCGCTGACTGACCTGGCAGCGATGCCGCCCTGGCGGAGGTTGGAGACTCTGGGCTTGCCGTCTTTGTCGATGCCTCCAGATACCGTCAGGCCGAGGGTGGTGCCTTCCTTCTTGATCAGCTCCACGGTACTCGTGCCCTTAAACTCATCTGTGGAGCAAAAGTAGGGATGAGAAGGAGGGTTACTAGGGGAGGAAGAGCAGAGACAGGAGCAAAGCAGGCCAGCCGCTGCCATGCCCCTCTCTCATCTAAATGACTATGATCACGGCGTTCAGTCTTGGCCCCTTCTCTCTCTCTCTTACTCTGCCTCATCTAGTTATACACTGAGTGCTCCGTGTTTGTGTGTGTCTCTGCACTTGGCTATAGTTTGAGGACACAGAGTCACCAGAGGTGAGCTAAAGCTGTCAAAACTCGCTTTAATGTTATCTGGCAAGTTAACATACTCCCTTTAAAAAATGTAATGCATTAATTAAAATAAATAAATTAAAATAAATAAATATATATATATATATATATATATATATATATATATATATATATATATGCACGCACACACACATGAAAAAGTAAATAAAATATGTATTTATTTTTTATTCTATATATTTTTTGTTTATATAGGGTTTAAGTTTAGGACAGTTATAATCATAGGTTATAATGCTTTATATTAAAAAAATAATTAAAAAAAATAAAAAAAATCAATCTACTGTATGCAACCCCCCAATTTTCAATCAAATTTTTGTCTTCTGTCTCCCTTGTATCATTTTGTCTCCTATTTGCTGTCTCTCTCGCCAACTTGCACTGATATTGCTGGTCAGCCAGACGCGTCGCTCCCCCATCGACTGGCTGTCATTCAATCCCTCTGTGGGATTGTCAAAGTCGCATGTAAGAATACTGCATATCTGTGCAAGCAGGGCTTTTCCTCTCTCTCACACACCCTACCATCACTACTCCATCACCTGTCTAAGCTGGAGAAGAAATCAAAATAAGGCATTTGTAATCCCTCTCTCTTTACTGGAGGAAGAAAAAGACAGATTTATAAGCAGCATTCCCTCACTTTCCTTTCCTGGTAACACAGGACAGAGAGTGAGGGGAGATGAAGCTCCAACCCCCCTGTACTGACAGAACAGAGCTGATGAGCATTTCACCGCAGGACGACGCAGTAACGGGACACAGGGTACAAAAAACAGGACTGACTTCTGAGTGAGAATTATGGGGGTGGTTGAGGGGGGTGGTTAATTAGTAACTGATTTTTATGCATTTGCATATAAGCCTGTTTTTATGATAATAAAGTTGAATGGAATTAGAGTAAAAATAGAATGAATATGTAATATAGTGCATATTGATTTCAAAATGTTTCTCTCTAGATTTTTTTTCTTGCTAACTATACCGTATATGGACAATGAATGAATTTCCCCTTTTCCATATGTGAAGCGCTTTGAGTACCCAGAAAAGCACCATGTACTATGAGAAATTATTATTTGATTTTCATAATAACACTTAAATATTTGTTTCATCTTGAAAGTATCGTGCTCTGTCTTATCTGTCAGCGCATTGCCTATGTCCTCTTTGCTCCATACAAACAGAACTTGATCTGCTTCATAAATTCCTATTTCTTGTTATTGTCTTCAAAAATGTATAATGAAATCATGAGATCTGTATATCTATTACAAATCCATCAGTTTTGTTTTGCCTTAAAATCCATAACTGCTTCGATGCCCTTTGCATGCAAATCACCAGCACAAAAACCTCAGTAGAGTAAGAAACCGATTTGACATTGCACTCTGCCTCCGAATCGATACCGCTGCCATATGGACATGGAAAGGGAGCAATGTCGAAACGTGACCCAGAACAGAAGAAGGTTAGCATGGATCTTACCATTTGGCCTGAACCTGAACCTCTAGTCAAGCCTACGGAGCTAAGCAGGGAATTTACAGTGCAAACATGATGATAAATCAAAGACAGCAAAGTAATTAAAAGAGAAATCGAACTTGAAATGTGCCAAAAGGAACTGCTGAATATTTAGTGTCTGTGATAGCGTGTGTTTGTGAGTGATAGAGAAAAAACATCTTGCCATGAAAAAAGAAGTCAATCAATATTCAGACGGGAGTTCAATCTATAACAAGCCTCGTGTTGTGTGCCAGTCTTTTGATAATTAATTGTAAAAGAACTGCTCAATTTGCCTTCAGCTTTCATCAAATAATTTGATTAAAAAGAACTTTGCACTTCTGGGGATTCGCCTGACAGCGAAAAATTACAGTAGGCCGAATTATAAATGTTGCTGTCATCTCTCTCCTCCTCAGGCAGATGAGGAAAAATTATGGTTCTTTCGGTGGTTTGTGATGGCATTAATTGAACTCCCTTTGCATGTGGAAGACAGGGGGAAAATGTTTTATTTGGTTGACATAACATGTCTCCAAGGCCAGAAACATTCTTCATGCGAGTTTTACGTGCAACTTTACATAACATTGTCTTAAAATAGATGTTCTTACATGACAATAAATGAAAAAGAAAACTAATAAATGGTAATATATATATATATATATATATATATATATATATATATATATATATATATATATATATATATATATATATATCGGTGCGCTCAGTGCTTTCTTCTGAAAACAATGGACCATTTGAGATTACAAGTCACAGTTCAGTTCAGTTTTTCAAAGATGACTCTTGCCTGTATACGCGAAGTGGACTGTCTTTATAAAGTATCTTCTTATTAAACGGTCAGTACACTTACAAAGTTCTCAATGCTTCGGTTTGCATTTAGGGACCCTCATTATATTAATGTGTTAGTGTGGGGCTATTTTGAGCCTTGTTAGTGGTATTAACTATCAATTTTTATTTCCATTACTCTATGCCCTATAAACTAGCATTTCAGCTAAACAGTTTTTAGAGATAAAACTCTTTACTTTTGATTATCATGAAAACAAATCTCAGAGAACAGTTGACTTTGGTACCAATGTGTTATTAGACCAAAGGTTCATTTTGCGCCGGAATTCTCCTTTAAGCTTATATTCAACAATGTTATTGATCTGTGTTGTATTATTTTCATGTTATCACTGTGAAGCTGCTTTGATAAAATGCGCTATATAAATAAAGGTGACTTGACTCAAATTAACCGATCACATTTTACTGATGCAAACCACGTGCGTGTACAAGCATTAGGGAGAGCGTGTGTCAGTACTAACAGTACAAACACTAATAGTAGCCGCTGTTTGATTTTCATACTGCTGCTTTCCTTATAGTCACTTCTGAACTTGATGAACCTGAGACTTCTGAAATTTAATTAAAGCCAAGGGTGACAGGTTGCCAGTAATCACAAAGAGGAAAACAAGCCCCTTAAAAACGCAGTATAAGCAGACATGGCAAAATTATAACCGGGTAACACAAACATACTAGTATTACCAATATCCTACAAAACTAAAGGAAGTAACTAATTTATTATGAATAGAACTTAATATAACATTTTCATGATATTAACTAATTGATGAAGTAAAGCAATGCATGAGATTGAAAAATTATTCAGCAACACTTTATTTAAAGTTTAATTGCACCTAGGAGTTGTATTTATTAATATCAATCACTTGGGGCCAGTTCATCTACAAGTTGGTGAGTGTGTTTTGTTTCAGTATATTTATGTCAAAATTGTTTACAAAAGAAATAATTTAAAGAAAAATTAAAGAAATATATATATACAAAGCCTTTTTAGTTGATTTTTCGACTAAATGACTACATATATAAATAACTATATCGTGAAATATATCGTTACCAGTGAAATACAATTAGTCATACTGTGAAATACTGTATACAGCCCACCCCTACAGATAAGTATAATCTTTTTAAATATTACAACATGTATGATTTTCATTTCATAGCTCTGATTGTGAAATGTCTTATTGAACTGTTTCTTTTAAAACGTAATCACAATCCAAGCCAACCTTGGCAGCGTCTTGGCCCACTGGGGGTCATTCAGTATCCAAACAATTTGTGTCACAGTATGCCATGGTCATATTACAAGCTCAGTCTTAAGCTGTCTGGGGAAAGCATGGTTCTCTCAGTTCACCGAGGGTTCAGCTTAATATCTCGGCCCTGAGCGAGGAAGAGGGCCGTTGGGATCTAATGAGCTGTGCTTTGAGGGCTACACTGGGACAGGTGTGGAAGTTGATAAGTTGATCCCATTACTCGTGGTCTCTCATTTCATTCCATTTCCTCTTTCCCACCTTTTCTCTTTGAATGAGGCACACAGAGCTAGTGTTGCCTTGCCATGTTGCCACGGAGATGAGATTGGCCATCAGCTTTCTCAAAGCCGTCAGATTTCTTTGGCGGGATGGAATGCTATGCCCATCAGACAGGTATTGAGGGAGAGAGACTTGGGACAGCATGTGCGACAATGATACAAAAGCAGGAGATAAAAGTACAGATGGAGTGTATGATGGAGAGAGCAAGATATGCACATCTACTCTGTCAGCTGAGGCGCACGCAGGTTAAAAAAGTCATCACTTTTTCAAGCTGCGACAGGAAACGTTAATCTGCGATCGCAGACTGATCTAGATGGCAAACTCTATAGATCACGCACAGAAAATCATGAAAAAGGGGGGGGGGTATTCTGGTAAGTAAACAAAAATGCCACCTTAAACTTATAATAATATAAAATAATTATAACATTTTAAATCAAATTCATTAATATTACCATGAATCTGTACAGGCCCTACAATGTCCATAGATATTTCGCGATAAATGGTGTCGGCAGATATTGTATTTTTATTTTTGACATTTTGACTCAGTTGCTCTATTTGTACATTTACACTTACAGTATATTACCCTTGTGCCATCATCTAATCTAACGCTCATTTAAAATTAGTTTTTAAAAAACTCTAATAGTACTCACACTAGGCACGGTTGCCATGAACCGGGCCTGAGTACGATTGTCCCCCCTCCCCACTCCCCCGCTGGCCTGCACTCACATAGGGTTTCAGCATTCGTGCCGGAGCACACTTACGTCATTATGGTGTGACGGTTTCGGGATAAACAAGAAGAGCGCGCTCTCTGAACGGAACACAATGAAGTCCATCATTCTGTTTTCTTTGTGGATAATTTTGTGTCGTTTGGTCCACTGCCCTCTCACAGCCTGTTGTTAAACAGATGTGTCGCGAAAATTTTCACGAAATCGTGCTGCTCGTATGAGGAGGTTTGCATGTGCACGCGTCCTGTTCCGTGCTCCAGCGCGGCTTAGCGCTCACACTGCATGCGAACCGCGCCCGAGTCCAACTGAACCGTGCTCTGGCCCACCTCTTCCAAGCGGGCCAGGGCCGGCTGATGGAGCCGCGCCCGGGCACGGTTCGGAGCACTCACACTAGTCAAACGAACCGCGCTTTGGTGGTCAAACGCACTCGGGCACGGTTCAAACACACTAGGCACGGTTGCCATGAACCGGGCCCGAGTACGATTGTCCCCACTCCCCCGCTGGCCTGCACTCACATAGGGTTTCAGCATTCGTGCCGAGAGCACACTTACGTCATTATGGTGTGACGGTTTCGGGATAAACAAGAAGAGCGCGCTCTCGAACGGAACACAATGAAGTCCATCATTCTGTTTTTTTTTTTTTTTTTTTTTTTTTTTGTGGATAATTTTGTGTCGTTTGGTCCACTGCCCTCTCACAGCCTGTTGTTAAACAGATGTGTCGCGAAAATGTTCACGAAATCATGCTGTTCGTATGAGGAGGTTTGCACGTCACGCGTCCTGTTC
Organism: Hybognathus amarus; assembly: GCA_030378365.1. Lineage (NCBI taxonomy): Eukaryota > Metazoa > Chordata > Actinopteri > Cypriniformes > Leuciscidae > Hybognathus > Hybognathus amarus. Next base: position 487,719 of record JAQIUQ010001019.1, on the reverse strand, counting down.
CGTGCTCCAGCGCGGTTAGCGCTCACACTGCATGCGAACCGCGCCCGAGTCCAACTGAACCGTGCTCTGGCCCACCTCTTCCAAGCGGGCCAGGGCCGGCTAATCGAGCCGCGCCCGGGCACGGTTCGGAGCACTCACACTAGTCAAACGAACCGCACTTTGGTGGTCAAACGCACTCGGGCACGGTTCAAACTGGCTAGTGTGAGTACATCTTTAAGGGTGTACTCACACTAGGCACGGTTGCCATGAACCGGGCCTGAGTGCGATTGTCCCCCCACTCCCCCGCTGGCCTGCACTCACATAGGGTTTCAGCATTCGTGCCGGAGCACACTTACGTCATTATGGTGTGACGGTTTCGGGATAAACAAGAAGAGCGCGCTCTCTGAACGGAACACAATGAAGTCCATCATTCTGTTTTCTTTGTGGATAATTTTGTGTCGTTTGGTCCACTGCCCTCTCACAGCCTGTTGTTAAACCAGATGTGTCGCGAAAATTTTCACGAAATCGTGCTGCTCGTATGAGGAGGTTTGCACGTCACGCGTCCTGTTCCGTGCTCCAGCGCGGTTAGCGCTCACACTGCATGCGAACCGCGCCCGAGTCCAACTGAACCGTGCTCTGGCCCACCTCTTCCAAGCGGGCCAGGGCCGGCTAATCGAGCCGCGCCCGGGCACGGTTCGGAGCACTCACACTAGTCAAACGAACCGCGCTTTGGTGGTCAAACGCACTCGGGCACGGTTCAAACACACTAGGCACGGTTGCCATGAACCGGGCCCGAGTACGATTGTCCTACCACTCCCCCGCTGGCCTGCACTCACATAGGGTTTCAGCATTCGTGCCGAAGCACACTTACGTCATTATGGTGTGACGGTTTCGGGATAAACAAGAAGAGCGCGCTCTCGAACGGAACACAATGAAGTCCATCATTCTGTTTTCTTTGTGGATAATTTTGTGTCGTTTGGTCCACTGCCCTCTCACAGCGCTGTTGTTAAACAGATGTGTCGCGAAAATTTTCACGAAATCATGCTGCTCGTATGAGGAGGTTTGCACGTGACGCGTCCTGTCCCGTGCTCCAGCGCGGGTTAGCGCTCACACTGCATGCGAACCGCGCCCGAGTCCAACTGAACCGTGCTCTGGCCCACCTCTTCCAAGCGGGCCGGGCCGGCTGATGGAGCCGCGCCCGGGCACGGTTCGGAGCACTCACACTAGTCAAACGAACCGCACTTTGGTGGTCAAACGCACTCGGGCACGGTTCAAACTGGCTAGTGTGAGTACATCTTTAAGGGTGTACTCACACTAGGCACGGTTGCCATGAACCGGGCCTGAGTACGATTGTCCCCACTCCCCGCTGGCCTGCACTCACATAGGGTTTCAGCATTCGTGCCGGAGCACACTTACGTCATTATGGTGTGACGGTTTCGGGATAAACAAGAAGAGCGCGCTCTCTGAACGGAACACAATGAAGTCCATCATTCTGTTTTCTTTGTGGATAATTTTGTGTCGTTTGGTCCACTGCTCTCTCACAGCCTGTTGTTAAACAGATGTGTCGCGAAAATTTTCACGAAATCGTGCTGCTCGTATGAGGAGGTTTGCACGTGACGCGTCCTGTTCCGTGCTCCAGCGCGGTTAGCGCTCACACTGCATGCGAACCGCACCCGAGTCCAACTGAACCGTGCTCTGGCCCACCTCTTCCAAGCGGGCCAGGGCCGGCTAATGGAGCCGCGCCCGGGCACGGTTCGGAGCACTCACACTAGTCAAACGAACCGCGCTTTGGTGGTCAAACGCACTCGGGCACGGTTCAAACTGGCTAGTGTGAGTAAAAGGAATGCCCATTTTCATACTGTGCATTGTAATGTTACGATGCCTAAATGCACATTTTTTAGATTTTTTTTTTACAAAGTTGTATAGAATTTTAAACAAAAATTAAAAATATCAAAATTGTAAAGCTTGACTAGACGCACAACCTTTAATGTCAACTAAAAAAAAAACATGTTTTCTCCTTCCTTTGCTCCTATGATTCAGACAGTGTTCGATTATTCGCATTTAACACTGTTTATCCCATCCGTAAAGACCCAACATTTGAAAAACACACACCACATTTAGGGAAAGCTGCATTTTCTATGGGAAGCTCAGTATGGGACAGCACTAAAGTGCAGAATGGAGATTTATTTTGTTTGTAACATTCCTCCGAGGTGTAATGAAAACATTTGGTTAAATGCCCGCTGTCAGTTCACGGTTTAACTCTCTATGAAGGCTGTAGGCGTACCAGCAGGTGGGCTCAGCAATGAATTGGCTTTCCACCATTGAAACTTTAGCAGTCAAAATGACAAATTAGGCCATAATTCAATATGGAACCAGCCATGACTAATGGTTGAAGGTAGTAAACATCCATAAAAACAAACATATCAGAAACAATTGCTTAATTAAATTACAACAAGAACAACAAAAAATATTCAATTCGAGAGCGAAATCATTACACAATTTATAAAGCGCCTCTTCACAGAAAACTGCAACCAATCAAATTGATAATTGAATATGATGTATTCAATTTGAGGATCACCAATCTGGTGTTTGAACGATGGCTCTCCTAGATGATGTTCAATCATGCATACTATTACTTCAAGACATGCTACTCCCTTTTTGTGCGTGTGTTATCAAACTATGCAGTAAATTGACACTGGTTCTTAACTTTTTCTTCTGATGGACACCATTTTGAAGTTGTATTGTGAGAGAGAGAGATCAATATTCCCATACGGAGACCATTTAGAGACACTCAAAATGGTGGACATACAACACAATAATGCACTTCTTTTACCTCCCCCACTAGCGAGAACTACAACAATAGGACTAATTCCTTGTCATTTTAATATTTAAAGGGCTAAATTCCTAAAAACCTGCTTTTACTTGTTCAGTATGCAGGGCTGTCTTCTCCACAGGGGGATAAAACACACACAGGCAAATGAAAAACACTATCTGTTGGCACCTGCGGCAAACAGGGTCTTCTGGGAGAACAAAAAGTTTCAGAGCATTTATCATGGAGATTTCGCACAGGCGCGCTGAGGTATGAAGTGCTAGCCTGCACATCTGCCCGCAATCTCTTTACTCATCCGCTTCTGACATGCAGTTTTACACCCTCAGACAAACACCTTGCCATGGAAGGGTTATTTTAAGAGGGTGTTTCTTTTAAGAGCTACAGTGTGGTCACTTTTGGCCCTGTGGACTTATTGGTATAATTTACCCCAAAATACCCCATTCTGTCATCATTTACTCACACTCAAGTTCAAAACAGTTGATGGGCTCCATTGACTTCCATACACTCTAAACAAATGCTGGGTTGGTTTAACCAAATTTGGGGGCAAATATGGACAAATCCAAACATGCGGTTAAAAACATCAATAAATTAAAAAAAATAACCCAAAGGCTGGGTTTGTCCATATTTGGCCCAAATTTGAGTTAAAACAACCCAGCAATTTTTAGAGTGTAGTCTTTTTCTCCATATTACAATTGTGGAAACTCATTGGTATGCATTACAAGTTACTTGCTAGTATGTACTATATGCTAAATACACACAATTACTGTAAGAATGCATTTATTTAGCGTATATGTACTCCCACTAAGTTTGGGCTCAATCATTCTTTTTAGAGAAATTGATGCATTCATTAAGCAAGGGCGCATTAAATTGATTAAAATACAGTTAAGTCATGTACAGTATAATGTTCCAAAAGATTTATATTTCAAATAAGTGATTTTCTTTTGCAATTTCTATTTAAAGAATCCTGATCAAATTCATTCACATTAATTTATTTTTATTTTTTAATCAGCATAACTGCTTCCAACATTGATTAGAATATGCGTCTACATTGATATGTGTCTTGAGCATCAAAGCAGCATATGAATACAGGAATAAATGACACAGTTTCATAGGAAACATTCTTTAAATTTCACAATGTTGCTGACTTTCACTGTAAAACTTTTTACTGTAAATTTACAGTAAAATACTGGCAGCAGGGTTGCCAGTCACATACTGTATTTTTACAGAACTAGTACTGTAAACAGCAATTACAGTATTTTACTGCAAAATGGTGTACTGTAAATTTACAGTAAAATACTGGCAGCAGGGTTGCCAGTCACATACTGTATTTTTACAGAACTAGTACTGTAAACAGCAATTACAGTATTTTACTGCAAAATGGTGTACTGTAAATTTACAGTAAAATACTGGCAGCAGGGTTGCCAGTCACATACTGTATTTTTACATAACTAGTACTGTAAACAGCAATACAGTAAAACGGTGTACTGTAAATTTACAGTAAAATACTGGCAGCTGGGTTGCCAGTCACATACTGTATTTTTACAGAACTAGTACTGTAAACAGCATTTACGATACTCCACTGTAATTACAAAATACAGTATGCACCACAGAATTTTACAGTTTTATACTATTGTCTACAGCAATAAATTGTATTTTTTTCAGGGAATACTGCTTTTAATGTTACATAATTAAAATATTATACTTTAAAGTTTTATAAGAGTAGTCACAATAGGAAAAAGAAACCAACATTCTCTGGGTTGTAAAACACATTTTACAAGGAGCAATGTGCTCTTTGCATGGTAAAAGTTTTCCAAAACAGTTTTAATGTGACCTTCTGCTAGATGCAATAATAAACAACCCCAGGGACATGTGCCCAAAGTCGAAGAATCACCCAGCAGACAAGAACAGCCTAAACTTCACTAAGAAATGATATACTCACAAGAAAGCACCACAAACAGCCCTTAAAATGAGCCACAACCTCCATTAAACTTTCCCACCTCGGACAGCTTGATAACAGACCTCAGGTGAAATGAATAGACGCCTCTGCAGCTGCACCCTGCATTGCATGCGCCTCTGAAAGAGCTGAATCACTTTGATGCAACAACATTTTCAGCTTTCAAGCCAGCGCCCAATGCCATCCACAGCGAGCTCATCTGTCAGCAGCCTGTCTCTCTCACTCATCCCGAGCCTGCCCAATGAATGCTAACATGGCATTTAAAAAGAGATGTGCATGCCAGGGGACGTGTATCCACGGTAAGCGAGAGCTAGTGTTGTAGCAGGAAATTGAGGTTATACATGAATGATGTGTTTGTATCTCTTCACCAGCAGCCCAATGAGCTTTGGGACGCCCCTGCACCACAGGCCTGGGCTCCCCTGTATGTTGCTTAAAACATATTGTGATTATAAGCAGTTAGAGAACACGACCCGGTGGATTCATTTGCAAAATTCGAGGTAACAATTTGCTAATCCCCTCATCCATATTAATAACAACTGCGGAGAACTAATCAAAAAGATTTAAATGTGCCGAGAGATCGGTGGAGGTGCAAGAGTGGATAGACTTCAGCAATTCTCAGTGTTTTGAGGCTCATAAAAAACACCAATATCACCTTGGGGAGAGGGAGGACACTTGTTGAATCTGAAATGAAATCATCATGCTTTTCTAGCCAAGCTATCTTTATGTGTTGCTTCTGGTTTTACTAGCAGGTTTACTTTGTTTATTAACTGGAATGTAATTGGATTTCTTGAAAGGATGTTGAACTATCATTTGAATTCTAATGAGTGGAATTTGCAGTTCATGGAAATTCAACACATTAATCAAGAGGAATGTCTTAACTTAAGAGTTAATTGTCAATACTATTGAATACTGTCAAAAAAAAAAGAAACCACATTTGTCTATTTACAACAAAATGTGGTCTATTTAACACATACACACTGTTCAGAAAGTTTAGTGATAAATATTTTTTGTAAAAAGTATTATTTTTTTTAAAATTAATACTTTTATCAGGATTAAGGATGCAATACATGTAATGTCTCAGTAAAGGCATGTATAATGTTACAAAATATTAATATGTTAAATGAATACTCGTCTTTTGAGATATATTAATTAGCACAACTGTTTTCAACATCGCTTTTAATAACACGTTTATTGAGCAGCTAATCAGCATATGAGGGATCATGCGACACTGAAGACTGGAGTAATGATGAGCACAAAAAGATGATTTAAAAAAGAAAAATGACATCGAAATTAATTGTTAGTGTAACAAGCGATTATGGTAGAATTATAATACAGTAAATGTATGTATCTTCCAGCAGATACGTCACATTTACTGTATTATAATTCTACTTCTTTTAATTCAATCTGCATCCTGTTTGCTACCTACTGTTCAAATTCAAGAACTGAATCCACATTTTCAAATAAATTCTAATCAGGAATCAGTGAATTCATGAATAGTCTCAGGATTAAGGCCTGTTCACACCGGGATGAATTTTGCGCGCGATCTCGCCAACGTTTAAAGCCTTGTGACTAAATGTGAGTGTACACACCAACGCGAAAAATGCCACGCGTTCTTTTTGTTTGTTTGTTTGTTTGTTTGATGCGCGTAGAACCGTTTGTTTGTTTGAACCGCGTCAGAAACTATCCGACCAATGAGATTGGTGCTTTTGCTCACATGTTTTGGAGCTCTTGAAGTCACAGTAAAACACTTGGGGGCGCTCAAAACACAAAACGGTCTTGCTGAGCACACAACAGTGAAGAAGATATACGCCTTGCCAGAGAATGTCTAATTGAAGAGAATTGGCACTGGCTGGTTACTTCCGGGTTCTGGACTGGCTGCAGTAACACGTCTCTGTCAATGCGGGGGCGAATGCAGAATGAATGGGAGTCAATGGGGTTTCACCCCCAGAAATCCACTTTTCTCAGGATGTAATTTTTTGTCAAGTAATTTGAAAGTTGCATTCAAAAGGGAGGGCTACAGATCATACACTCAGCTGAAAATTGCATTTTTAAGTTCACTTATCTGTTCTAAAAATCCGTTCAAAATTGTGATGACGTCACACAACAGCAGAATGCTAGCGTTTCCGGCCAACAACGGCCTAACCTGTAAGAAATCAAAAGGACATAAGTACTCGATTCATTTCGACTTTTGGCCCATAATCTATATTGAACTTGCAGAATCAACAATAAAATCGATGTTAATTTAACGACAAGCAGGCGAAGAGACTCATTTAGCCGTTTAGCCCCATAGACTCCCATTCATTCTGCTCTCGCCCGTGATCACCTCCAGTGGAATTCTAATGGAACTGCAACCAAGATGATACACACTGGGGCTAATAGGAAGTGCCAAGGCTCTCCGTTAGACGGGCTCTGGCCTCGTCATCTACACAGCCAGGAAGAAATAAAATGAGGAAGATGCAAGGCAATATGAATGCCGAGCTACTGGTCTGATTAGTCTTAGAACATAAATAACTATATGACAAAAGCAGACAGCGACTACAAAAATCTTGATAAAAGAGAACTGATATGGAGTGTTATTGCAGAGCAAATGGGCGGCATCTAATGTCAGGGAATGAATTTGCATGTTCACTCGGCTCATCGTCAGTGAAAATCGCTTGGATGTGAACACTAAAAACGTGTTGAAAAACGCTGGCGAATAACGTGCGCTGATATTCGTCCCGTTGTGTACATGCGCTTAAGGTGCAGCACAAAATTAATCAGTCGCAACATGAACTTATTTCCCACCACTCTATCATATATTTTTTAAAAACAACACTTTAAAAAATCTGGATATCTACACTTAACATTGCATTTACAGCTTTGTAGAGTCTAAGCAAGAAAAACGTTTTGCCACTCTGCTTTATTTAACCACATAGCTTCACTTTGAATTTTATATACAAACAACTCATTAGCATTAATTATTTCTCAGTAAAACAAGATGTACACTTAGTGATGTAGTGCTTGAATGATTAAAATAAATGGCTCTTATTCAGCACGTCTAGAATACCAAATCATCCAGGGACGATGTGAATGGCCATTCAAAAGAATGTTCCAAAGAATATCATCAATTTTTCGTAGAAATTTGATGGCGAGTAATGTGGTTACATAAGGCTCAGGACTTGCAAGTCAAGAACGACCAATGAAGCAAATCTAGAACGAAATAAAAAGATCACTTCATCACCTTTGCGTATTTCCCATGACAATATTCAGACGCATCCCTCCAGCCTTATATGTTCAGTACTTTGTGACAGTAGCATCTAATCCAACTCTTGGCAGAAAGTGATTTTCTAAGGGAGCATAATGAGACGTGCCACCATCTCTGATACTTTCACCAGCAAAACCATCACACCGATCTCAGCAGGAGCGTCACATCCTTCGCCTAATCTGTCTTCAGATGGATGGTTTAATACGGCAGTCCAAAGAGCCCTGTGCCTTCGGCGGGAAGCTACATCAGAACGTGGGCACGAGGCCCCAAAGCTGTCATGCTAAACGCTAACCGCTTCTGAAGATGGGTTTGATGCGCTTAGAGCTCTGAACTGAGAGATTATACAGGGAATTTATTTCAACACCCTCAGAGACATTTTTTTACCTCTAGCATTGAAATGAGCACAGCTTCAAAACGAAACTCAACTAACACAAAGGAGGGGCGCTGGGTTTCTGTAACGAGTCATAAGTGAACATAAGTACTGCAAGCAATTTGTTCATCTTGTCAAATAACCGTAAAACTGGTCGTAGATAAATTGATGTATCGGCATATTATGTACACTAGTGATAGTAAAGTGATATGGATACACAATTTAATGTCTAGACAACTCATTTAAAGTATTTAAGTAAAAGTCTATTTATGAAGGCTTCAATTATCACGACTAAAGGCAATTCAGTCAAAAGCGTTCATTCTTTTGACTAGTAATTGCTAAATAATGTACAGATCTTGTTAAAAAGAATAACGAAACAAAAAAATGTGTACTACTGTAAAACTGAAAGGTAAAGTTAGTATCAACTAGTGTTGTTATTGCTAATTAAATGTTACTATTCAAACTAAATTTCATTCATTGAAATAAAATACAAACATTCAGATTAAAAATAGCCAAAATGAAAACTAGAAATGTTGTTTTGGCAACTAACTGAAATTAAAATAAGTTTATTAGCATTAGCATTACTAAATCTAAAATAAAGCCAAATAGAAATATTTAAAACCAAAAGAAAAATTACTAAAACAGAAAATTACTAAAACAAATTAAAAAGAAAATGAAGGGCATCTAGGTAGTTGAACACTTTAAAGCACTCTTTTTAGAAAACGGTAATTATTTCTCGCATTTTTGGTTACTTAAAAAACGTCACTTTTTGAGCATCAGACTATCCCACACCTTCAAATAAACAAAGTGACAGGTTAGACAATGTGCTTTGTACCTGGAATACTCTGTCTCCTAATGGCCAGAGCGCCATCTGGTGGCCTGGAGGGATTGGAGTGTTTAGTGTAGGGCCCCTCATCTGAAAAAAAAACACACAAAAAAAACAAGACATTTGAAAACCACACACAACGGTTTTCATTAGCAAAGCCACAATCTTTTTTTTCCACATGCAAGCAAAATGTACAGGAATTCAAAGACACCAAAGAAAAGTGGCTTTCTTCACCAGAAAAGATAGCTATCACGTAAGCACAAGCTATTACAATGACCATGACCATCAAGCTCTCAAAGAGACATAGCCTTCAAAAACAGTCATTTGAGGCTGTTTCCGCACACACTCAACCTCCAAAAGTCGCACAGACACTCAAAACAACACATCACAATCCCCTGCCAATCACGCATGTTGAGCAGAGAACAGAGACCTCCCATCTGTCATGTATGGTGAGTGCATCAGTGTGAGCAGCCCCAGCTGTGGCCATCCGACTGGATGCTCTGATTTGGAGCCGTGGAATACTGAGCAGAACCAGCGGGAGTTCCGTCATAATGGAGCCTTTACAGAACAGCAGGACGGCACACTGAGCACTGTTTACTTTCACTGCAGAGGCAAAGCACAGCAAGACTGGGCAGCAGATCACGCATATGTGGAGACCAGCGTAGATGCCCAAGAGACCGTGTTGTGTCTGGATTGATATTTATACAGCGGGAAAAGGATAATAATTATTAACATTCTGTATCCTATCATTTGTGAACATAAGTGGGCTGCAGTCCATTTGAAATTACTTGTAGTGCTTGCGAGGCCTGTTATTACTCTTGCTGGGGTTTGAGATCTGAACAAACTAACTATGATAAACCTAAGTATTAATGCATTACATTTAGTATGGAGTTGAGTAGTAAGTAGCACTTAAATCAGAAGTTACAGTTATTAACACTTTCCCTGCCATTGACAAGTTTTAAGGCAATCCATGTTTCATGACGTAGAGTGGCACTGTTCTAAAACAGTAAAGCATATCTGGATCCATAAATATGCAAAGATGACGATCTGATCATCTGGGTAAACCAAGAGCAGATAGAAGTTGCTTATACAAGTAAGCTTATAGCAGAGTACCAAAAATTCAACAGCATAATCAAATGTTACCCACATGTTGAACCTACAAAAAAGGTGCACGACTGTCCAAGCTTTGGTGGTGTCGATGGACTCGATAAACTCAATTTTGATCACGTTTTGATCATCGTTCTGAATCTGATTTGGACTAAAAGTGTGATTTTCTCAGCTTTTGTTCAATGTTTTTTTATGTTGTTTTTATTATCATTATTATTATTATTAAACGTACCCACATTCAAGTATTGCAAAAAAAAAAAAAAAAAAAGAATGATTGCTAGAATAATTTATTTTTGTTTCAAATCAGAGGTCACTCAGATTTTAAAATCACTCGAGATTAGAGCAGCGTCCAATAGGCAATTTATTCTTGATCATCCGTCATGGTCAGTTTGACTTTACTGTGGTCAATTGGCTGGACACAAGTCAGTGAACACAAGAGCGCTCCAAATGAAAGCAACATCCCCCTCATGACTCTTTCTAAACCAAAGGCAGAAGAAGCTCTGAATCAGCCTGTATTAAAAATACCCCCTCATTAATAAGTCATTTCATGGAAATGAGGGGAGGTCAAAATTAAGAGGAACCTTCTGAAGACCACAGGGGATAAGAAATAAGTCTTCTCCATTTTCTTCAGTCAGTTAACAGCAACTCCTGGGGCATTTCTGTGTCCATTCAAATGCACCAAATTGTTAAATTAATGAATAGGCTCTTCACTAAAGCTACATTACTGTGTGAAATTAAAGCATGAACGAGTGATTTTTCTCATGGAGATAAAGCTGAAATTAGAAATGCACATTCCTGCAAAACAAATATATATGGACATGCTCAGAAACAAAGCTCAGGAAGGCCGTGGCATTTAAACAATGCCCAATTGGCACTAAGGGGCCTAGAAAGTGTGCCAAGAAAACATCTCCCACACTATTACACCACCACCACCAGCCTGCACAGTGGTAACAAGGCATGATCCATGTTCTCATTCTGTTTACGCCAAATTCTGACTCTACCATCTGAATGTCTCAACAGAAACCGAGACTCATCAGACCAGGCAAGATTTTTCCAGTCTTCAACTGAGCTCTTGCAAATTGTAGCCTCTTTTTCCTATTTGTAGTGGAGATGAGTGGTACCCGATGGGGTTTTCTGGTGTTGTAGCCCATCCGGCTCAAGGTTGTGCATATTTTGGCTTCAAAAATGCTTTGCTGCATACCTGGGTTGTGGTTATTTCAGTCAAAGTTGCTCTTCTATCAGCTTGCATCAGTCGTCCCATTTTGTAAAAGCAGATTGTGAAGTTCTCAGACCGGCCCGTCTGGCACCAACAAACATGCCATGCACAAAATTGCTTAAATCACCTTGCTTTACCATTCTAACATCTAAGTTCAGGAGATTGTCTTGACACACCCCTAATGATTAGATGGGTTAATTAGATAATTGCATTATGGGGGAGTGGTGATGGCACAGTGGATAAGGCACATACCTTTGGTGTGAGAGATCTGGGTTCACAAATCCATTGTGAGACAACAATGTGTCCCTGAGCAAGACACTTAACCCCTAGTTGCTCCAGAGGCTTGCGACCTCTGACATATAAAGCAATTGTAAGTTGCTTTGGATAAAAGCGTCAGCTAAATGAATAAATGTATTAATGAGAACTTGAACAGGTGTTCCTAATAATCATTTAGGTCAGGGGTGTCAAACTCAGTTCTTGGAGGGCCACAGCCCTACAAAGTTTAGTTCCAACCCTGATTTAACACACACACACACACTTGCAGTTTTCAAATGAGCCTGAAGGACTTAATTAGCTCATCAGGTGTGCTTAATTAGGGTTGAAGCTAAACTCTGCAGGGTTGTGGCCCTCCAGAAACTGAGTTTGACACCCCTGATTTAGGTGAATGTATTTCCAAGAATTTTTTTTTTTCAGGGAACATATGCTGCAGCAGTTTGTTTTTGTTTCAATAAACAAGTCGATTTAACACTGGCATTTAAATTGCCAATAGATCTAAAATGAATTTAATATTCAATCAAGCTTATCCTTCCTCTAATACAATCTGTTGAGTAGTTCTTATATAAAAAGGGTCTATTGACTGGCACTGCCTGCCGACTATGTCGACAACCGGCGGCTTGCATCTCCCCAGAGACCAGAGTAGACAGACTCATTTAAAATGCATAGAACTGTAAGCCCACAGTGTCTATGAGCCTGGTGTGTAGAGACGTCACTGTCAGCCTCCTCACAACTGTCAGATGTTACTGATGCAAGTGATGATCCAACCAACAGAGGGGTCAGTAAACAGATTATTGGCACAGCAGGAATCATATTTCTCTGAATTTACCACAGGTTCAGAGCTGAAAGCATCATGGGATGAAGTTTACCTTTATCTTAAATCTGATCATCGGCTTCAAACGCGCTTATATTGCTATTTCAGATAATCAACACGGGCGAGAGTGTGGGAGCAGATTTATTTGTTTTCATGCGGTGAAAAGCAAGAATAATCCATCAGCGATATGCAAAATTCTCCTACATTTGAAAGTTTCAAAGCATTTCATGAACGTTTACTACGCAGATGTGTAAAACAGCATGTGGGGTTTTTTTCAAGACAGTAGCCCAAGGCTTTGCTCCTTCGTCAGTTCATCAGCCGGTTAGTAGAAATGCTGCTGCTTTTATTCATTGTAAAATTATAATAATAAAAAAAAGTTCAGCAACATGGCTTCCTTCATTAATTTTAGAGTGTATCCACACAAGCACTTTTGCAGTGGAACAAGTCTGTGTCAAGTATGGATGGTTTTTGAAATGTTAGTTTGGAAATGCTGCCTTGGCAATTAACTGAAATAAACAAAATCTCAAAAACTAAAATATATATAGACACACCCACACATAGCCATATAAGACGAGCAGTTGAGCACTGAAATAATCGTTTTGAATAGCTTGAAATATGATTGGAATCCCTTCAAAAAAGGAAAATACTGTTAAGTGCAACATTTTCAGTGCAAGTCTGTCATATAGGTTACATACAAATTATAATAAGAACATTATAATTGTGTGCTTCAGGCCATCACAAATTATATAAAAACTTGGATTGAGATTTATATCGGTTATCGGCATTGAAATATAAAGAATTATCGAGTAATCGTATCACTAATCAACCATATCTGTGCATCCCTAAAAAATGACCAAAACTTAAACTTAAATTAAAATGAGAACTAAATTCACATTAACATAAAATGAAAATATAACATTTAAAATCAATTCAAAATAGTAATAAATAGTAAAATAATACTGTTGCAGAGGCAGACTAAATGATTTGAGAAGTCTAGGATACATCACCAGGAAAAAAAGTCTGTCATTTCATGGTAAGATAAATAAAAAATTAAGAAAAACGAAATGCATGAATAACTCATTCGCAAAAAAGATCATGAACATGCATTCTCGAAAATAGAAAATTCATGCAAACTTGTTGCAATCTAATTGGCTTTTTTAATTATCATTAAGTCAACCAAAGCAGATTTGTTGGTATATAATACTCCAGTTCTGACCAAGAAAATTTCACTGTCTTGTCAGTGTCTGCACAAATGATTGAGACTGAGGAACACATCAATTTCAGTGTCAGCGACATGTCTGGTGTTCAAAAGCCGTTGGATGTCAACGATTTTTCCCTTTTCCTGAATCTGGGTTACAGAAATGGAGAGAGAGAGAGAGAGAGAGAGAGAGAGAGAGAGAGAGAGAGAGAGAGAGAGAGAGAGAGAGAGAGAGAGAGAGAGAGAGACTCATCTTGGCATCTGAGCTGAAGGTGTTATAACAAAGTGTCTCTCACCTGTCACACTATCAAACAAAACAGCCCTCCAAATTAAAGCCTCAGTGCTTGTGATGTGCAGATCACACACACACAAATCAGTCGGCACAGGAATCATAAGATAAGATGCATGTGCAATGAGGAACTAAATGTAGACCACCAGGAATGCAAGCCTTGGTAACCTTCCTCTTTGACAACACATATCAGATGCAGATGACAGATATTTGTACAGTTATACACATATCCAGCAAGTCACAGCATATGATTTCAACCTTCACTAATACATTATTAAGTACATTATTTCACTAATACATTATTATTATATCTTTTTAACATCAGTTAATGCACTGTGAACACAAAAGCTTTTATTACCCAACACCAACAAAGGGTAAGGAATTCTGTAATAATATATTGTTCACTGTTAGTTATTGTATTAATTAATATGATATTTTATGTAGCTTTTCTACCTCAAGGTCAGAGTCTATCAAGCATAAAGCCTAATGGAAAAATAATGTACAAAAGACCAAAGAGCAGTGACAAAACTATTGTGATATTACTTTGCTAAGACTTTTCAAATATGGAGCACCTATTAAGAGAAAAGCAGAACCATGAAACACTCAGAATCTATATCAACCACAAATGACACCCTACCTTCATGACAGTGACATTTACACATGTAAGCACCACTCACATTTTAAGAACTCCTTAAAAATCTAGCTTCTTTTGTTATAGACAGATACACAGCACGACATACCAGGGCCAGATGTGAGAAGTTGAGAGGAACCAAACAAATAACATAAAAGCTCAGTTAGACAACCAATTAGCTTGCCTTGTATCTTGGATCCTTCATATTCTTGCAGATGACATCCAGGCCTGACTGGATGGCTGAATGACTGAATATGCATTTGTCTATGATTCAAATTATGGCAGATTTTCTTCCCCTTGGGTTAAAAAAGAAGCTTGCAAGAGAACACAATTTCCACATGCCATTTTCACACCAAAATTTCATCCCTATTCCATTTGGCATTTTAGAGAAAACAAAGCCGCACAGCAGGATACTAATTAACCATATTAGCCAAAGCCTATTTTCAGCATCCAATCTCTCATTGTCCCAGTGTCGGTGGTACTCACCGGACGTCACCGCGGAAACCTCGGCTGACACCACAAAGAAATGCCATAGGGTAAATGTGCTCTAAAACACCCAGGGCTCGTCTGAAATCCACTTCTCCCTCAGGAATCCAAGACTAGCAGTGTCAGAGATCTTCAACCTCCACAGCTGTCCAGCATCTGTTTTCTGCATAGTTCAGCCCTGTATCCCAGCACGTGGAAAATGCCACCACAAAACCGCTTATACGCTCACACATGAGCTTGAGGAAGCAAGATGTTGTTCGGATGAATGCACCGCTAGGTTCTGAGGCAGTGGGTGTATTAAAAGTGCTGATGATGGCCCAACATTTCACTTTTTCCTTCTCTATTCTAAACAAAACCCCAGGGCATTTATGCACTCTAGATTAAAGACGCCACAAACCAAAAGTCAAACCATTAGAAAAGTTCTTAAGAGATCAACAAGTCAGCTTGCTTCCCTTCACCGCCGATGGTCCAGGTTGGCTGATGACGCATCCTGCGAGTGCATCCCTCGATGAAGGTGGTGGAATGAATAAATGAATAAAACCCTGGGTCTCCAGGCGCCAAGCATTAGCACAGACCGAGGTGAGACGAGAAATTTCGGTCTTACAGCACTAGGAAAATGGAAATGAGAGGGTACGTTTGTGGATGGCAAAGAGGAGAGAGAGAGAAGGAGAATGGGACGAGATGAGTGACGCAAGCAAAGCGGCCATCACGCTGTCAGGTCACAGCATGCTCGCTCATGCATACCCTTACATTCATTTGGAGAGTTGGCGGACATGAAAGCAATGTACAGGAACATTTCCTAAAAGCTTCCTGAAAGATCCGAAACCTCTGCAAATTGCAAGCTTAACAGGCTTTCTTTTTTCCAAAAAAACAAACAAACTTGCAAGCAGACTAAATCATTTGCAACACAAATGGCAACAAGCATACAAATGCAATGTACGACTGCCATAAAAATAACACGACATTGCTATTGTTCGAGATGAAACGGATATTTTCAACTTCCCTCAATAAGAACTACAGTATTTGTGTATAAAACGACTTCACACTCTGGTAAAAACCAGACTGAAGAGTGTGCTCTACCTCAGGGGAGAGCAAAGAAATGGCTCTATTATTTTTAGCTGTGATCTCAGTCTGTGTAAAGTAGGATGACATAAAGCACACCCATCCTATTTCAAAGAGTGGAACTACATCATACATTAAGAGAGCAACAATCCGAGCATCCTCCCGGGCACTGTGGAGGAGTGTCGGCCTGTGTTCACCTCTAAGTGGAGAGGCGGGACAACCTGGGATTAAAAGTCCTGAAATTTTAACAGGGGTGGCCTGAGCAGTCATGTGCTCAACCACTGGTGCTTCAGATGAGGAACTACAGTATAGTTGGGATGAGGGGGACATCGGGGATAAGAAAGATAAGAAGGAATGAGAGAGTAAAGTGTTTAAATCTACATGAGACTCCCAGACTCATAACCAGTTCTGTGGCAAGTCAATTTTCAAAACGTTTTTTGAGTCTTCTTGGACTTCTTTTATAGCAATACCTTCAGCTTATTAAGAAAAAGAGATCCAGTTCAGTAATACAAACTGTACTTGTTTAAAAGATACAATCTCTGAAAACTCTGCATTAACATATTTTGTGGAATTTTAAATATTACAAAAATACAGATTTGCGGGATGTTTTTTTTGCGTACACACGACAACATTGTCCAAATGATCCCTGTTTACACGGATCCACAAAAGTGACTAAAACCGATGTATTATGCATGACAGGCGCCAAAAGTCTCTTTGTAAAGAAACACTAGGTGCCTATAGACTGACCATGTAATGTGCATGACATCACAAATTCACCCATAGTTTGCATGGAAATGAAAATGGTTCAAAAACATAATTTAAAAAATTTGCGTGTTATTGTTAAAAGTTTGATGTATAGAAAGTTCAATAGAACCACATTTGCAACAAAAATCTTCGTAACATAATAAATTAGGGCTGTCAAGCAATTAATCGCAATTAATCACATACAAAATAAAAGTTTGTGTTTACATTATATATGTGGGTGCACTGTGTATAATTATTTTATATATATATATATATATATATATATATATATATATATATATATATATATATATAAAAAATAAAATTTATAATATTTTCATGTGTATATATATATACAGAGAGATTTATATATCATTTATATTATATACAAATATATATATTTTATATATAACTTTTTTTTATGTAAACACAAACTTTTATTTTGGATGCACATTGGTCACATTTATTGTAACACAAAAAAATATCTATCAAAAATGAATCTTACTGTCCAGTATATGTTTTGTAGTTTTGAGCCATTAAAATGATCTTGGGATCCTCAGACCTGAAGCAGAACACTAGTGTTGACTTCTCTGCTGCATTTGATCATATGGCTGTGTATGTAATTTCTAAGAAGTGCACAGACATCAGAGCTATAACTCATCCTCTGGTCAGCACCTGCCGTTGTTACTCCACAGAGGGAACATCTAGGAAAGAAGCATATGTAATCCTTCACATCTCTGGACTCAGTGCTGGACCTGCAACTGGTGGTTCAACGCACATTCAAACACTTTGACCCAGCCTCCATCACTGAGCTCATTACTAGACCCAGAGCAGCAGCTGATCTCAGAGTAGGTCCATGTGGTAAGTCAGTTCAATTGGAGTGCAGCCAAATGAAGAATATGAGGGGGAAAAGTGCTCTAAAGCATGTGATCACTATTTGCTGTTCTTTAGTCTTGGTGTACTTGTGATTTTCCCAACCTATTCGAATGAAAAAACTGTTAAACAGTAGCCTAGCTAACGCCAGACCACATATCATTGAGAATAAGACGTGGTCTGGAAACCACATTCATTTTCTCGTATTTAAGGCGTGGTTTACGAATGCCCAGAGCCTTATTATTGGGTTCTGCAAATGTTTATCAAATGCGCATTTACATAGCTCATAGCCAATCGGGTCAATGATACCAGATGACGTATGTAGAGCGACAAAAAAAATGGATGAAGATGACGATGGGTCGGAAATTTATGTATACACAAATAGTGTTTCTCAATGTCGAGACGGTTGTTATAGTGAATACAATCCGCGAACTCTAACGCGAAGCGGAGGGGTCTTGAATCAGCCGGAAGGGTTGCATTCGCTGTAACAACAGCCTCGCTCATTTTCCCACTTATAACATGGCTACCAACCAAATAAATCAATAATTTGACACCAAATATTGATTTATGGAGTTTATTGATTTAAAAACGATTATATTAGCAGAGTGAACAACTCCGTACATAGCAACACGATCTAGCTGTTAAAACATGAAATAGTTAAATATGTGATCAACAAAAAAGGCTAACGTTACATGAAGTGAAAGTTTAATGTCAAACATTAGGCTGTATCAAAAGGTAACTTCGCGTCCGCTGCAATGACAGGTCCATAGATATAAACAAAATGCTATGGTGTGTCGCATATACGTCGTCATTGTCTTGCTGTTCCCTCCCTCTTCTGCGATTGGTTCCCTATCTCATGTGACAATTTGGTTCATGGTGTCCAGGCTGCCTAGCGGAAACCCAGGCTAGTTAAACAGCACAATGATATGCAAAGCAAAACAGAACAAGTGTGTATAGTTGAGTGGTTTTAATAACCACATTTATGAATAAATGCATTTATAATCCATCCGGTTCACAAATTTCCCTAGTTTGAATTGGATCTGAGCATCACAAAAAAAAAAAAAAAAATGGCATCACATTTTAAAGAGCGAAACGTGCACGAATGACATTTTCTATTATTTGCTAAACTGAAAGCAGGGATGAACGTGAGACCCCAGGGAGAAATAAAAACAAATGACTATTCGTGCTAGACTGCTTTTCATTCGCTGAGATTCCCCACAGTGGAGTCGACCATCTCAAGCAGACAACCCTTCGGCAGTCTCCCTCCTGTGGATAACTCTTCAGAGTGACTCTACCTTTAATTTCAACCCGCTCGTCTCTGGAGTTTATCTGCAGAGCGGGTGAGCGGTGCTCCAGCTCCCACTGAAGGACACTGCACTGGGTAATTGGTTGGATCAAGTATTTGAGAGGCCAATCAATTTGAAAGCTAAAATTCAAACTTAAAGTCATGTTATCCATGAAAAGCCAAATGAATGATCCTAATGAAAGTGTCTCTTTGACCACCATAAAGGGAATGTGCAGTATGGTGATTTAAAAGATGAAAACTGCTGCCAGCCATGGTAATACAGTTTTAAAAAGTAATATAACAGCATACACAGGTGTTTAACATTTTTAGAGTTTCTCAGTGGGCAAATGTGTAGCTAAAACGGTGGCCAATGGGTAAAACATACTTCATCTCCGGCAGTGATAATGTCTCATTTTCATCATTTAATATTTAAAAGGAACAGTTAACACAAAAAAAGCTAAGTTAAATGACTTCTATGAGATCAAGTCTCTCAAACCCCTGGCGCTTTCAAAATAAGAGTCCTGCTACTGACACAGAAAACGTCTCGGCCAATACAGGTCATTTTAATGCCAAATATTGGCAAATCACATTCAATACAGCCAGCGAGATCAAATAAAATATGATTTTTTGTGTGCATCTTTTATTTTTCTGAGTTTTCATGTTTGGGTGAACTATTGCTTTAAATTTGAAGTTCTTGAAAACATCACTTATTAACTCAATGGTCTTTGATGTTCTCAGTCAACACAAATGTGTGTGATAGAAAGCGGCGGGTGACACAAGTGCATTATCTTAGAGCAGCACGCTATAACATCGCCTCACAACTTCAGTGCTCCCCGAATGTAGATGAAAAAAGAAATCAAAGCAAAGATGGTGGTGGAGGGGGAGACTTGCTCACTGGGCAATGGGAAGTAACTGTTTGTTCTCTCTCACTCCACCAACTCTGGAGGAATCCTAACTGGCAGAGAAGATTGAGAACAACAGAGAACACACACCTACTTCTCTGCCTCATCTTTCCCTCCCCTTCGCTTCCTAACTGAAATGAACACAACATTCTCGCCCGCTGCTACTAAATATTGCGTCTCTCTCCACAGGATCAGCCCCCCCATCAGGACTGTTTTTCTAAAGTAAAGCCCACACATTCTGTACAACACAAGGATTTGTGGGGGAAAGAGTTTGCTGGAGGGTTTGACAGTGACCACTCCAGGGTCTGGATCAATGAGGTAACGGTTAACAGGTTTCACAAATTGATCTCTGCATGTTTTGTTTGGTTCACTTATAAGACGCATTTGGGATGCAACGTGTTCCAACCATCTTCCTATACTTGTAATGAGAAGCGCTTACAAACTGGCTGTCAACAAAAGAGAAGCTATCAGGGCTTCCCTGCAGATTGATGGTTCAACAATTGAAAAAGAATTAAGACAGCCCTACATATAGTATTGTAAATCTACAGTTGTACAGTTAAAAATATATATATATATATATATATATATATATATATATATATATATATATATATATATATATATATATATACTATATAATAAAATTGACAGTGAAATATTTTAATTGAAAATTAAATTACAAGTTTAAATTTCTTATTCAATTTCTTATTTAATATATTTGATAATAAATAATGTTATTGAATAATTAGATTTAATAATAATAAAGTACAAACTGGTCTTTGTCAACAAAAGATACATTTTATGGGCTCCTTTGCAGTTTTCCGCCTAAATAAAAGCATTTAAAAAATGAAGAAATTAAAAAAGTTATAAATGATATCGGTAATTTACAGTTCTACATTAAAATAAAATCATTCACATGATACGTTATATTTTATATAATTATTGCTATTATCATAATAAAAATTATATTTTCTACTAACATTATTGTTTACTAATAATAACAACAACAACGAAGACAACAACAGCAATGTCCATATAAAGTTGTCAAATAGAATTTTTTTTTCATTATAAATATAAAAATACTCTAATGAATATTACATTTATCAATCTCCTATTGCCTTGTATAAAGTCATACTGATTTATAATTAAAAATGTTTTGGACAAATTGTGCAGCCCAACAAGCAAGCACAGCGCCAAAATAAATAAATAAAAAAATAAAAAATAAAAAAATTGTACACCATATTTTTACAAGAAAAATAATATTTCCCCCATATCATGTATCATGCAGCCCTGTTTGTTTAGCTTAAAGCGAGAGTGCTACAATTCATGCATTTGTACTAAAAAAGTGCACTTACTGTAGATGCGATATTCAACGCCAATGTTTATATCAAACCGCTAGCTAAAAGAGAATGTTTGTCATGTTTGGGTTTGCCGTCCGCCTGGCTGCGATGCGATAGTTTTCCACGACAGTCTGCATTGGTGCCAGTATACTGTGTGGACATATGGAATCAGATGATTATGCTTGGCGGGCAGCTTAACCAATCAGACGACATGTGTTTCATTACACAACCTGTCGAGAAACAATGCTGACGCCGCAAAATTAAGCAAGCTAGAAGACCAAAGCACTGTCGCTCTAGGTCAGCACATGAATTTGGGGAAATTAGCTGCACACAAACAGCACCGCTCGAGAACACATGCGGTGCAGCTGACACAGGCAAAAGCAGAGCAAGCCTTGCATGTAATGAGGCTAATGAAGGCTTCTGTTCTGAATCACGGCTGCTTGTTCGAGCGCACGTACGCGTATTTATAGGACCTGCATTGGGTTGGCGCTAAACTACTCACTAAATTGGGTGTGATTTCTCTCCAGAATGAACCAAGTCCAGGTTGACGGACATCATAATACCAGAGCAAATTGTTTCCATCAGCCGTCCAAACTTGCAGCAGGCTTCGATACCAGCTGGAAGCAGTCTAGTCCTGCCAAAATCGGACACAGGAGCTGGAAAGGACTTAATTGGGCCTGTGAGAAGAGACAGCCATTTATGGGTATATTTCTATATTATTAACCTGTCTGAGAATCACACCAGGGGTTTTTCTTGAATTGAGGTGATATTTAAACCTTGCCAGAGCTGAGGTTGAGTGGTGCTTATTTGGCTCCCATCTGAGGTAGCACAAAAAACCCCCCCCAAAAAACCCATACACTTAACCTTTAGAAAACTCTGAGACATTCATACCCTTGGCGAAAATTACAGAGAGGCTACAAAGCATGACGACAGAGCGTAGTCCATTCAAAATAACAGACTTCCTCTGGGCACAAAGGTTATTCTACTGAAAAAAGACAGGACTGATTGAAAACGCAATGGACTCGGAGAGGCTCTCGTCGCCTAGAACGCCTCACATATCAGCTGAACGACCGAAAGCCCTGACACTTCATCGGCCCATGCAAGGAAGGTAACGTCACAAAGCTGATATTGGAGACAAGAATTATTTACTTTAATCTTCCACAGTCTGCTCTGCTAAGGCACGAGCAAACCACTAAGAACCAAACTTCAGCACATCACTAGGTGTGCTATGCGTTTTCTATGTGGTCTCACTCGGTTGAAGTATAAAACTAGTGAAAAATGCATTGGATTTCATGCCTTGTTTGCTCTGAATTGCTGTTGGCTATGAGATTGGCCAATGGTTTTGATCTCAAGTGAAAGCAAGATATCATTCAACATTTCAACTAAGAATCACTTTTTTGCAGCTAAAATGTATATTCTGGAGGTGATTGTTTGTATCCACCTTATTTTGCAACATGGAAGTAAGCTATTTTAAACGTCCATTCATTATCCACACAGGGTAAATAAGTAGAATAATAAAGTGTAGTAAAAGTTGCACTGCAAATGAGTATGATAATTAACAAAAATATCATAAGAGATGCCAGTTTGCAAATAAAATGGTTCCAAATGTGACTAAATAAATGAATGAAGAGTTCAGATGCAAAAGCCTCTAAATGCCATTTGAAATTTTCTTCTAAAATGACAATTTTTATCAAGCTTGTATATTTAAGTTCAGTAATTTCACTTAAATGACAATTAATAGGTAATCTTCATTGCAATTTAAGTGAAATTACTGAACTTTAATATACAAGCTTGATAAAAATGATAATTTTAGAAGAAAATTTCAAATGGCACTTAGAGGCTTTTGCATCTGAACTCTTCAATATTGTGTGACCATATATCATATTGGTCATTGTTTAACATGAGGTCTAATTGTAAGGTTGATTTGAGTATTACGGAAACTTTGTTCGTATAATATGTTGGAATCACAATCTGCAATACATTTGAATATGTTTCTCCCCAAATCAGGCAAACTTTTGGCAAGTTGGGAGCAATAGTGTGAATGAGGCTTAACAAATGACCCAGAACACCCTTTCAACACACTAAATATTACTCTAATCCCATAGAAACCCAATGGCAATGGTCCAGAGTTGTGCACATGTAAGAATCTCTAAAATTTTCATCAGAAAAGGTAAAAATCTACTTAATTAGTATACTTGTTTCCCATGACAGATATTTTACTGGTCGCAAAGGATGAAGGCTGACACATCAGGACCCTGAACATCACACTTAATGAGCTCGGTTCTCCCATCCTCCATTTCACATGCCATGATTTAAATATAGGACACTCATTGGGAGCTGTCAAATCATAATGCCTCAAGGTTTTACAGTTTCAAAACATGCGCCCAAAACAGCACCACCTCCTCCTCCTCTTCCATGGCACTAATCCAGCTGTCAAGCAAACGTAAAAGGATTGATGGAGGCTGTTCAAAGTGAAAGCGGCGGAGATCAGGACAGACGTGTGCCAGCAGAATGAATAAGAGCCAGATGCGGTGATCGGTGAACACCGCATCTCTCATCATCTCCCCCAAAAAATCTGACAGATTTCTTTTGAAAGAGCCTGGCGAAAGAGCTTGAAGCTCCATGGACTCCTCTGAAGCCGTGATAGTTCCTCCGGTGTGTGAATGGAACAAGAAAAAGGTGTGATGGTTATACAGCTGCTGTTTCTGCTGTTGAATCCTAGGGATGTCTGTGTAAAAGTACACATTACTAAGCTAGCAGTTTTCAGTTGCTGAACAACTAGTGTTTATACAAGACACGTAAACATATATACATATAGCATTTTTAAAACTAAAATACAGTAAAAACAGCGATTAAAATAACCTATTCTATTGTAATATATTTGAAAATGTATTTTATTCCTGTGAGGGTAAAGCTGAATTTTCAGCATCATTGCTTCAGTCTTCAGTGTCATTCTAATATGTTGATTTATGAATGTGAAGAAACATTTCTTATTTTAATCAATGCTGAAAACAGTTGTGGTGCTTTAAGTTGTTCTAAACCTGTATGAGTTTCTTTCATGCTAAACACAAAAGAAGATATTTGGAAGAATATGGGTAACCAAAAAGTTGATGGGCCTAATTGACTTATGAATATGGAATATATTTATAATGAAATACTGTTTGGTTACTGACATTCTTCAAATGATCTTTTGTGTTCAGCAGAAGAAAGAAATTCATGCAGGTTTGGAACAACTTGCGAGTAAATGAATTTTCATTTTTGGTCAACTATACATTTATCACCAATTATGAGAGCTATTTATTAAAATATAGTTCTAAAAATCACTCAAAATTAAAATAACTATGCCGTTATTTTTATGGTGGTATGGGGGACTCTGAGGAACAATATTGTTATCAGTTTCAGAATGATAATTGATAATAATCGACAGCCAATCAGAATCCATCCTGCTTTAAAGAGGATGAGCATTTAAAGTGTCCGATGGCAGAACTGCAGCACGTGCTTATAAACAACATTATCATCTGTTGGTGTGGATGCTAATATAGTTCTTTTTTAGTTATTGTTCTTTAAAATAGAAATATTTTGCAGCACTGTCATGATCCATTTAAAGTTCCCTTGTTGAATAATTATTTCTTTACAGGGGTGGTTGATTGCGATCTATGCGACACTTTTATATAGTGTGTAATGTTGCTGTTGGTGCATGAACAATATCTGCAAAGTTGCAGCGCTGAAAGTTTAATGAAAGTAGAGATATCGTCTTTTAAAAATCAAAAGTAGTAAAGTACTTCGTCAACAATGGATACAATTTATGTTTGAGTATGTTCCTGAAAAAGACAGCTCTCTGTGCTGCAAATTTTAAGAAAAACAGCTTCCAGAATCTCCACCAAATCAACACCGGATTCAACAAGAAACTGTTACTAAAACATGAAGCCGTTCTGACTTTAAAACAAGAGGCAGCAGTTGTTGGGCCACAACCTGTAAGTAGGCTAAGACTTAATCATTTTAAATGTATTTGTTTTAGTTTTAGTTTTATCAAATGCCAGCACTGGCTTAATTGCCACTAGGCTACTAGTTATGCTATTTTGTGTCTACGACAAACGCGTACAATTTGGACCTGAATTTTGTATATGTACTAATGTTGTAAATGTATTTTTCATGTTTATATACTTTATGGCATTATTTTTCGATTTGATCAAGAACGTAAACCAATGCCAAGACTGTTTGTGTATATAGTAGCCAGTTAGTTCGATGCTATTTTGTGTAAGACAAACGTGTATAAAGTAAAAAAAAAAAATAGGCAAATTACCATTCAGAAACATTTTGTAAGAGCCGTGTGTGATGAGGTTCTGCTTGACTCTCTTCATCACCACTTACTGGGTCTGATTCTGGCTCAAACTGATACTGCAGTATCGACACTATTATTTACATTTGACATGAACAACACATGCAACTTCGCCCGTAAAGGTAATGCATGTGAATTTTCCGGACAATGTGCACTACAGTTTAGCCAATCACAACACACCGTTCCAAACTAACCAATCTGAGCCCACTGCCTGTTTCTGAGGGAGTGGTTTCATAGACTCAGGAAATCAACCACTCGTTCAAATGAGGAGAAAGCGGCTTACAATAAAGGAGAAATTTATGAAAAATATGACTTAAAAAAAAGAAAAAACATGAATACATGTTATATTGCACCTCATAAACACAATCATGCAAAGAAGAAGCAGTAAACCACCCCTTAAAAAAAAATACTGACCCCAAACATTTGTAATTCTATGCAACTTAACACCGTTCAAAACAAGTGCATGTTTATTCATTTACAGTATGCATACAGTAAACATGCAGATTATTAGATGGCGGGTCATTTCCTTCAGGGTCTTTCCCACAGTTGATTTGTCTTTCTATCTGCTGTGAATCAAAGCCTAGCAGCTGGTTCCCATAATGCAGTTCTACAAAAGGAGCTCTAAATTGTTTTTCAGTAAGGAAGCAGGTGGCCAAAGCCACTGAGCTCAATGCAAAAGGGTTAAAGTGTACCCAGTGACTGCTGAAAAACTGGAATGGAAATTGTGCCTTATCTGAGTCAGGGAGCGATTAGCATACCAATTATCACTGTACGGTGTGACACTACTAATATCAGCAGCCACGCTGCTGACCAGACAAGCAAACCTGGACGCACGCGAAAATAAGCTCAGGCAAACACAGAGAGAAACATATGAGCACACAATCTCCCACACAAGCACAAATACAATCTTCAAAACAAACAGACATTTTTCCGTAGCCAGATCTCTCTGCCCACCTCGTGTCCCAGGAAAGCAGTACCGTTGTGAGTGGCAGCGCGGTTGGCTCGGCTCATTACCATACACGCAACTAAAATATAATTGGTGCAGCTCAAAGAACACCTGCAGAGGTGAAGGTAGGCATGCTTTTTTCAACTGGTGAAAACTAAATATGGCATAAATTAATTAAAATCAACAACCTACCACCATTCAGGTTGCTGAAAATCATCTTCTAATTAACATTACATTTCAAGCACCAATTTCTTTGTTGTAAAATGAAGAGGAATCCAACACCTTGGGCCTCTTTTTCATTTTCTGACTGAATGCCTGCAAATGTGTAACAGAGATATAAAACCGACAGGCCATGACACCATAAATGCCACTACCAAGACAAATGCTGCACACGGCTAAGGCCATGAACACTAGGCGATCTCAAATGAGATGACAATTCATCAACAATAAGGGCTGCAGTGGATCCTGGTGAAAGAAAAAAAAGCAGTTTTTTTCTATGGGTACAGACATTATTCACCACTCTTAAAAATAAAGGCACCAAAAGCATTATTTGTTGTTGTTGTTGCAGTGATGTCATATGAAACATTTCTGATTCCCCAAAGAACCTTTCAGTGAACAGCTTTAGTGAACAAAATAAGTAAAGAACTATACAGAACCCTATGTCCAATGGAAAGTTTCCATGGATGTCCAACGTTCTTCATTAAACAATGGATTCCAATGAAGCACCTTTGTATTTAAGAGTGAATAAGCTATTACAATATGTCCATTCATGTGTTACATGCAAAGCATGTCATTATTGCAAAATACAGCCTTCAGGGTGATGCAAGACCCCTCTGATTATCCTTTACTTCAATATCAATGCTTCTCACTGTTGCAAAGCATTGGCTAATATCACCAAACAAAGCAACATTATGACAAATCTGATGTAGGGAAAATTACACATTGCTTTAACCTTTTGTGGCCAGAAACCATTAGCCCACCGAAACCCATCAGTGTCCATTAGTTTACATCATCTGCCATAAATAAGTTACTCCTCATACACACTCATTTCACCTTTAAAAGATGTTGCGCTGACTCATCGTGAGTTAAATGACTCTACCTAGAGTCTAACACACACAGTCCACATGAACACACCACAAGCTAAATTGGCTATGTTTTTAGGCTCTTCACAACCTTTTAGATGTTAAAGTCTAATAATGACATATATTATATGATTATTATCATTATATATCATATCAATACCTATATACATGGGCATTTACTCAAAGTAGACACTTTATTTTGTGATTGATGTGATTCATGCCTGAAGTCTAGCCTTGGGGGAAATACATGCATAAAGTTATCCAATTTCTTTATTTGAAAGTGTACTGAATGTGAACTAAAAATGTCAAATTTATGGTGATTTCTGCTGTTTGCACTGTTATCCACAACAAATCTGTGTCATGGGTTGGGGGGTGGGACCCAGGAGGCAAGATCCATAGGGGGAAACCATATAACAAACACACAAGTGCATCATCATGGGAAATCAGATATGTGCATCAGCAGATACAGTTTACACCAGATATTTTTAAGTCCAGAAATCAGTGCATGCAGAAAAAAGCACCATCCAGTTAGAAACTGGTTTGTGCATGGATGAAAGGGATCTTCATTCTGGCTGAAATGCTTTTTTTAACACAACCATCTGGGTATTTACTCATCTTATTGAGGTCAAGTGTTTTCCCCTGAGGGAGGACAACTTGCAGAATTTATGACAACACCATTCCGAATCTCTTAAGCAATGCCAAGTTTGCTAACTCACACAAACCATTAATAGTCAGGGTGAAATATACAAAAAGAATTCATTGGTGTAGCAGTCCTCTCATAAGAAAACACTAGTCATTGCACAGTGGGCAAAGCCTTTAGTGAAAGAAACCCACCAGTCAAAATGAAACATGACAAGTCAACTCACCTATTCAGTTAAGTTTGCTATAGAGATGCTTACAACAAACAATCCGCAAAACATGCCTGTGTGTTTCCCAGGCACACCAGGATCAACATACACACAATATTCCCAAACCACAGCATGAAGCAGTGCCTTCAGGTAAATAATTAACAGGGGAGAATCTATCAGGAAGATACTAAGAAAAACAACAGCATTGTTCTTCTACAAGTGCACTAAGATGTCCAGCAAACTACGGCACAAACTGTTAAATATTAATGAAGTGGGTCGGGTGTGCGATACTTCAGTGCGTATTTTTTGCCCCAGGCTTCATGCAAGAACATTTCAAAACAAAGGCGCGCGTTTTTATGACCGTCTTTGCTCCATTCCACTGTGCTCCATCAGGTCCGGTGACCCCTCTCTGCGTATAAATACCCTGCGTAAACGTCCGTATATTATACAAGCGCGCGTTCGCTTAACGGGGCGGGCTGCATGAGGCTCAATCAAGGATGAAAACAAGTGAGACCGTACCTTTGTTCACTCTCCGCAGTATCTGGCATCGACATTTGAAAGAGACGGCTATCATAGCTCCGCCGAAGCGCTCATCCAAGGGCTGCGATGAAAACGGTTCCTCGCACACACATAGCACAGGCGCCGCGTCCCACAGGAGAAAGGCAGACTCCGAACGCGGTGCAGAGCTCGAATCATACAGTACGTCCCTGCAGCGATGAGATTCGTGCTTTAAAATGGCAAATCATATTTCACCCCACATGTAACATCCACTGGAACACGCGCGCAGCAGAATAACACGCACAGCGCGGCTGACGCGTCTCATCTGAGACTCAGTCTGATCTGAATGGGCTTTTAAAGTTGCATGCTTGGTGTATTCAGTGCTAGTCGTGTACCTGAGCACAGCAGGAGACGAGCGACTCTTTCGTAAATTGAATTAGTTATTTGCAAGCAGTGCCAGAAATGAACTTTTCCATTAAAATGCGTTAGCTATTCGCCACTAGAGTGTTTTAATCCTTTATGAAGGGCAACGTTTCAATTTAAATCAGTTCATCATCATAAACTCGCTATCTGCATAATTCGATTAAGAATGTATTACTTATAAAGCTTTACAAATTATATCTCTAAAACATGGAAAATGAATGACCTCCTTCAGCCATTTCCTTGGGGATTTTAGAATAGCTGTTCTGAATCTGATTGAAACAAAAAATCATTGGACATTCCAGAAGGAATACATACATTTACAAATAATTAATTACCACATTTTGCATTTGGATTGCATTTTGATATGAAGAGTTCAGATGCAAAAGCCTCTAAATGCCATTTGAAATTTTCTTCTAAAATGACAATTTTTATCAAGCTTGTATATTTAAGTTCAGTAATTTCACTTAAATGACAATTAATAGGTAATCTTCATTGCCATTTAAGTGAAATTACTGAACTTAAATATACAAGCTTGATAAAAATGATCATTTTAGAAGAAAATTTCAAATGGCACTTAGATGCATCCGAACTCTTCATATATATTATATTAAACAACATTTATAATCTTATTATATAACCATTCGGGATAGAGGGACGTTATCATATGCTTGCTATGTTCATTTAGATGCTTATTCAAAATGGAAAAATGTAAAGAGCACAATCAAGAGCCTATCAATTCCCCTGAGTGGAGAGCAGAATGTATCATAAAAATATTCACTTCAAAAGAAGAAATAAAATTGAATATGCAACAACAATAAGATTGTTTCCCACTTTCAAAAACACATTTCAGAACTGTTAATTAGCCAAACGTATCTGTTTATTTCCATTTTAGATTTGCATTGTGGCTGGTGTGATTCACAGGCAGTGCTGCTGTAGCAGCAGACCTCTTTATAACAGATAACATGCATTTAGGTCAGTGGTGGCATCTCTTTGCATTATCAGACATTTGGAGGCACGATAAGCCTAGTGACGAGGGACTACGTATTAAAGGGGTCTATCTCCGTTTGTGTATGAAACAGGCCTGGATGAGTCTTTAACGTGAATGAAAGTATTAAGGTCATCGCCACCATACTCCGCTCCTCCCTTGACGCTTGTAAGAAGAGTCTGAGATAACAGTTAAAACTGCTTGCCTGAGATCAAAGAGGTCTAATCTCTCTCTCTTTTTTTATTCACTTCATTTTAATTTAGTCAAGCTTCCAGGTTGACAGTCCAGCGGATTGGATCAATGTTCCTAAAGAGAGGGATGAGGTTTAGAACTAGGATTATGCAAACTGATCAGATTACACACATACAGGGATTTGTGTGTCCACTTGGACAAATAATGCTTTGGACTATTCAGCACGTTAATATGACCGATGCATTTGCATGTTCTCAGTGGGCAGAGCTTGCAAGTGCATGCAACGCCTGTGTGTTAAGTGGTTAATTTGATCTGCACTCTGTAGTTTGAAAGCTCCAAGGAAATGTGCTGCCGCAAAGACAAATCCACTGGTGCAGGGAGAGATGGGAGCATGATTTCCGCTCTGTGCAAATTTTATGGAGATCCCACTGTTTAAGACCCACCAGTGCCACATTCAGCCCTCCTCAATGCGCTCATATTAAAAGAATATGACCCAAGAAGACAAACAAATGGAGTGCTGTTACCACAAACATTTCCATCGTGACCCAAAACTAAAACTGAAAAAATTCAGAGGCAAATAAACTTTAAATCCAGGTTGAGTATCCCAAAATAGTCTGTGCAAGCTCTAATTCATGTATCCCACATGAGAAACCCACAATACAAATGCTCCCTGCTTGGGATGTGCGTTTGCATATGATATTTGAATCAACAAAGAATCGGTTTAAAGACTCCATGAAATAGCTTGACAAGCAAATTTTCATTCTTTGTTCACATCGAAATTCATGTTTCTCCCATGATTCTGAATAGACAACTAAACAAAATGTGTAATTTACTAGGTCCTGACAAAATGCATTAATTCATTAATTTGAATTAATTTCTCAAATGAACGATTCAATGACTCACTCATAAAGAGGCATGTTTAAGCTAATCTCTAGAATGAACGATGCAATGACACATTTTAACAGTAATTTGTCACCACCTACTGGTGTAACACACTATATTTGAAAGCGTCAAGTTACTTTTAAAAAGCGATGTACTCTATTTTGATTCCTGAGACATCAGTGTTTATATCCGAACTATACGTTTTAGCACAAAAATAGTGAAACTGTGTGATTAAGATCTGTGTGGTTTGTGAAGCTGGTTTATATACACATGACAACCGCATGTGTGTCTGCATGGTCCATGACGACCTCAATCTTAATTATAGGAACCACACAAGTGTGTGAAACATTGCTAAATAACAGAAATCAAGTCTCTTGTTCGTCTCCCAGGATGGTGCAATCAATTTTCTAGGTATGAACATGGCAGCAATGGCAATCAAACCAGTAGGATGCTTTATGCTTTCTCATTACAGCTCTGACTTAATGGGAAACCTCTCCACAAGGGCTGTCCCTGCATTTACATTTGCAGGTGAATGAACACATATAATTGGCAGGTTCATGGATGCATGTATGATTCAACATGACATACGCGTGCAGAGGTCTTATTAAACTAAACTGTGAACCTGCAAACATGACGGGATGGGGGTCCTGGCAAATCTGTCATTGGATGCAGATAGCGTTCATGACAACTGGACAGATGGAAAAATACGCTACAAATCTGCTCGGCTTATCATAGAGTCTATTATTTTTCCTTTTGACCTGCTGACTTGGAGGTCTTAGAAGATGAATTCTCTTAATGGCTCTCCGAATAAGACATTTTCTTCTTATAAAACTGAAGGGCTCAATTTTTCAGATTTACTAAGGCCATTATTACTAAAAGAAAGAACATGTCATTTCACCAAAAGAGGATATAGCTTAGCTGTCATTATCATGAATGCTGTATATCTTGAGGTTGGGATTAACCAGACCATGAAAAATCGAGCCACCGAGTTTTAGACAAGCAAGCTAGAGGCAGACCGGGAACATTTTCCCCACAAAGAGCAAAAGCAGTGAACTATTATAAATGAGCAGTATAAACCCTTCAGCCTGTTAAGAGCAGAAGGAACAATGGCGGGAGCTGTCCATCACTGCACTGGTGCTGAAATGGCGAGGATTACGGTTTTCCATTATATACTACACTAGCGGCATCTAGCGGTGGAAGTGATGAACTGCACTATCAATCAAAGGACTGATTTCAAACAGATTTAATGCTGCAGGTTGATCACTGTTCAAGCCCTACTTACTGTAGCTTCAATAAATCAGGGGCGAAAAATGCAAAGCTCTTACATATATAATTGTAATTTTCAGCCTATATAAACGTACATCCTTTTGCGACTCATCCCACTTGACTGGACTGGAAACTGGGTCTGTGTGGGCCATTAAAACAAGTAAACAAACATGTTTGTGGGAGCAGCTTAAAAAGAGGCGTTCTTTGTGCCAGCGCACATCTTTCAGCTGGAAGAATCTATTTAAAAACGAGTAGGGTACATGATGACTCATTTATACTGACGGCTGTAAAGTGGGCCAAAATAAGTCATTCCTTTTGAGAATCAAGACCATGTCAATTGATATTAAAGGGATAGTTCACTTTGAAATAATTTTTGGTATGTTTAGTTTACCTCAAGGGCATCCAAGATGTAGGTGTTTTTCAATTTTTATGTCAAACCGTTCTTGTCTGTCAGTCATATAATGGAGGTCTATGGTCACCACTTCAAAGAGCATGCACAGAGAAGTCCAAAGTAAACGTGATTTAATGACTCGTAAATGTAAGTACACATTGATAGCCCAAGACACGAAACGAGCGGTTTGTGTGAGAAAACGAACAGTATTTATATTGCTTTTACCTCTTTCACTTCCGACGCTTAACCGCACTTGGTCAGACCGAAGAGCCCGTGCCTTCAGATCACTTGGACGTGGCTGTGGTTACAAGAGGTAAAAACGATATAAATACTGTTCGTTTTCTCACACAAACCGCTCGTTTCGTGTCTTAGGCCGTCAATGTGTACTTACATTTATGAGTCATTAAATCATGTTTAATTTGGACTACTCTGTGCATGCTCTTTGAGGTGGTGACCATAGACCTCCATTATATGACTAACAGACAATAACGGTTTGACCTAAAAATATCAAAATTGAAAATACTGTGGAAACAAAGACACCTACATCTTGGATGCCCTTGAGGCAAGCTAAAACATATCAAAAATGTATTTCAAAGTGAACGATCCCTTTAAGATGAATTAGAGCAGATGATCCAATCACCAATAATACAGTTTTAGTGTGATTTAAGTAGTCTCATCTTCACAGAGACTGAATCTGAGATGGTCTTCTACCAATTCTAGTCAATTAACTAGAATACTTAAGTATGGAAATTGTGGCCTTTCTGTCAGTGTAATTATTTTTTAATATATTATGATGCATGGTTTTCCCAAGCAAATCATAAAATATGTGTAGAAATGTTTTACATAAAATATTGTGTTGAATATCTTATTATCCTATGTTAACTATGGCAGCCCTAGAATACATACAGCAAACTGTTTATTTTCTCTAAATTTTCTCTAATTAAGTTAAGTGACCATGTAGCCAGGACAATAAAGCAGGCACATCTCTTTGTCTCTCATTCTTTCACTGTTGTAGTTTCAGAGAAAGCTCTATATTGATTCAGTCTAATGGAAGTAAATTGAAGCCCTGGCCATTACATGCAGAGTTTGCATCACAATGTAATGCAAATGAGATGCTTCTAATGCGTCTTCAGGGTACCATTATAATATAAAAATGCATATTCTTGTTTACATGGCTATACTTCTCGCATTGTCTTAGAAGCAAAAGACTTTGAAAGGGTGATGCAGCTGCATTACCCAACTGAACTGAGTGGCGACCCCAATTATCTGTGCAACCTGATGGAGAGTGCAGAAAGAATCGTGTTACTTGGTTTACTTTTGCGACCTCTGATAATGCTGCGCAAACTAAAAATTGGCCAAACAGAAGTGGATTGATGATCCACCCTGGCCTGCTTTTGGCTCTCAAGACAATATTTTAAGTAAATGTATAGTCGCATCTTGCCAATAAACATTTACAGTATCACCACCTGATGCCATGGAATGCGGCACTTAAAATTATACAATGTAGCAAGACTCCCATAATATCCTCTCATTAACATTATTTATATCTTTAACAGCAGATGGAATGTCACTGACCTGCTCCGAGCATTACTTCGAACCAGGGTCTCCGGCGTGGGAGTCAGGCGCTCTAACAAGGAGGCTAAGACCGCAGCCTGTAGTGTCAGTTGCTAGAGCGCCTCTTTAGATCAGGGGAGTGAGGTTTACACACACAGCCCTTCCTGGCCTACAACAGTTACAAGAATAACTTGGGAAGTTTCACAAACACCATCATGACATTGTTTCATCAGCTCAGCAGATATCAAACCAGTTCAAACATCTATAAAAAGACACTCGGTTGGCATACCACTACTGCAAGACTGCCAAATGCTGGGACCCAATATCTCCCAGCAGACATGACTGGACAATTTAAGCATGAGTGGGTGCCAATACTACTTTATCCAAAAGGAAAATTGAATTGGCCTTGAGCAAAAAATCTTTCATCAGGACCATTTGCTACTTAGGACAGTGTTGGGGTAAAGTTACTGGTGGTTAGTTAGTTACTGGTGTGCAGTATGACAATTGTGTTTCATATAGGCCTTGTGGAATATATCAGTTGTGTATTTTATGGGTACTATATAGTGTGCAGAATGTCAATTGCGTATTTTATGGGCCTTTGATGGGAAAGTGCAATATGTTAATTGTATTGTAATGTATGCAATATGTAAGTTGTATATTTTTGTAGGCCATATGGAGAGTGTGCAATATAACAGTTGTGTGTTTTTTTGTGAGCAGTATGCCAGTTTTTAATTAAGAAACAATTTTAAAGTTTTTATAAGTGCCAATGGAAGGCGTTACTGTGTCTACTACTACAGTATACATATACGTACCTATTTAAATGTATATGAGAGAATGTTCGGGAGAGGATGTGCTAAGGCTGTGCCCTTTCTGTAAAAGCTACGGAATGGACAGTGTCCAAAGCAAATTTCCCTACGGAGACAATAAAGTATATCTTAATCTTATTAGCTACTTTTTTTATAGAAAATAATGGGTTACGTTACTTTTGCATTATTTTTTTTCACCTGGGCTGGGCTTGCTTTGTCTCTTTTTTGATAACAAAAAAAAACAATTTTTGAAAAATGTACAGACATTTAAAAAGCTTTAGGCTTAAGGAAGTGAAAACTCAAGTCTGTTAATAAAGTGAGATAAAATACATAATGTATTTGTAGTATTTAACACATTTAATTAATTAGGTTTGTGCAATATTCCGAGTTTGCGTTTCAGTTTTCATTAATTTTGAGCAAGATGCAGTAAATGCTCACATTTAGTCTACAACTACAAAAACCATCATGTTTACACAGCACACACACAATGCCTCTGCATTTACGGACAGTTTCTCTCAACATGGGGACAGGGGACGGGTCAGTCAATAAATGGGGAAGCACAATAACTTGCATTATTTGAAAAAGTAACTCAGATAATTTGTTGTAAATTAGTAATTTACTTGAGTTACTTGAAAGAGTGACAGGCTTGTCTTCCAGCCAAGGTGCCGTAAGAGGTCTAGTCAAGCATCACCATCTCACAGAATTGACTTGATGAAAGCAGCAAGTGAAAATACTGTAGACTGATAAGGATTTAAAACACAAGAGCGCTGTCGCTACACGAGAGCAAAATGAAACTCTTCTGCCGGTTCAGAATGTCACTTGCAATCAGTTCCATTGTTTCGTCAGATTGTACATCATTCCCGATGAAACGCTGATGACGGGGATTTCTCAAACAAACACGGCCCTGTTTCCCACAGAAAGAGTTAACAAAGAATCTCTCACCATACACTCCCTTTGAAGGCCACATCAAACATTAAATGCACGTTGTTCGCTCAAGAAGTCTCTCTAACTCTGAAATATGGCCCATAAACCCTTGCAGAAGCATCACGGTCAGTCTTTGATCCAAGTGTGACTGTGAATGCAACTTTTTATCTTCGTAAAGAAGATTCTTATGATCAGTTCAATCGGAATCGTAGGTTCCACAGGTTATTAGATTCATATTAAAGAAAATGTCATTTATCAATCCTCATGTCACTCAAAATAGATATGAATACTATAACTACAGTATGTCTCTTTTCCTTATATTCATAAATCCAAAATATTATCACTAGACAAGTAATTATTATAAAAGACAAATTAAATATAATTTAAATACTTGTTGATTAACCTAATCTTTGTATTCACTTTTAATGAACTCAAAATGGTAAAGCAACAAGGTTACTTTATTTGATTTAACCCAACAACAACCATTTAGTAACATGAGGGGTTCAGACGGTCACAGACAGTGATGATACTGAATAAAAGCATATTTACATGATATTTCTAGGTTTTATAACAATGACTAAAACCGTTTGCTTCTGTACTTTAAAACTTTATATACCTTTACTTCAATATTACTGACCTTGAAAACCCCACTGCTGCCTAACACTGTCAAAAATCACTCGTGATCTACATCAAATTACAGGCATATCAGTTTTCCTTCCATCCTGTTCTCACCTGGACTGACAACTTCCTCTACTTCCTCTCCTTCACCTGCCAGTTCCTGCTCAGTGTGACGGGGTCTCCGGGAGAGCGAGAGCGGGACCCGGACCCCGGCCCAGCCGTGCAGCAGCCGTCGCATGATTCTGTGCTCTGACCTGGGAGAACAATCCCACAACCTCTCACGCCTCTCTAATCGACCCTCTCCTCTCCTAAAACAAGGGCTAATTGATAGACCCAACACCATTATGCACACATTAAATCTCTCTTGCCTCCACAAGAGGGCAGCAAAGCATAAGTGGAGGGGATTTTAATGTGTGCATTGAAGGTGGTTGCCATGGAAATAGTGCGGTCGGTCTCAAAAGGGCGGATCTGAGAACAGCAGCGCGTGGCTTACAGGAGTTGACAGCAAGTGGGATGAGCCGCCGGCAATATGGGAGCAGAAGTCCCTCTTTCTAAGAATGTGTGTGGTTTTGTATGCATGCGTGTGTGTGAGAGCGAATAATATGGAAGAGCTTGGAACAAGAAGCATAACCATGCAAAGCACAGGGTAATAATATGC
Source organism: Hybognathus amarus (assembly GCA_030378365.1). Taxonomy (NCBI): domain Eukaryota; kingdom Metazoa; phylum Chordata; class Actinopteri; order Cypriniformes; family Leuciscidae; genus Hybognathus; species Hybognathus amarus. The sequence goes on along the minus strand of JAQIUQ010001019.1, from coordinate 449,884 downwards.
AAAGCAGCTCATGAATATTATGCATATGAATGATTTCTCTGCAGGGTGGCTTTGTTTGTCTGCACCATATGGATTTAGAGCGGGAGAGGGGGTGATGGATAGGATAAGCACACAAGTATAATGACTTGATCATCTGACATCTGACTCAGCAAACGCACACAGCACTGTTAATGCACTATGTTGTGTGTGTTTGTGTGTGTGTGTGTGTGTGTGTGTGTGTGTGTGTGTGTGTGTGTGTGTGTGTGTGTGTGTGTGTGTTTCATTGACTTTTCCCCATCACAGTCAACGGCTGCAAATGAAAACCCCTCATTTAAAGGTCAATTGACCTAGAATGCTTCCCGTATAAGAACACAATGAACCACTGCAGTAAAGGGACAAACAGAGAGAGAGAGAGAGAGGGGAGGTGGAGTCAAAGTGAGGGTTAGGTTAGGTACAATTAAGCAGGCCAGTGTTAACTGATCAATTGAGCTCTTAATGATGTTGAGTTCACTGCGACAAATGAATATGCCACTGACATTTTAATAGTGGTTTGGATATTAATGTAGAGCTTACGATGGCCAGCAGAGGGAGCCATTTTATTTGCTTAGTGTGTCTTCTGTCAAACTCTGAAAACTAACTTTACAACAAATAAACCGGTTACTGGTAAGGGGTGGGTAAGATTAAGAAATGAATACTTGCATTACAGAGAAAGAAGAATTAAATTGAACAAAAAGTTACAGTAAAGACATTTAAAATATTACAAAATAACATTATTTCAAATAAATACTGTTCATTTGAACTTTCTTTCAATACAAAGAATCCTGAAAAAATGTCCTCAAAATATCAAGCAGCACAACTGTTCTGTTAACAGAAAACTATTATTTAGAATTATAATATTTTGCATTTAAACAAGTAAATGCATACGATATCAATTAAACCTGGCCCAAATGCATTAATATTCAATATAATCAGTCACTCATCCCAAATGGGATGGCTGTGGAAACACTTGCTGGCATCACAGACAAGAGCATGGCCATAATGAAGGAATGACCAGACAGGGCGCATCAATCTTCGTCAATGTTATTACTGAACCCTCGGCTAGGCTATCAGCATATCTGCATTTAATCAGGATCAAGGCCACCCAGAGGGCAGATGACTGTGTGTGTATGTGTGTGTGAGAGAGAGATAGAGTCAGGAAGTTCAATAGACCTGCACAGCCTTGAACATCTATGCCGATAAGAGCCTTGACAACATTTGACCTCTGCCACGACACATCGAGCAGATGCTCTCCTGCTGTTTTATCCACACACCTGCTATCATATGCTAGTGCCCTTTAAGCTCTGTAAGAACTCGAACAAAGGGTTTTCTGTGACACTGTTCACTCCAAGCTGAGTTTCAAGATGCATTTGATTTGACTGATGTTAAAGTTATCCTAGACCCTGTTCACTTTCTTAGTACACATTCCTGATCCTATCATGCATTATTCCGCACTGCACACCTCTGCAAAGTAAAACAAAAAATACATTTCCTTATGGGGTCACTTCTGCTAAGATGGTGGAGAAAACAATCTTAACCAATAACACAATAGTAATGTTTCACTGCACTCTTAGAAGAAAAGGTTCTATATAGAACCTTAAAAGGTTCTAAAGCGCTAAGTATTTGGAACCCCTAAAATGCAATGCATGAATGATCACAAAATGTAAGATATGGGGGTTAAAAAATGTAATTAATCAATATCACACGAAAGAGCGCCATTTCAGTTTTTATCCTCCAAAAATCATCATAATTAAAATGTGATATTAAGTTACTACAACAGTTTAATTAACAATAATTTAATTACAACTGCAAAATGTTGCAGAATAATGTAATATATGAATGAATATTAGCCTATAAAGAATCTTTGTGCCAAAAGGGTTCTTTCTGGTCATGATCATAATGTTTTTGCATAAAAGGTCCTTTGCAGTTGAGTAAAGAACCCTATTTTCTAAGAGTGTGTTTAATGTTTTACAAATTACTGTTGTAAGTAGCAGGGTTGTTATTTTTTTTAACTAAAAACTTACTAAATTGAAATAAAACAAAGAGATTAGACAAAAAACTTCAACTTAAATTCAAAAGAAAATGAAAAACGTTAGTTTAGCAACTTACAGAAATAAGAAACAAGCTGAACTTGAAGTACTGAAATGAAGTTATTTTATTTGATGGGCATATATCTTTTCTAGGCCATTCAGTTAAAGATTTTGGCACAGTGTAAATACTGTGCTGTTAGAGGGGAAAAAGCCCTCAGTGAGCAAATATTTCCCCTTGAAAAAGTTCTAAAAGTACATTTCTGACACTTGTCAATAGAATAAATAAAATAAAAACCTCAACTATATGTGATAGGCATGAGATTAACCCTTAGCCTCCATGTACAGGTCAAAAAGCCTCCTCAAAAGGAGAGGATTCACGAGGGAAGCAAACTCTTTCAGCTCCCACTTTCATGATCCAATCAATTCCCCATGGATACAATCAAGTCCTATCCAACATGGTGTTCCTCCCTTAACAGCTTTTCACTCAGAAATACATCATTTCTAGGGCAGTAAAATAGTTTGTGAAAACCATATTGCAGTAACTTGTGGAATGGAAGTAAAATAAAAATAAAACTCAACATATAAAATGTGTTATTGCACTTAACTGCATTCCATAAGATGTTTTTAAACCAGTTCACAAAATGCAACAGTGACAGTCTCTAAGCTCATGTCATGGGTTCTTTGGTTAGTCAGACACTATTTCCGAAGCCTTAGGGCTGTAGGTAATAGCTAGCTGGCCTCCAACAACAGTAAAGTTCACACCTCCATTGGTTTGTCCAAGCCGACTGACATGAGTCTAAAAGAGGTGGATAACCTCTTTACAGCACAGCAGATGTCTTGGTGGGTAAATACAATAATTGCAAATGGTGCATTATGGGTGCAATCGGCATCCCTCTTGCTGGTTGTTCCCTAAAGCCATAAAGCTTTGACAGGGGAAGCCAAGCAGAGAGTAAGACTGGCATTATGCAGGCCTGCCACCCCCATGGGTTATGCTGATAAGCACTTCCTGTGCAAGGGGGAAGCGGTTATTTTCAGGGCTGATATGCACGCCTCTTCTTTCTCAACCCCCAAATCTTATTAAGACCTAGCCAGCTCCACATCTAATGATTTTAGACTTTACAGTGCCTCCTGAAAGACACCCCACAAGGCATTTCTGAGATTTAGACATCTTTTGTCAAAATGGATTAAATAAGTAAATAAATATTTTAGAATACATATTAAAATAGAAAGCCATGAAGGTGCACATAATGATCTTTTCAGACCAAAATTAAATAGGTCACATTTAAAGTTCAGATTTACATACACGAAATTGGAATGACAGGTCTAGCAGTCCGGAAGTCCAACCCCAGCACACACAGAAAGAAAATTGACAATTTACTCACCTTCATTACATTCCAAAAATGTATGACTTGTGTTCATCTGTGGAACATTAAATATGGTAATTTTGGAAGAATATTTAACCCATTTTTTCATTCAGTAAAAGCCAATGGGGTCCAATTCAACAATGGACCTCACTGACTTCCAGTATATGGCTAAAAACAGATTTTTCGAATTTTTTTCTTTTTTTATCTTTACAGAATAAAAAAAGTCATACAGGTTTGGAATGACTTGGCGGTGAGTAAATGATGATCCTTCTCACCCAACAAACCACTGACATCAGCATGACCTTGTAACCTTTAGCTACCTGTAAATATTCAATCTTGTCCGAATATTGATGTTGTCAGGTCATCATAAAAAGACAAGTCTCTCATTGATTCAAAAGTGTGACAGAATGATATACTTTAAATATTAAAGAGACTTACCTGAATGGCGCAGAGGCAGCAATGACAGCAAGAGAGGGGGAGAAAAAAAGAGAAACATTGTATTATTACAAAAACATCCCAATGCACTAACTTTTAAATGATGATTTTATAGATTACAGATTTCTTTAATACTTTTAATAAAAAACAATGTAGCTTTGTGTATTCAGAATGTGTGACCTCTGATGTTCATTCATATCATCATCATCCCACCTCAAATAATGGGGAACTTTCTGCTGGAATGACTCTAACATCGAATAGTTTTCCATCTCAACGCACAAGGAACAACCCGACCACCATGCACACAAGAAGAAAAAAAGTGTGACAATTTGCATCTTTCAAAATGTTTTTCTACCCCAACGACTTCAGTGCTCGTGGCTTAAGATGCTAAAGGCAGGAGAGGAGAAAATGGCACTTGATTTGACAATCAAATTTGCCGTTAGCTAATCTGAATCCGAGAGCACCAACAAATCATATACAGCATGCATGCGGTGAAGAAAATTAGCTCTGGGTCAGTGGGAAGCACTTCTTGAGCCGCCTATAATGCGGCCCATTTTAATGACTGCATAACTCATAAAAAAAGAAAAAAAAGAAAATCTCAACAGCGTAATCAGGGTCTAATGCGACCAGAACCGCAGCTTTAGCTTGTTTACTCTGTGCACACTGCAGACAGGTAAGAAAGTCTCGGCTAAAGATGACTCTATATCAAGACATCACAGCTGATGTCATCTCTCACCCGCTCTGGCGAGAATGACGTTAATGCTCCAATTTAACTGAGGATAAAAATGCCATTTAATAGCAGCACAATCTTATTTGCATGACACCGACAGCTAGTCCCTAAACTCCATATTGCAATCAGTTGGATGATCAGTTGTCACATCATGATCACATCTCAGTCATGGACAGAAATTCCCCTTGCTTTAAGTCAAATAAAATAAATAAATAGAAAATGTCAAATGAACCAAAATATATTTATAAAAATAAATAAGAAATAAAATAGGCTCTGATTTTATCCACCAGGAATTGATTGGATTATGAAAAGTGGTCTCTGATATAATAGACGGGTGCATAGGAGGATGGAAGTTATTATATCATGTCATGATGAATCTTTTCAAAGAGGAGTACAAAATAACAAGGTCAATTCTGATTTCATGTTGACATTAAACTATGGCAAGCCGTTTTAGCTTTTATTCATTTCCAGGATATGAATTCTTGATATCAACAATTACATTCGTGATATAAACAATTCAAATTCTTGATATCAACAATTAAATTCTTGATATCAATAATTAAATTCTTGATATTAAGAATTCAATTGTTATCAACAAGCTGAAATTCCAATTTCACATATCAGAAATACAATTATTACTAGTAAAAACCTTTATTTTAGTTATCAAGAATTCAATTGTTACTAGTTTAAATGTCTATTCTTGATATTCACAATTGAATTGCTACTAGTAACAATGTTCATTTTTGATATCAATAATTACATTTTTTACTAGTGACAATGTTAATTTCTGATATCATGAATGTGATTGTTACTAGTAAGAAAGCCATTTTAGATATCTGAAATAATATTGATATCAGAAATACAATTTCAGATATCAAAAATTATCATTTTTACTAGTAAGAATTGAATTGTTGATATCAAGAATGGACATTTCAACTAGTGACAATTTAATTATTGATATCAGGAATTCACATTTTTACTAGTAACAATGTAATTATTGATATCAAAAATTATATTTCTACTAGTAAAAAATCAATTCTTGATATCAACAATTCATTTTGAATGGCAGCCTATGGTGACATTTCACTAGTAAAAATACAATTACAGATATCAGCAATGAAATTGTTAATATCAAAAAATTTAATTGTTGATAAAGAATTCATATCCTGGAAATGAATAAAAGCTAAAACGGCTTGCCATATTAAACTGAACTTTATTGTTAGATCAGTGCATTGTGATGCATAACGGCATTTTTAAATCTCCAAGTCAAAGTATTCCTCTGTGCTAAGAACTCTAAAACCAAAATGTATGTTCAAGGCAAAGCTTTCAAAGAAACACCAGCAGGGGGTATCATTCGGAAAGAGAGAGAGAGAAGTAGCTAAACTACTAAAACCCTTTCAGTTTCAGCTGTGTGTTAGAAGTTGTGCTGTCTCTGCTGTTAGTTAAAGTGCAATGAGACTTAATGCAGGATAGGGTGGCCAGTAAATATAGCGCTCCATTCTTAAAAGAAAGCCAAATGGCCCTCGATTTCCTTCAAAGAGTACCGTTAGTCGAAGGGAAAACGCAGTCCTTGAAAGCGTGCTGGGCTGAGCAGTTTTATTTGGCGTGAATGTTTAGTTTTAGGTGTCTTATCCAGTGTTGTCACGCTGATAGTTGTTTATCGCAGAGAAAGATTGTTCTGCCAGTAGAGATGGCTACGACTCATTGTCCTTTGGACATGGAGGACTGAATTCATTTTCCCCTTCAGTAAACACTTGTTCTCCAGTCTAAGCGATTAATCCAGCATGGATAACTTCTACTGTCCAGGGAAATCAAAAGTTACTGTAAAAAAAAAAAAAGAACTACCCTTGCCAAACTTATCAGTTGACAGACCATTCACAAATCATCTACTGTGGCCTCATGGGATAGTAGGTCAAACAGGGACTTTTCACATACTGATTTATGAATACAATGAATTCAGACATACTAGTTTCACATACAAGTTTTTTGCCTAGTAAGGAAGTATGCGACTTCAAAAGCAGCCTCAATGTACATTAAAGATCCCCTTTCATGGATTTTTGAAAATGACCGTTCATATGGTGTGGAATATAGCTCTAAGGGAATGAAAACATCCTGCAAAGGTTTATATCTGAAAGTGCACCGTATATAAAGTTATTGTCTTTCAAAAGTGAGAGTCGACTCTCAGTCTATGAAATGAATTGTTTTTGAAACGAGTCATTAGCTGTTACATCGTGACGTACAGACATATTGGCCGTGCCCAGTTACTGCGCGCAGACGGAAGTGTAAACTTGAAGTCTACACATTCAAATACTTCATCATAGCATCATGTCGAGAAGACGCTGTGTTCTACAATGCAAAGATAGTTCAGCCACTTTGTTTTCATTTACCAGGGACGAGCATGTGAAGAATCGGTGGTTAGAGTTCATATTTGCAACGATACCACAACAGTATAGCCCGATTGTGTTCTCATCATTTTAATTATGAATTGTTCAAAAACATAAATGAATTCAAATGTGGATTCGCAAGCGGTTGTTCCTGAAGGAGGGCTCAGTAACTTACCCAGTGTATATGGATCAGCTTCCTCCTATGAATCACAACCTGTAAGTATTATTAATAATTGTTGCTTTTATGGGTTTTAAACGGTTTTGTAGCGTCGGAGCGTCCTGAAACAAAAATAGGAACATTTCAAATGCTATGATAGGGGCTCTTTAAGAGCCTCTAGACAGTTAATACAAAGTTGCAATTCTCCTGGAGACACAAACATAACTTTAGGTAAAGCGGATGACAACTGTGATACAAATCTACAAACAACTGCTTGTGTGTGACACATTAGTTTGCGCTCGTGTGTGTGAGTTTGTCTGTAGGAGGGAGCGATGAAGAGAACAAAGACGAGCCCTCTGGGTTTGCGAATGTGGCCGCACATCTCAATGAAGAGAAGAGTGAAAAGCTCTCCAGTTCCTCTGCTAGCGTGTTGACAAGACTACAGTGAGGGAGAGAGGGAATGTGAACGTGCTAGCCACTTGCTATCGAACCCGACCGTCCTCGGGAGAGATGCCGGGGGCCTAGACGTTAATTAAATCTGATCCTCTGCTTGCACTTGATCCACGGGAGCCACGGCTGCAATCATGTGCATCTATATTACTGAACCGACAGCCAGTTTCAGAGGTAATGCGTGATTGAACTCAAGACACGTCCTAGTGCAAATATTGCAGGACCATATGCTGATTTGAAACAATGGGGGATCTTGCACCCAGAATGAAATGTGTTTAACTCTTTAGTTAGTGAGGAGTGAAGACTTCTTTTGCAGAAACAGCAACTATTTGGACAGGAAGAGACCATCTGACTCGCATATAATTCAGCCAATCACAGATCAACGTGATAAGAACTTGTGCTCATCCAAAGGGACATGCATTTCTGACATAACATATGTTGCATATATTCTGCTCGTGGATATCTACAGTATGTAGTTCACCTGAAGCAAGACTCTGAGGCCCAGTTTCACAGACGGGGCTTAGAAAAAATCCCAATTAAATTAATCTCATTATTATTTGAGAGTACAGCCAATCACTTTATGGTGACAAACACCATACATAAGGTATTGCAAATATCTTTAAGTATTAGATTTATGCTTAAATTTGAAATTATTATCTGGATTACTGCATGTAAATGACAATGTGTATCCAGTCCAAGTCTGTACAGCATCTACAGTACACACATCATTAAGGCATTGTATATAAAAATATGGCACAAAACGAAATGCAGTGCATGCTGGGAACAGCACATAACCTTCTCTTTTCAATGGAATCAAGGCCAACATCAAAGGGCCAGTGGGGTCTCTCTATTCCCAGTGGCAACCTCTTACATAATAAATGACCACTGAATGATCTCAGCATACACTTGATTTCTGTACAAATTTCTTTTAAATTTTCTGTCAAAATGCACCGAAAAGCAAGTCACATTGCAATGAAAAAGCAAGTCACACTGCAATGGCCAGGACATTAGAAAAATAAAATTAAAAGTCAAGATTTTGAATAATGGAAGTAGAATCTTTCCAAATGTGCATCCAAAATATGGATTAAAACATTCAATGGGCAGTTAACTCAATATTGCATAACATTAGTTGTATAAAAATGCTTCTCTACAGTCACAATCTGAATCTTGTGGTCAGAAACTTGAACCAGTCTCTGGGAAGTGTATATTCCACACAAAACCATGAATTGCTACATGCATAATTTGCAAACCTAAATAGACCCATAAAAAGCAAGGGTTCTGACATATATATCATGTCATGTAGAACTTAAGGCTGTGCTAAAACTAGGCTTTGACCTATATGTAGACAGTTGCTGTGGGTCAATGGTGTAAAATGGTTCAGGAGAGACCACACAGCCTGGCAGAGACAGTGTGTAATGCATGTTACTATTTGTTACCAACTCAGCAAGCTTAGGTCAATGTAGCCCTGGAGACAATACACAACCTTCTTTGTTCAAACGTAGCAGTTTAATATTGTCTAACTGCTCCAGTAGCAGTATTTGTTCTGTCAGATTAGGAAATAACTAGAAAATATTAAGGTCACAACATCATAAATGCAACTGAATTACGAGCAGATACAACTTGAAACAAAGAAATGCAACCAAACCCAGGCCAGCAGATAACATATCAAACAAAAACTATGCGGTTATTGCACTATCCTCCAGATATCTCTACAGTGCACCAAACTGCAATAAACCAAGGTATATTCAAATCATATTTAAACACTGTGCTTACAGGAAGCCAAACATGTTCCATGACAAACGATCAGGAAACAAGTTTTCGAAGTATCAAGTGTTGTGGTCTGGCACTTCTGAAAGCATATGGTAGGCCTACAAAGTCCACAATTCCAGCTGACACTGAAGGCCAGAGATCTGGCTGAGGGTCTAACATTATCATGTCACCGACTCATCAGGGCTTCCTACGTGTTTCTAGAGTCTGTAATCTAAAATGCACTCAAAGATTGAGCAGATGTGGAAACATGTCAGCTCCATTATCAAACACCCGCTGGGAGAATGAGACAGGAAGCCAAAGAGGGGATGGTGGTGACCAAAGTCACAAGAGGTGTGTAGGAACACAAAGATGATGATGAAAGATGAGCAACACCTGGTGCTAAATGCTACAAATGCTTTATCATTATCCTCTGAAAAACAAGGGCTAAGTGCTAGAAAGAATTGCACTTGGCTCTTTGCAAGATTTCGTATTTACACAACCTGTTGGAAGCGTACAGTTTGGACAGTTTTGAGGGTTAACTGATGTCACAAATACATTAAGAAAAGAAGTGAGCGATTTTATTTTATTCAGAATTTAGCATGGCTACATCACATATCAAGTGCTAACTGCAGTTCTCAGAGAGTTAAGCTTCCTTACTGCCTTATATATATATATATATTTTTTCAATTAAGTATAGCAAATGCAAAGGTTTTTGGCTCAGACCTGTTCAGAAAGTTACGGCAGAATGCTAATGAGGCTCATGGCTCATTCTCATGGTTAGGAATATGAACAAACGTGTGTGTAACTTGTCCTGCACTCCTCTTCCCCTCTTCACACCCTGTCTTTTCTGGGTCCTTGTTAAAAACCCACACGCTTCCTCTATTTACAGCCTTGAAAATTACACATTGCACAGTGAAAAAAGACAGCTGCCCTCTAAACTTCGCTAACATACAGTTGCACACAAAGACGCATACAAAATCACATGCCTTGATGAAAATAGCGCACACTGTTGTGACAGACTAAACAGTTGAAATAGCAGCACTCTCATTAACATTTCACGACTGGCAGCTATGCAAAAGGACATTACGTAAATCTTTAAAATCACTACATCACAAGAGTAACAAAAGAAAAGTGTCACAAGAACCGTTGACATAAGATAACGTTTCCCACGGGGACTGTAAATGCTGAAACGGATAACAACCCTGGGGTCAAAAATGTGCACTAGATAGCACATTTATAATGCCTTTTATTCAAACATACATTCACATCATATAACCAAGACATTAAAATAGTCAAAACAATTAAGATTTCAGTTAGCAAGCTAACTGATTGGCCTGCTAAGTTGACATCATGCATGTTTCCCAAAAGCATTGTTAGCAAGTTCTGTTGTTACAACACGGTTCAATCGATTCAATGTTTCCTAAAACCATAGTTTCGAGAAACATTTGTGAACATTGCAATATTGATTTGTTGTAACTACTGCTCTCGACCTGTGGTTAGAAGCATACAGTTCCTTGTTAGTATGACATTGGCTTGACTCATCCTCTTGAGCAAAACAAGCAAGCTTCTAGATTGACAAAATAATGAAAGCACCATTTATGAAGAGTTCACATTTGCAAATATCCCAGAGGTAAGAAAGAACACGCAATCGAATCAAACATCTGAAAATAAACCAATACAACGGAGAACAAAATAGCAAAGTTGTCCTCAGATGTCATGTTTGTTATTTACAACCAGTGTTGTGCACTCGAGACTCGGACTCGACCCTCTATGGTCTCGAGTCTCGACTCGGACTCGAGTGAACTGGTCTGGACTACAACACTGTTTACAAAAATAACCTCAATAACTCTGTCTCGAGTCCATATTTTAATGGACTCGGTCTTGTCATGGACTCGTGTGCATTTTGACTCGGAATTGACTCGTACTCGAACATATTGGGAGTCGGGACTCTGACTTATTCCCGAGTCCACTCAAGTCCCATTAAAAATATGTCATGATTATTACTTTATGTTAATATTTCTTTAAATTGTTGTTTGATTGAAACGTCCAAAGATTGCTGAAGATATATTTAAGTCTGGTTTGAGACCCAACCTTAGGCTATCCAACCTCTATGATCTCGGCCTCAACTTGGACTCGACTGTCTTTGGTCTCGGTCTCGACTCGGACTCAACTCTCTTTGGTCTCGGTCTCAACTCGGACTTGACCCTCTATGGTCTCGGTCTCGACTCGGACTCTAGAGTGAACTGGTCTCGACTACAACACGGTTTACAACAATAACCTGTTATTAATTCCATCTTTAAACCGATAGCAGTTGATACTCCACCAACTGTGCAATGTTAGTTTAAGACAGTTCTATACTGTTCAATCAACATGGTTTGATCAAAGGATGTGCAATGAAGTTACCACAGTACAGTTTCGGGAAACAGTCTTGACTAGCTAGTTAATATCTCCACATCATATTAGTCAAGTAGTGAATTACGTCGCTCTATGGGAAACATATGGAGGGAGGTGGGTATCTCCTCAACCTCTACTAATGTGCAGCATCCACCTGGATGTTACAACGGCAGCCATATTGCACCAGAACTCCCACCAAACACCAATTTATTGGTGTAGAGGAGAACAAAGTGGTAAACGGAATCAGTATGTGGGGATGATTAGGAGGCCAGTGGCCAAAGGGATGCTGGGGTTACACCCATACGATTTTTCAAAGGGCATCCTGGGATTGTTTAACATCTCATCTAAAGAACGGTGCTCTTTGACAGTATAGTGTCCCCATCACTATACTGGGGCGTTAGGACCCACACAGATAACAGCCTGCAGGCCTCACCAACGCCTATTCCCAACAGCAACCTAGTTTTCCCAGCCTCCTGGCTACTGCAGTCCAGGTGTGGAGGCCATACTAATGCCCACACAGAACTAGATTTGCTTATGACCTTCCTGCAAGCAACATCAAGAAATATTTTCTCAGAGTTGCAGTCTGCAACATTTACCGTTTCGCTGATCTAACAAAAAAAGGCAGTGAGTAGGCTCAAACTGTGTCCACATGTTCACAGCAGAAAGTGAATTAGTTCTCTTTTCAGCAGCTGAACCCGTGGCAAGTGGAGGACCCTTACGCCGCTTCAGCCAAACAGATGCAGCATGCCACTTAACAGCCTCTGTTTGGAGCAGCAAGAATTCCCCCTAGTGCCTGAGGGGGTGGTAACAACCTAAAACTTTTTTGTTTCATTCCCTCGCAGTGGACAGACTCGTAATGGTCCGACAGGCAGTTAAAAGGGCATGAGTGACAATGACTCAGGGCTCTTATCAATAGCCGCCCTCACATCCTTGTGTCTGTGTACAACCTAGCATAATTATAGACGTGGGCCTGCTGCTATCAAGAGCTGTGCAGACAGAGATAATAGGCGAGAAGAGTTGTTTACCGTGCAAATAGTAAGAGCTAGAGAGAAAGAGTAAGGGGAAAAGACAGAAAACTGCCACAGAGAGGCACAGCAGTTCTAATGAGGTGAGCTGGGCAGCTAAACGAGGCAGACGTTTAGGCACGGCAGGCTTATCCAGAGACTCAATTTGATTGATTCCAAGCTAAGCCCTTTCGCTATTTTATTTATTTTGATATCAATTGATTTAAGAAGATTTCAGTTACAATGTCACAGCTCAGTTTGTACATAATAGCCTACAAAATACTTAAAACTCAAGCAGCTAAGAGGATCCACAACTGACTCGGTGACATATCTGCAGGACGGGAGGTCCATTACAAACAAATGTTTAATGAAATTGTCATGCATACTGTGAAAAAAGCATAGATAAAATCATGAAAAGATCATTTTAAAACACTAAATATGTTCGAACAAATATTGAGATTAAAATCTATTTACATTAAATATTAAACATAATAAAGACAGACAGAACAATAGACAGACAGACGGACAGAACAATAGACAGACAGACAGACAGACAGACAGACAGAACAATAGACAGACAGAACAATAGACAGACAGAACAACCGACAGACAGACAGATAGATAGAACAAACCACAGAGTAGGAGTTTAAAGACTGCCAAAAAATGACTAAAACTGACTGAAGACAGAGGGAAAAGAGAACAAGGAGGAAGGAGTCTGAGGCAAGTGGGTCTTGATGTTTCTGCACAGAGAAAATGGCTGGAGGTGAAGACCATTTTTGGGGAGCGAGTGACGGGTTGCTCTTTGATAGCTCCGCACCAGCACCGGTGAAAAACGAGTATGGCAAGAACAGCAGTGGGGGATACGTGATAAAAATATCAAGGTACATTAGGATTCAGACTGAGGAAGTAGAAGGCAGGCACTCAAGAAGACATTGCTTCATATTGAATTGCACTCCATTCTTAATGAAAATATATCAATAGATGATTTTTAAAGTGGTGGTATAATTCCCTTATCACAAGATGTAAAATAAGCATTTGATGTCCACAGAGAGTGTATGTGAAGTTTTAGCTCAAAATATCCCACAGATATATATATATATATCAGAAAGAAATTGTGTTGTTTTTTTTATGCGCGAGTGACGCAGACCTACGAATGGGTTCAAAATGTTCAAGCGCCTAACTAGACGCGATAGATGCGCATTTGACACTCTATTCACGTTAAAATGTTAAAATTGTTACTTTTTGAGGGTTGGCAAAAACACACCGTTTCGTGTGCGTCCCTTTATATACAAATGAGCTGCCGTTTCCGGCAAAGAGGGCGGACACACAGCTATACCCTTGGGGATTGAATCTCACATGACACCAGGGACGTTTGATGGAGGGGAAATGGCAGCCTTGATCAAACGGCACTAAAATAAGAAAACCTTTAACAGTTTTTAATTAGAAATTTTTGACTTGGAGTTTCTGGTTCACTCATTTTCCTCTCCAGCTAACCAGAACGAGGTTATCAGTGAAACTCCAAGTCTGGAGAAAGTTTAACGAAATGGTGGCCTGGTGTCGCTTAGAAACAAGAAAGAGAAAATCAGCCATCAAATCTGACCAGGCTGTAGCTATGGCTTGATTTATACTATTCTTTTCGGGTCAATTTAAGGTTTTGCTCAGAATCAGATAAATGCACCACACCATCAAGTAATGCAATGAAAAATGTACATCAGTTTTGAGACTTTTCCCCCAACAAAACATCTAATTTGCAGTTTTCAGAGATGTGTGACTGGATTCTCTTCTCCATCTTTCAGTCAGTCAGTTTGGTGCTTAAATAATAGAGATGCATATCACTCTTGCAATCCCAATAAGCTAATAGACCTCATTATTTATATGCTTTGGCTGATAACTAATACATAATTAGAATTCAATTTTAAAATTCCATACACAAGTCCCTGGATGAAAAATTAGATTCTAAAAATCATCTACGCAATGCAGGGCTCTCAAGCGTCACGCATTGAGCGTGACAGTCACTCATTTCGGTCTTTTGTCACGCACTCCCGCCACACATTGTATTTCTCACGCAGAAAAACTATTTATCATATATTTAATATGCCGCAGCGCCCAAATTGTCTCTAGCCGCTTCACTCTCATAATGGAACGCAAGCGCGCGCATCTCCCCTGCTCTCGCAGCCTGTCGCTTTATCAGCCAATCAAAAAAAGGAAAGGGCTACACAATTTTAGCCAATCAGAAAATAGCACTACTGTATCTGGGTAAGATTTAACGCAACAACCAATAAAAAAGCATTTTAAGGAATTGTTCACGTGATTCTGCAACAACATCTCTTCCAAAAGTTTCGTTCACCCGCAGAGGAAACGACTGGAGCTCCGAATATCATTGAGCAGAGTAAGTCATGAGATCTCCTGTTTTAATGTTACAACAAATTTACAAATTGTTTGACACAAACAAAGACAACTTGACTGCTGTTAGAGAATCATATTTTATAATTATCCTGGCCATGGATGCATTAATCATTGCATATATGTCTTTCAAAGATGTCAGGTGAAAAGCAAACGAGCATCCTCTCATTCGCCCTGAGAGGAAAGCCCCCTAAAAAGTCTAGGTTAGAGGATGCTGGCCCAGAGAAGGTGGCCAAAAGGGTAGGCCCATTAGAGGAGGAGACGGTGCCATGTGTCATACATTTTCTGCAAGTCTCAGCAATTAATAACAACACAAAAACACTAATATTAATATTATTAATGAAACACCCACATTCCAACGACCCCCCCCCTCAACAACCAACAACACCCCCCCCCATTGGGGCGGGGAAATGTCACTCTTGCCTGTCTTCAAAACTCTGAGAGCCCTGGCAATGGATGAATGTCTACAAACACAAAACAAACCCAACAAAACACACTGTCTCTATAAATGTACCGTCTCCCGAAAGTGATAGAGGAAAAACACTATTTACAGTCAGCCGAGGGTAAAGACACATTGTAAACATGCAACTTGCAGGTAATGACCATCTTCACAGAGGCCCAAAGCCAGAGCATACCTAACAGAGAATACTGAAGTAATTGTGACCTCTAAAACTATACATGTGTATATTCAGTCCTAATCACTAAGCACAGGGTAAGAGCCTTTGAAAGCCAGCCAGCAGCTATGCTGTCAAATGACTGTAATATGGGGAGAGAGGTGGTAGCCACAGGCACAAATGAAATCTAATGTAAAAGGTTTAGGCCTCAGGTAAGCAAAAAAATCTTAAAATAGGCTTGGTTCTGTGTTTGGCTTTTGAAACAGGAAGTGTAAGGACAGGAAAATGCGAACTCTGGATTAATGTCCTGTCTCGAATTTCTCTATTCTGGTGCAGTGCTGCATTACAAGCAACAGGTTTATGGTGAGCAGTGAAAGGTGTGTGTTATAGGAGAGAGAGAGAGAGCGAAGGAAAAAGTAAAACAATAAAAAGCACATAAATGTGAGAGGTGAGTGAACGTGCTGTGAGTGTGTCGGTTTGGGAGAAAGAGTGCGTGACTGGACTCTACAGAACCCAATGATGTCCATGACCCAAGAGCTGTCCATGAAGCTAAATTATCAATGAGTCTCTCAGAATTATATCACAGCCGAGTGCACGGACCTTTAATCCGCCTCTACAGCCAATGCTATGCTTCGCCATCCCGTCACCTCCATGGAGAGCCTGGTTTTCATTTGTTCCACTGCTGTGCTATCTACCCATCATTCTCTACTACTGTAGGATCAATTGTGAGCTAGTATTGTTTTCCACACAAAGCATGAGTAAAAAATTGAAGATATGAAAAGTGAAACCAGTCACACAGCAGCTTGAATCTTAATGCTTCAATAGCCCAAAACCATCCAGGTATTGTTAAAATATTAGCCCTGGCTGCAATGGGGGGAAATCAAGGAAAGCCTATTAAGATGAAATAACCCTGATGTTTTTTTCCTGACTCGATCTGTCGCCTCTATCGCTCTCATCGTTTTATGCTCCACGTCTCTTTTCAGACCTCATTTCCTTCATGTCAGTCTGTCTCAGAGATTATCCTGTCCTTTCATCCACTCTGTGCATCTCTCTCTAAGGGAAAACACACGCTGAAATATCTGTGGGTGGTTAACAGGACTTGTTATTAATTTGTTAGAGAAATTGGAATCCTTATTTAATGCATAAATACCCAACACACATCGCTTGATAGGGAACGGAGCACTGCTGTGTTAAGAGAACCAAATAATATATTCTTGGCGCATGTGAACATTCTTCATCGTATGCGTTCTGCAGAAGAAAGAAAATCAGAGAGGATTGAAACAACATGAGAGTATTCTCTGCACTAGGCTACTTCATTGCGGAGTGATTGTTTTTCACTGGAAACAATTTCAGAATTCAAGTAGATTCAAGCACTTCCTGAGAACATTTCCCAACATTGCAGAGAAATAAGCTATTTTTGGAGAAAAACAGGGTGGTCAATCATTTCACACCTACTCCAAACAACAAAAAGTCACAAATGGAAATGTAAAAGTATTCATATTATCAGGCAAGTTCTTGTGTTTGTAATGAGCTTTCTGGAACAAAACTCGCAAAAAAATAAATCACACAACTGCATACACCCATTTCAAAATCCTCTTAAAGGTACAGTTCACCCAAAAATTATCATTTAGGCTGTCCACCAAAATGTTTTTAGCCAACTGAAAAGGCCAGGCACTTTTCTAAATGATTGTTCTGTTGTTGTTGTCGCTGTTGTCATTGCATGTGGTGGTTGGTTGGTGTGGTATCTGGCCCGCCCCTTCGCCACTGTGATTGGATGGCTGAGTAAAAAGTGACAGTGATTAGCACTGAGTTTTACCCAAAGTTTTAATTTGGCGACCAAAAAAAAAAAAAAAAAAAAACAAGTGTGCAATGATCAGCTTAAAACAGATGCTCAGTGCCTTCTCATGCTGCTGCCGTTTTGAAATCTGTGGTGCTCAGGGGGGTAGAGACACTCCAGTAGTCCAGTGACACTGATTTATCCCTAGCAATAATTTCAATCAAAACTTAAAATATATATATAAATTGATTAGGGCTGGGCAAAAAAATAGATTTTCAATTAATCGTTTATTAAAATGTGGTCGATTCAAAATCGATTATATATTTTTTCCATATTAAGGAAATTATACTCACGGTGCTGCGTCTTCTCTCTCTGCACTAGGCAAGCGCGCTGGCTGCAGGTACACACTCGCGACGGAATATTCACTTGCACAATCGGGCCAGCATTGCATCGTAACCTATGATCGTAACTAACGTTTATCATTTTCATGTCTTTTTAAGTTTTATCAGTTTAAACATTCAAGCAATGTAAAACCACCCCGTGCTCGCGCACTTTCAAAGATGTCTTTCACTGGAACACATTTAAAAATATCTTTTGTATTTTGCAGAATAGAAATGCAAGTGTTGGGGTGAGTAAACTATGAGATGTTTACTGTACCTTTAATACTTCCCACCCTGTAAAGCCCCAAGCCCTCTGTGGTAGCTCAGTATGAGGTGCTTCTCTCACACAAAGGCTGCATAGAGGGCTGCTGACTCACATCTTTTGTGTGGGTTGATTGAAGAGAAGCAGGTATGTTGGAAACACTACAAATTGGTTTTGGTTTCAGAAAAGCCTGATGCTTTCCCCCTATCTTAAGCCATCTATTCGGGCTGGCTGAGAAGTCACCATTTGGGAATATGAAAACCCACAACTGCATTTTATGAGCACTCAGAACTTTATCACACAAAAACATACACTGCATTAATTAAACATTTCAGAAGGAGACCCATTTAAAAAAAAAAGAGAGATACTGAAAATGCAGTGCATCAACAAACATTTTACAATTCCTTAATTTCCTGTCTCCTTTTTATGAGACCTATATATTGAACTATTGAAGTCTGGGTGAAATCACAAAGGTGTTTAGCAGAGGTTTTCTGAATAATGCACGCCTGAAAAAATCCCATTTAATACCCGAGTGCATACGGTGGTTTCAAGCATGGCCAAATTCATAGCAATTATCTCTTTTTCTTGCCATTGCCTCTCCATCCAATTGAATTAGTAAAATAATGAGGTGGAATTGAAAATGCTTAATGACTGTCGGCACTCTGCATTTCCTACTCCTATTTATTTATTTATTTATTTATTTGCCAACTTTGATGTTCCAAAATTAATTCCTTTCAGTACACATGAACAGGTTTTAGGTTCGGTGAAATTTGCCATCGAAAAAAATAAAGCAAATAAAAAATAATGTTGTGCTTCTGTTTGTATATAAATAAAAAGTATTTATTAGTCTTAATAAATGGTGATGGCCATAAAGATAATACCAACAAATGGCTTCAAATCAAATCAAAATGTATCACCTTAAAAGCCACAGAGTGAACCCAAGGTACCGTACAATTTCATAAGGATAAAATAAAATGCAAATAAAAAAAAACTAATTAGTGATTTAATGGATATATAATCTCCAGACATGAGAGGCAAATACATATTGGCATCATCTGCATACAAATGATACAAAATACTGATATATATATATATATACACACACACGCACACAGATAGAACTAAGAGGAAGCATAATGAAAATAACACTGGTCCCAAACTAGAACCTTGAGGGATCCCACAGGTATCAGAGGATAAGTTCCCAATTTCAAAAGAAATGTTTATTTATTTCTAAGATTTTACCAATTTAGGGCAGTTCCTTGGATGCCCAAATGCTGCCTCAGACATTCAACAAGGATGGCATGATCAATCAGATTCAGCAGAACTAAGGCTTAAAGAAAAAGAAAAAAAAATACTAAGATGGATCCTACAAAATCATCTTCAACTCTGTTCATCATAATCTTTTTATGTTTTTAAGGACCTTACAAATAGGTATAACATGAGCCAATAATAGGTGAGACACATGCTTGAGTTTGAGAGTGTGAGGGATGATTTTAGGGACCATTTCACACTTCCTACTGCGATATCACCATAAGGACAGAGTGTGAAAATATTATACGTGGGAAAGATGCTTAAAGTTCAAAGTGAAGCAGATGAGAATGGTCACACATTTTGACTGCAACGACCCCTGCTATAGACTCCTCAGGCAATAAAATATGGAAAACACAGATGCACCATTTAATGAAACCCAATTATCAGACACAAATTTGCTTATAAATATGTATGAAAACACAGAATCGCAAGAGAGCGAAGATGCTAATGGCTTTGTCTGACCCCGTGTTTCACTTGCTTAAGACCTCCCTTCAAGGGTAGCCCACGCAGTTTGTTGGAACATTAGCCTTTATTAGCACAAATGGGTTGATTTGACAGCCAAGTCTGTTGCATGATTTGGCTAACCTTCATTCTTTGAATGCACATCTAATATGCTTCCAAAAGGAAATCATTACTCTCCCCGGATTTAAAGCGGGTTAATTAAAAACAATAGTGAGTGTGTGGTCATTCAAAATCATTTGGTACTAGTAGTCAGAAGGTGGCATTTAGAAGAGTTTCCTATCTGAGAACGGCACACCTTAATATAGTATGATTTACTCATGTACCATATCATGTGAGTCAAATATGTGTTAAAACCCCTTTTGTATCAAGTTGTTTTGTATTAGGGATGCAACTATACCACTTTTTTTCAAAACCGATCCGATACCATAAATTCTGAGCATCAGCCAGAGCGATTTTTAAAAACATCAAGCACAATTTCTATAATTCTATGTGTTGAAATGATAATCACTCTTTTGTGTGTTAAACACAATCTACTTAATGCAGACAACTTCCTTATAAAGCCTAGTCTACAATAAAATTGAGACATTTTAAATGTACAGTATGGCACAGCTGTTTAATGAGGCAGCAACATATGATCGATAGGACAGAACAAGAAAGACAATTAATATTCTTTCATTGCGCAAACGTATTATGATATGAAAGACTCCAGTCCTGCACAAAGCGCTAATGCACATCCCGTCCACATTGAAAAGTTCAAAGCACAAAGGAAATATATTGATGCGTAGTGTGTGTTATTCAGCTATCTATGCAATCGTTTATTTAGCCTTTTCTTTTAACAGTTTTAAATGTCAGTTACTGTGCACGTGAAGAATTAATTAATTATAGCCTAATTATAGTGCTCATAGTGTTGTGATCTAACAGACACCCAGTAAAAAATAACATGATTTAGTTACAGCAATAAAGTCCAGCATATAAAGTTGGTTTTATGCAAAACCATACCTTTATCTGCATATCAAGAATAATAATAGTAACATTGAATCATCTTGGAGAGAGTTTGTCTTAACCGAATACGATGTGCTGTTTGAATGCTGAATGGAGAATGACTCACAGCCACAGCAGAGGGAAAATTTACATGACTTAAATATTAATTTACATCTTACATTATACTATATAATTAATGGCTTCAGAACATTTCCAAGGAGAAATGGTGCTTTATAATGCTTTTGTGCCTTTTGTGGGGCCTAATTACACACAATAGCATAAGCCTATACGCACAATATCGGATTTGGATCGGCCTCGTCTGACTGAATACCCGATCTGGAAAAAATGGCAGTATCGGAGCCGATACCAATACCGAGTAGGCCTATCCGATCGGTGCATCCCTACGTTGTACTACACAATCTGTTAACTAATTAAATGTGAATTTTTCACAGGTTCACGTTTTAACTTTCAAATTTGCCAAGACATAACAAGATAGAATTGTTTACATTTCGTAAATGTGGATAGAATAGAGCAAAGGTCTGAGATTTCAATATGAATATTTAATCAAATTAAGACCAAAATATATGTATCTTGCACAGTTTGAGGGACAGTCTAGATCCCATTTATAATCACGGTGTGCTGCTGTTGCACAAAAGACAGTGTTTGCTTTGCTTAGGCTACTCATGACACACAGCAATATAGCTATAAGTATTCCTAATATTCCTACTTTTTCCTGTTGAGACATGTAAGTGTCCGTAAGAGCTGTTTGTGATGTTTGAGTTGGGCAAGCATGAAGTACAAAAGGGGTAAGTGGAAGTTTGTTTGAAAATATGCTTTATTTTTGCAATTCTGCTTGGTGTCACTAGTGTTGCAGAAACTACATCACTTTTAACTTGCAGTATATTATGATGCTGTATTAAGAAGGTTTTTGTCAATCAGTAGTACTAGGCAGATACAAAATTAGTAAATATTAGGCCTAGTTAAAAAAGGTCACATCCATGCCACATTTCTGTTGTAGCCTAGACCCTGTGATGTCAGAGCCTGCAACAGATTAAAATGAACCACGTGATTTGGCGTTCACTCAGGAGCAGTGATAGTAATTACAGATGGCTTTTGACGGTCACTCAGAAATAAGAGAGAAGGAAGACTCAATGCGAATTGATTTAGAAACCGTGAGTTTCTCTGGAGGGGAAGTGGGCTCTCGGTGACCAAACACAGAGCAAGGAGATAAGAAAGCAAAATGAGGCCACTGCCTGAGGTTTCTCAGAAATCTACTGGGACATTAAGAGAGAGAAAAAGAGGGGGCAGAGGAGAAGACGGTGGCTTTCTGGGTACAGCAGTCGACAAAGCAGTAGCGTAGAGAATCCATGGACACTTTGCACAGCCAAAGCAATAGTCACCAATGACAGAGGAAGGTTTTGACATATATTTTACAATCAAAGGCTTCTCAAAAAGACTGACTTATTTCCGTGAATTGATTCTTTTGAACAGCTCGTTGAATTAACCAGTTCAAAAGGTCCCCGACACTGCATGCTCTCTAGAGCTCTCCAGTCATTCTGTATCAGGTTTTCAAACTTCAAAATTTCACATATAATTCAGTTACTTCAGTTTCTCGTTGCAATTATTTATGAAATTTACTAGCATATGTTTTTTTGTAAAAAATCTTTCGAAGTAAATACTATACCATTTTTTTTTGCAGCCGCTATGTTTTACAACTCAAGCTTGTCAATTGGTTAAGTCCTAAACTGAAATGTGTTATCTGCATAAGAGCCTGCCAATGTTCATCAAAGTATAAATTTCAGCAAACAATTTCCCTCTCCATCTCTGTTGGTTATCCTGCAAAACATCAAACCTGATTTCAACAGCATGCTAAACTGACAAATCACATTTGTAAAGTGCAGGCACTTCTGCTGTGGACAATGAATTTTACCCACATCTTGATAATTGTAATTCAAATCCATAGCTAACCCAGCCTTTGTCTCTTATAGTCTCTATAGACTCAGTAACGCAGAGAACATAAAGATGAGATGACAAGCTCCATAATGCTTTGCATTATATTCCTCAAAGATGCAGCCCTCTTATTGACAGTCTGGACGAGTAGTGAAGGCTTAGAGTATTACATCTGAAAGAGAATGCAATATCCAATCCTATAAATGGAGCAAACAAGAGGACTACACTCTGATCAGGGCTCTGAGGTAATGCTAAGTACAGAGTCTACTTAAAAATATCTTTAGAGCTTTTAAATTGAAATACTATGGCTGTAAACAATTATGAAACTCTCAGAAGAATCTGCATGATACATATTGTGTCTGAAAGTGCAGCTCAAATCAGAGAGAGCATTAGCTTGCTGTTTTGGGTTAATAATAATAATTTTTAAAAAGCCAGAAAAGATTATCTAAGATCAGCAGTTACAGCTTAAGAAAAGCTAACAAGTCCACAGCAGTATGAGACACTGCTTGCAGGTGAATGTGTTTGACCAGGCTTGAACTAGAGCTCCGTCCTCAACTTGTCTGTCCTTGAAAACTCATTGTGACTGGCCAGGCATTTAACATCATGATGCGTGTCTCCTGTGAAAATCAATGGAAGGAAATTACAATGTGCTTGCACAAAACTCCACTACCGCAAGCACGTGATCGAGGTTTTGTTCACAGCCTTCCCGTTTGTGTTTGGTCAGCAGGAAAATGTCCTTTAATGACACTAATGATAATTAATGAAATGATTTAATGGCAATAAATGTCGTCTGTGATAATTAACTTTGGCGTGGAAATTAACAATTAACTTCCTGCTCCACGCCTTTGGCATGCACGCCAAATGCCAGACCTTAAATCCACCGATTGGGGCTTGTATACTTAACCTTTAATTTAAATAAGGACAAACATACTCAAGAATTGACCAGATAAAAGAACAACATTTGGGATTACAACGCAAGTAGTTAGTCTAGAGGAAATGAAGGTTTTGAAGTGGCTTGGCACTGAAAGTGTAGCTTAATAAACCTAGAGGGGAAATATACCACATTAATCGGGATCGCCGATGGATATTTCTAAATGTCCACTCAAATGACATGCAGGTTTTCTCCTCCCAGAACCAAAACCCTCAGGTTCTGTCAAGTCAATGTGCCCTTCTGCTTCAACACTTAGCGTTAATCTCAAACATAGACGTTAGAGTGCTGTAGGTCACAAATGTGGCCAGAAAACATATTCTCTGATTCTTCTTGGCAAGACTCTCAACGACAGGATAAAACCCATTAGGGAAGAAAGAGAAGTGGACCAGTAGTCCTAGTAAATGCAATGTGACAGTGGGAAGAGTTGTCTACTAGTTTTCTCCAGGCCCCTGTAGTACCATATTTCAACTGTACAGAATGCCAGTCTGTGCAAGCTTGTCTACATAGTGAACACGCACAGTAAGTCTCCTTCGCCGCAATGCACCTCCAACTGCTAAGAAAAAGAAATGATTGATTCTGACTTGGGCCGTTCAATAATGCAATGCAATTAATCTCTATCCCTTACAGCAATCACTACGTGCTTACAACAAGTGCTTGAGGTGGAGGCATACTGTGTGCTCAAAACTGGCTGGAAGCACTGGCACAAGTACTGTTGTGGAACTGGCAGCCAATGTCACATCTCCCGCAGACAGAGCAGAGATTTTCCCGTATACCATGCAAGTTTTCAGTCAACTTAGAACATTGAGGGGAGGCAAATATCATACAAAGAGAGTAGAAAAACAGTGACAGTCTATAATTGGGGAACACAACAACCCCAAAAAACAGCTGCCATCCATCAAGACCAGTTCATAGAGCCAATAAGAGGCCGTTATTCCCAAATCTTGCTCGTATAGAGACCACGTTCATCTTAATCTGCTCACATACTCACACACCACAAATATATTAACCTGTGCTGTGAAAGAACACCTTTGCTATTTGCAATATGGCAGATTTTAACAACCGTCGCACTGCAGACAAGCCAAGACAGACTTTCCGCATCTTAAAACAGTTAGAAACAAAAAATGCATAATGATTTAGTACTTGAAGTGCAATAGCTTAATTGGAGAAAAAAAATACATGTTACAGGAAGTCAGGGTTAGGGTTAACTTTCTCCACAATGATTCAATGTTACTATTATTACACCTGATCTGTAGGAACCAGGCAACAGACACAGGTTTAGGTCATTAAAGCATAACGTTTTAAGAGCAGGTTTGCATGTACTGTGGCTAAAAGTAGCTGCCAGTGTGAGGCAATTTGGATGGGCACATTTTCTGGCAGACATTCATTTTTCTTTCCGCAGTCTAGAGGGTGATGCCACTCAAGTTTTCAATCGGTAGAGAAATAAAGTAATGAGCTTGTGGAAAGCCAATCAATGGTACATATTCAGAGAGAGACAGAGAAAAAAAAACTTGGTTAATACAAAGTGAGCCTTCATATAATAAAGCAATGGTTTGTAACTGCCACAGTAAGTGGGTACTTCAATATTTGGTGTTGCTGAATGAGCTTTCTCAGTTAATTTGTGTATTCTGAGATATGTGCACAATGGAGTTAGTGCACACTAGATCTTGAGTACTGGAAGTGCTTCAGAATCCTAAAACTACAGATAAATTATGCATGAGCTGGTTCAAGCCCATTAAATCGTACAGGTAAGCACACTCTTGAGAATCTAAAAGTGTACATCATATCTCCTCATGACCAGGTACAGAATATTTTCCAACAACTTTCATGTCAAATAATGGTGGCATTACTAGGACAATCCCAGGAGTGACCTGGGATTAAATGGCTTGATTATGGCCTCAATCATGATGAATCGCAGATCATTTGTTGAGGAGATAAAAAAACCTTCAGTGAGATTTTACCCACTGTTATATCATATTTGTTTTGAAAATATAATATTTAGAGCTTTTATAATGGCATTTAACACAGGCAATTATGATTCTTAGAGATTCTATTAATATATTGATATTTTGTTTTAAATGAAAACTTAATTTGTGATAATGTGTATATATGTACACACATAAATAAAAATATAAACAAATGATAATATGTATTAAATTTTGTTTCCATTGCTGGGACGGCAAACCCCTTCTCTAATGATTGCACATCCCAGTAACAATATTAGAAAATCAGAGATAGAATAAACATCTCATTTAAAGGCATGACACAAAGATGTCAATGTATTCTGAGCTCCTAAGTGCATTCTGGGTATTGTAGTCGTGCCAGCTGCATGCTTTGAAAAAGAGGCTTTTATTGAATTGCATTATGATTCATCCACTCAGGATTCAGGCTTTCATCTGCAGAATATAATTACTCTGTAAACTTGTCTCCCTGGATTCATTGTCAATATGAAACGTGCACAAGCGGTCAGATTGTGAAAAGCTCCGCCATAAACATGCACTTTGCAGCCATAACCCTTTAACTATTCAGTTCCAACCTCCATCCCTTCTCTGCAAAATCACTTATTCAAAACCCGGGATGCATCCAGGGTCACTGTGGTTTGAGGAATACAAGCAGTTGACGAATGCACACACACATTGTCCTGTTGTAAAATTCACACTATTATATAAAGAATAGTGAAGCTTCTAATTCCAATCACTTGCAATTTCATTTTGGACCAAATCCAGCTCTCTCATAAGTCTTATTTACAGCCAACTCTGTCCTAGCATAACTTTAGGACCGCCAGTCTGCAAAAAGTTTGTGCCATCTGACAGTACCTTGAACTAAAAAGAAAAAAGTCCTTTGTGTAAAGCCCTGAATTTACCAAGCACTTCTGATAGCAGTGGCATTATACAGCCCATCTCTGGGTGCCCTGGGCACATGACAACAATGGCTTTTCAGAGTTGCTCTAGAGCAATTTTTTATGCACAAGTGCCAAGAGCTCCTCAAGCTTGCTCTCTTGGTTGTCCATTAAACTCCTGCCTCTTAACAAAGGGATGTGATTTTCAGACGTGGAAGTGGGGACAAAGCAGCACGACCATTGGGGACGTTTTCCAGGCAATTCTCGGCTGAAGCCAGAGCACTCACCCAAAGTGCACAAGCAATGAGAGGTGCACGCACGCAACACTTCCAAGCACACAGAGCCACCAAGATGAGAAAAAACTGGTTCGTTAAAGGACAATGTGAAACTGCCTCGAACACGGATGACTTGTGAATGCCAGAGATCTATAAGGCATTTATATAACACATTTTGCTTGGTTCATTGGACCGTTGGTTTGGATTGCTTTCTCATCTCAACCGAACCACTCCAGAGTTGGTTTTCACTCAGGTGGAGACCACCTTATTCAGGCGATCTCGGACTGATTGCTTTGGTGCAGATCTAAGCATGATTGCCGTATTCATACATGCCTAAACAGAACCGAACTAAGGGAGACAAACGACCAGACACCATTAGTTATTGCATAATTTACTAATGAATTTCTGTTGAAACTAGTTATTGCACTTGATCGTAACATGAACTTTTTTAAAACATTTAAAGGGATAGTTCACTTTGAAATTTAATTTTTGGTATGTTTTAGCTTACCTCAAGGGCATCCAAGATGTAGGTGTCTTTGTTTCCACAGTATTTTCAATTTTGATATTTTTAGGTCAAACCGTTCTTGTCTGTCAGTCATATAATGGAGGTCTATGGGGTCCTCCTCAAAAGAGCATGCACAGAGTAGTCCAAATTAAACATAATTTAATGACTCGTAAATGTAAGTACACATTGATTGCCTAAGACACGAAAACGAGCGGATTGTGAGCGAAACGAACAGTTTTTATATTGTTTTTACCTCTTGTAATCACAGTCACGATTCATTAAGATTCATGTTAATATAGTGTTTCCCTAGCTTTAACAGATCTTCTTTACAGTTCAACTATTCCGCTCTGTGTAGAGTTTAGCTATAGTGTATGCACCAAAAAAAATGGCTGTGAATGTGACTCGGATCATGTCTTGGATGTGGGTGAGAGAAAAGGAAATCAAGCACAGCTGGAAAGAGGCCGGGTATTAGGCCAGCTTGTTACCACAATGCCACAGACTGCAACACTTTTATCCTCAACTGAACAAAAGAAATCCCATGCCATTTTTCCTCAGAGCTAATTTCCTCTAATAAACTCCTTGCTGATTAAAAAAGTACAGAGAGATCTTTCATAAAATAGGTTGTACTTGAGCAGGACACAATAGCAAATGAAGTTAAGACAACTTTGAGGCTATGCATCATAGGGCTGCTCAGATCAGACTGAAAACTGCACACACTACAAGAATGAATATTAGCATAGCACCACTGTGCCTCACCAGGATGTTCTCAAAATAAAAAAAAAAAAGAAAGAATACCCAAGAGATTCCCTCCCCTTGCGGTAACATGGACCCCAGAATCGGTTTATGGACTACTCTACAATGCTAATCAATGTAGCTACTCCTGATGACGAATCTTAGCAGCTGTAATGAGGGAGCAAGCATCAACTGCTTCATGTCGAACGACATTTGCAATGCTCAGACAAAAGAGCAAAAGGATTCTCATTTATTCTATGCCATGAGGGTTTGACCTGTCAGTTGCTGCAATAAATCACCTCATATCTACTGCAAAGCCACTGAATAATAATGGTCAAAACATAATGAGCAAAGCTAAGAAATTGAATGTAATTAGTAGCTACAGAGAGAAACTAAAGACTGCTCTAGCACCAATAAGCAGTAGACGGGACTCTTATGCACTTTATGTGAGGATTTTTATCTTAAAAGTGCATTTGAGTGACAGAGTTGTTGCCTGTGTAGACAGATTCAAATCAAATCTTTTATGAGAGTCCATTTTGGTTAAGGTGTTAACTTACATTTATAACTTATCTACTGTACATGAGAGCTGAAGTCTCACAGGCAAATATCTTTAATATCTGCTCTTCAGCTGTTGTGCAGAGCACTGCAAATTCGAGTACAAATTTAAACAGCGTGCTAGCTTTGAAGGAGCATATTAACATTTACAGTAGTAAACAGTGGCACATATGAGAGAAAGAGGAACACAGACACAATCTCCCACGTGCACACACTGGAAAGCGACACTCATGCTACTGCAGAAAACCAAAGTTGCTTGGGCGCTTTTAATAGTATATAAGCAGGGTGTCTACTCAGAATTAACAATACAGTAAGCAAATGGTCAGTTGACTTGTATATAGTGAGATTCAGAAGACTTGGCAATATGAGATCGCAGAGGACACATCAGATTCAAAAAGATGGGAGAGAACTGAGTCAGGTGAATGGTTTAAAACGCACGTTTAACAACACCCAATTTTCATGATTGGTACATCACATGGCATGGGTCAAAAGGATAATGCCAACATGACGGATTTAAAAAATTCATACACGGCCCAAGTATGATCCCCAGAAACACCTACACTAGTCCTCTGTAATTTTCTTGCACTTCTATTGCTCTCTCTCGTTTTCTCTCTTCACGCTCAGGTAAATGCAAGGTTATACATGATTGCAGTTCTGCAGTGATTAATCATGTTATAGGTGATTTTGAGAGACTTTTTTTGGTAAGTTGTGGCGCTGAAATAACACAATTATGTTCTGCAAATGCAGCATGCGACTAACATTCAGACAGAATGGCTAATATACTTGAAAGTGCTGATGTTGGTGTGATGTGGGGTGACAAATTATTATACTAAAAGCAAACAATTTCATTTGGCTGCACTTAATTTTTCCATTTGAACAAATGTTGGTGTCATATACCAGCATTTTGCGAGCTCATAAATCAACATGAGATGTATGGGGAAAGAGCAATCAAATGGCATTATAATTCAGAGATTCACATAATTAGATTAATGAACTTCAACTACACTGTAAAAAATAATACATTTTATTAATAAGTATTTGTGTCTTTTCCAAAATCTAATATCTTCTTTTTTTCTTATACTTGCTAAAATAAGACTTGGTTTCATATCATTTATCTTAAATTTAAAGAAGTATTTGTTTTAAGCACAAACCTATATTTGAAAATATTTTTTTCAGAAAATGTATCTTAAGCAATTTAATACTCCATTGCAGCACACTAACCAGATTCTGTGGGTCACCTAATGCTGGCATCTACTTTAACATCCCCAAATGATGCTTTTTAAAACCAATAATTCAAGTGTAATTCTTTCTATTTTGACACTTATCCAAATGCTGTGTGGGCAATCAGGGCTAAATAGAGCTTAAAACATCTCTTAAGACTTCCACTAAAGCTGTTTTCAAAAAACCAAATGCAGAAGCAGTAAGAACACAAAATTAAGGGGAAAACTCAAAATGGGTTTAAAACAAGTTAAATCTCCTCAACCACCACCAATGTGGAGCATCCACCTGGATGATACGACGTGCAGCCATATTGCGCCAGAACACCCACCACACACCAGCTTACTGGTAGAGAGGAGACACTGATCAAGCCCATTAGTATTTAGTATAATTAGGAGGCCATGATGGACAGAGGCCATGGGACAAATTTGGCCAGGATACCAGGGTTACACCCCTACTCTTTAGAAAGTCATCCAGGGATTTTTAATGACCACAGAGAGTCAAGACCTCGGTTTAAAGTCTCATCCAATGGACAGTGCTCTTCTGACAGTATAGCGACCCCATCACTATACGGAGGTGTTAGGACCCACACAGGGTGAGCAGGGATGAGTAAATGCACATGCTCATTTAGTCCAGAACTGACAAGTAACTACCAACTCAGCACACAAATGCCTTCCGCACTTACTCCAGATTTCTCTCACCATGTGGACAGGAGAGATGTCAGTAAATAAATGGGAAAGTAAAGTAAGCTTGTGTTACCAATTTGAAAAAGTATTACTTGAAATGTAAAATGATTTAGAAGCTCACATTACTTCTACTGTGTTTCAATCAACACTGTTTGAGGTATAGTGAAACAGTTAAAACCACAAACTACAACTGCTGAATGCACAAGGCAATTGGACCCTCGTCTCAGCATAGATGATTGATGAGAATGGCGAAATCAGAGGAAACGAGGTAGAAAGAGATGGGAATAAAAGAGGAGTTTGATCAAGCGAAAGGGAGTCAAAAGTGGAGGATGGGGGAGGGGATCTTCCCAGGCATCCCGTATACGTCTGAGAGGCTGGAGGCAGAATTGGACCATTAAGAGGATCCAGCGCTCTATGATGAAAGCTGTGATAGAATGTGCACAGCCATTTCGCTGAAAGCTACATAGGATGCCACACACATATAGTCACATGTCACTTACCTAACCAAAACATGGAGACATTAGGACATTTTTTGACATTAAATACAACATGTATAGTAGCACGAATATTAAAAACAAAAGCAGCTAACTCATCTCAAATGTTTAAGAAAGCAAACAAATTCCTACATTTAAAGAAAAATGTATCACAGAAAAAATATAAATTCAATCATTTAGAAAGTTCTTTTAATAATTGAATAAGTTCTGAAATAACTGAAAGAAAAACATGTTCTAAAATAAGGAGAAAAAAGGAAAATAAAGTTATAAAGAAAACTGTGCTAAATGCTGAAATGTTCCTTTATTAGATGATTAAGCAGTTCATGTAAACAGAATACTGTAATTGTTAACCTTAACCTAAATGAGATCATGCTCATAATTAGAAACAACATAACGATGGTAAAATATGTTAAGTACCACGTGTTTCGCACAGACATTTTAGCCACGTTTCTGACTAAATTAGTTTGGGTCCCTTAGAACCTCATTAAGCAGGCAAACGAAAACTGCAATGGTAATCAATCCAGTTGCATTTAAAATGTAATATATTTGTGATGTGCGATGGGTACAAGTGAGCATTGACAAAATGGTAGCAAACAAACCGCATTTCTTAGCATTTAATCAAAAATAATGACAAGTAGCATGTAAACAAGATTGTTGAGGTTTGCCCATGCCATGTAAACATCTTAATCCAAGTAATTCCTTTCTCTGATAATCACGAATAATCCCTAGATATGGCTTAGGTCCTCCTTTTAGTTTAGGGGTTTTGCCCTCTTTTATCACTCACCAGGCAAGTAAAGTAATCCGCAATGATTTTTATTGGTTGCAGCAAAAGAGTGAAAATGAATGTATGGTGTTATATTATAGCTCTATAATTTTTGTAAAAAATATTTCTAGTGTTAACATCTCTTCCTCCAATGTAGAAAACCAACTAGATTCGATTACTTCACGTGTTTTGCTGCAAGCAGAGCTGTAGAGAAGCACTGTCCATAGCTGTGACCATAAATTGAACAATAACACTTGATAGTTTATCTGACACAATAATGAGTATGTATTCTCAGTGGACTTCTGCAGTAGTCTGCAGTGGAGAGCGCCGTGATCGCTGGGGTTAAGATGGCATTATCAGATGTGGAGTTAATATTGCTGTTGTTTACTCTACTTGGCACTATGTGTCATTTTCAGGTGTCCTCGACAATTTTCAAAACATAAAAAAAAAAATTAAATCAAAAGGATTCCATGACTGTAGAGGCCTGGCGCACGTTTGACTCACCCCGAGATGAGTGCGATACTCATGGGGAGGATGATACGCGTACTGTCATTGAAAATTAATGCTTAATGCATTCCTTAATGGCTCTTACACAACACATCAGAATTCATCATGCCTCTTCCGATGCTGAAGGCTCATCACATGCAGAGAAAAGGGAGAGATAATAGGTTACGCTTTTGCTTTCAGCGAGGACATTGCCAGCGGGAGAATGAGGTGGCCTTACAGTACACGGTGTGAGGAAGAACTAGCAAGTCCATTGTAAATGGGGCCAGTGCAGTGACATGATATGACAGCCCGAATGTGAGGGTCTAAATTTCATGGGCAGAAGGAACAGCAACATCTAAGGTGAGGAGAAGGCATTAAAAAAAATAATAAAAAAAAACATGCTTTTTTTTCGTTGGCATTAAACAAGTTAGCAAAAGTTTCATTAGCTACAAAAACAAAAAGAGAAAAGTTAATGATGGACAAGGGATGATGTCCTAATATGGACAAAATTAGGTGGTGTATGACAAGAGCTCATGGAATGTACAGTATACCCTGCTAAATCAAGCTTAAAGGGATAGTTTATATAAAAAAATATATATACAGTTATGCTATTATTTATTCATCATTGTGCTGATCCAAACCTTTTTCACTTTCTTGAACATAAAAATAAAACCAAAAACCAAAAAAGAACAATTTTGAAGAATATCCTGGGCCGGGTTTCCCGAGAACGATGCATCAGCTCTTAAGAGCGCTCTCTACGTGCAATGTTACGAACGATCGCAGCAATTCCATAACATGAACGCACGAGAACGCGTTCTACGTGCTACTTAAGCGTCGCTATCCATTTTCAGCCATATTTTATTTGCGTTAAATTATCTTAACGCATGAAGGATTTTAAAACTAACTGCATGCATTATCACGTTAAATGTTGACTGCCATAATGTTAAAATAAATAAATGTATAAAAAAGATCTTGTTCATCACAAAAAAAAAAAAATTACAGAACTTAAACATCGCAGTTTATATCAAAGGATGACCATGTCTAACTGTGACCTGATCCAGTGCAAAGTGGTTAATGAAAAACCAAGAGACACAACAAAACACCAAGAGAGTCCTGTGTAACGTGCCGTTAAAAACTGAAGACAAAAAAGATGAATCCAGGAAGTGTGCCAAGTACTTTCATCTCATTTTATCCCAAATGAGAATGATGACACGGTATCCTCCTGCTATTCAACAAAAGGCCTTAGGTAACCATCTCTTTTTTGGCATAATTGCTAATGCATCAAGAAAGATCAGCTGACTGTGAACGGTGACATGGGAGGAGAGAAGATTGTGGAGGGACCGTCAGGCTTCATTATCACCTACTAACTGTGAGCAGCTCGTTAAATATCAGACTGCGTCCTTCTTAAGCAACCACGGGTGTAAAACAGCTGCCGCTGCGCAACAGACGTTCCCATAACCATATTTCAAGAAACGCTGCCATGTTTCCAGAACGATTTTGAGAGGGCTATGGGCAGATTTTAATCTGTGTTTGCTTGAACGTGTCTTTGGAAAGCTAAATTTTACAACACATAAATTGTTAAGTGGTTGAAGGGAGGGGGGAGACGGGGATGATTGTAGTTTGGACAAAAGAAATTAGCATTTTATCAGAGGGAAACATTTTGTTTGCTTTACAGTCAAAATGATGATTTCAGATGCATTTCTTTTTCCTTCAGGGGTTTCATGTGACCTACAAGAGGAATCTCTGCTTTGATTTAAGGCAGATCCTTGATTTAGCTCCCAGCTCCTTTGAGAGATCTCTTAGAAGTGCTGCCATTTTCTTTTTGGAAACCAAATGCATTCTGTCATAGCAGCCTTGGTGGCTGTCATGAAGAATCCCACCGAAATCTCAAATCACACAAGAGGTATTTCCTCTTTATCTGACAAATGCAGGTATTTGCTACTTTAGTCTACACTATACGCAAAAATGTTTTACGCATATAGTGTCATATTTCTGAAAATTAACCTGTGCCTAGCTATTCATTTATTATCCTGAACTATAGCACAAAAAAGTCATAATAGGGATGAGGCTAACTATCTCAGACAAATACCATAATGCGTAACAAATGCCACCAACAAACACACAGCGTGACATTAAACTCTACACAAAAGATCATTCAGAAGCAATTTTACTTCCGTAATGTGACATGTTTCAAGCTGAAACATGATTTCAAAATAATTAAAACTAATTTGATCATTTAAGCAATTAATGACTCCTGCATAGATTGACAGATATTTATCAGGAAGGTATTGAAAAATAAGAGGGTTGGTGATGTCAGATAAAAACAATGTCATTTCAGGGACAGATAAAGTTATGTATGATGAAATATTACAAAAACAATTATTTGTAGAGTTTTACGACTGGTGCAATCATGATTTGCATTTTAAAACAATTGGTACTTCAGTGATACTTGAGTCTACTCCTGTGAACAAATAAGCAAAATGGATGCTGTGCATTAGGTTTCTGGGAACCTCACAGCAGGGAAAGGACACTTGCCCTGAGCTAAAACAAGGCAGCTAATGTTTCATTTAGGGGGTCTCTCTACAAGAAAAATATTCAGCATTTAAAACAGTATTGTATATACTAGTGTGTTCAGGACGATACCAGTTTGCAGAAAAAGTGGGTTGAAAGGTTTATCTTGTTGGAAGCCATTGTTAATAAATAAAAGACTACAAATTTCACTTTCAATTTGACACAAAGCTGCAAATGCAGGAAGTATAATGGAATGATGGTTTGAACACTCAGACTACGTTCATAGTCAGTCTTTCATAGCGACATCCAGATTACTAAGATGTGTGACTTTCAAATTGGACTAGCAATAGGTTATTTATGTTACAGATTCGCCAATCTCACTCTTGAAATGTGAAGGAATAAGTGAATGTAAAAGAAGTCAGTTCGGTTTTATAGCCAAACTGTGAACACAACTGCATTTACCCAGTAAAACAACTCAAACCATAGCCGTATTACACTGCAAATAAACAATGGGTCACCTCCACCAGAACGTCCTACAGTCCCTGAATACATCAAACAAACATATTATATCTTTCCACAACTCTTTGTTATGGTGATATCAATTTATCAGAACATAGCCTTCCCCCAAAGTGTGGGTCCTGCAGTGAGCCCCACGGGTATAAAAATGAAGTGTATCATAGAAGGAATGACAGCAGGCCACACGAGGGAGAATTTGATAAATGAACGAGAATGGACAAACTAAAACCTGACCGTGAATTATACATGAGGAAGGCAGAAATTATTGAAGAGAGGCAAGAGCAAGGCGAAACAAGGTACCCAGGCAAATCGAAGGGGACGTGGGGCGAACACGTGTGACATTTTCCAGGGTTTTGCTATGGGTTAATTAGCAGTTGATCCCTTTGTGCAAACCATGCTGCCATTATGTTTTAAAAGCAGCATTGCTAGCTTAAATTCTAATTATATTTAATGTACACTTGAAGCATTAAGCCAAACAGAAAATGTAAGTGACATCTCTACATTTCCCACTAATCTAAAAATATTCCAAATGGCATTTATTCCTTCAGTTCCTCTGAATGACTCAGTCGGACTCCAGCTGGGCCAATTATGTGTCTAATTCTATGTTTCGTACAGAAGCGCTTTGCTACTGCATATCAAAGTGAAAACCTGACATTAAAAATAATGCATGAAAGAAAGAAGTCATTAAGGGAACAGGTTGCAGCATTCAGCTGACATCACAATCACCACAACAAATTATTTTCATTAACATCTCCCCACAAAAAGAAACCAAAGCTAACGTAGGAATTAAACATGACTTCAGTCGCACAATTAATTCCACCAGTCATCCTCAATCCAAACTAGCAATGTCTGAGAACAAAACAGTTCTGCAGGTTTAAATTCTCAGAAAGGTTGTGTGTGCAAATCAACGCTTTCATGCGTGGCAGTGATGACTACATCACTATTGCTAATGGTGATGAGTAAGTATCTTGGGCATGGCTTTGTCTGACTAACATACCCTCACTGATTCAGCACAGTAAAAACCCTGGCAGACAATGCAAAACTCAAGCCTTACCAAAAACTACTACTGTAAACATACACATTTTGTTTTATGGAGACTTTTCATTCACTTCTATTGTTTTTATGCTAAGCTAATGATGGGTTTTATCCCCCAATTTAACCACTAAACAAAGAAATCATGTGTCATTATTTAGTATGTTTATTAACCCATTTGGGGATCCAGCCAAGTGATATCAGGTTATACTACCCTTGTTGGAATATTTTAGTCCCTCAAATGTAGACACACCCTAATGCAAACACTGAAACAAGGTTGAAGTAATGTTAGCATACTTTAGAAACTTAAACGCTATCTCATCATCTTCCTTTGATTGCTTCAAAGCTTTCAAAGGTCATATACATAAAAAACACAATAATACAAAAGATATTGCAACAACAATACTGCTAACACCTGCATTCAACCACTCTGACTGTCTGTCATTCACCTGGAGAGCTGTGGAATGAGGATTACAGGACTACCGGCTGCTCTCTTCCCTGTTATTACCCATGCTGCTCCAGGGCATCTCATGAACGGGAACCTGCATTCTGCAGGGAAACTCTGAAACAACTTCTGTATACAGGGAATTGAAACAAAAGGTAGCTTAATCCAAGAAGACCACTACCATATTGTATGCAATTCATTTTC
The DNA here is from genome assembly GCA_030378365.1 of Hybognathus amarus. NCBI lineage: Eukaryota > Metazoa > Chordata > Actinopteri > Cypriniformes > Leuciscidae > Hybognathus > Hybognathus amarus. The sequence goes on along the minus strand of JAQIUQ010001019.1, from coordinate 412,843 downwards.
AACAAAGGCAGAACAAAGGTTGGGATGATGCTAGTCAGTGGTGTTTTTGAAACCTAGCACCACCGCTCACCGCTATGTTGAAAAAGATGCCCTGTTACACAAACACAGGCTCCAACTTCTCACCTGCGATTAAAGGGCAGTGTGCTATCCAAACACACCAAGTAGCACTCAAACAGCAGCAGCTCAGCAATGTACACCAGTATGGCCATAAATGTCCACTCTAGTGCATATTTAACGACCAACACAGCATTAAACACATTCTAAATCAATAGAAACTAATGGTGACCGACTGAGGCCATCCATCTGACAAGGCTAGTGAGGTAAACACACCCCCATACCCTTATAAACACTCATACTGACAAGGAACCTCAACTGCAGCAAGCTTAAGTCCCTTCAGGAGTTTATGGTCCACAGATAAACCATTCATTCATCCCTCAAAGTGGAGTTGCTCATGATATCTGCCCTAGGCTGGTGATTTATGCAGTAGTAAAACAATGACTGATATCCAAGCTCTAAATACCCCCAGCCAGCTAGTGAAATCACTTACGGTGCAGGTGCTCAGAAGCATAGTAATAGACATCCTCATAACCCTCATGATAATCCTCTTTGGACGATACTTTTTGCCCTTGCGTCTCCTGGACCTTCGGATCTGCTTGACGAAGCCAAGGAAGCGATCCATGCCTGCCCACCGCGTGCAGTCCCCCTGACACAGGCGCAGACCGCTGCACTCCGCCAGCGTGTGAAGGTTTGTGTTTTGTTTCACAAAGAGCACGGCTCCGAGAGATCTCCGAGAGAGAAAGAGCGAGACAGAGGCGGAGAGAGGAGAAAAGGAGGGGTAGGGAGTTGCAGGGGAAAGCGACGGTTAGCAGAAGATGGGTCAAATATCAGTCTTCACTGGTGCACTGGTCTCTTAAGAAAACCGTGCGTGGATGGGTCCTCAGCAAACAGCTGAATGGGTCTTTGTGCAAGCATGTGTAGGTGAGAAAGAGTGTGCACAGGGTGGGAACAAAAGAGAGGGAGCCAAAAAGAAGATAAGGGAGGGGGGAACACACAGGGAAGTGACAAAAACACAAAGTTCAAAGGAACCAGCAGCAAGGCGAGGAATCCTTGGGCTATGACGGTCTCATTTCAGAGTGGGAACAGGGGTGGGAGTTTTTCTGCCTTTAAAATAAGCATGAAGGTGCATCATTGTAAGAATGACAAACAAAGCAGCTGTGCACGAGTGGGGTGCGGATGGAAATCCGCAAGGGTCTCTTCAGCAATTCCACTGCAAGACAAAAGCGATAATTCCACTAGATAGAAGGGGCACGTGGTCGTCGTGCCACTGACAAAAAGCTGAGAGGATTACAACAGTCTCCAATTTACCGCCAACACCAGCCGGTACTGCCTGGATCAGCGGCTAATAGCATTAATGGGGCAAGAGGACTTGTTAATTGAGCTGTTTGCCAACAATGACACCCAGGCATGTGTTCGTTACCCATTCATTCAGAAGGGGTGGGTGACATGTCACACCCAGGGCGATAACGCAACTCCCGACAGATCCTGAGACCTGGTTCCTATTGTGCCGATGTCATTCTACCGCCTTGACGTTGCGTAAAATGGTCACTTTTCTTCCCAGCACTGGAGATGGACAATCCTGTGATTCTTCGACTTATGGAATCGCCCATTTTTTATTGCCAACTCTCACTGTGATTGGATGGCTGAGGTAGATCATCAAGATCTAAAACATAGCATGGGAGATTAAAACGCTTCACAAAAGCCTCACTTGTCACATGCAAGCGTCTTTTCCATGGCGTCGAGCCTTTTTTGTGTGCAGACAAAGCAAGGGGATTTCTTTGTCTGAGGTTTGTCATACACACAAGCACGTAGTGGGAGGTTTAATCCAACCCATTGACTGTAAAAAAAAAAAAAGATGGGCGACGCCCCTTCGCTCTCTTTCATTGGTCAGAAGTGAAGCCACCAGTATCCCGCTGATGGTGCTGACATCTTGGAACTTGATTCTGCACATAGGCGATTCGGGACCAGACATGCGCAGTAGTGAGCAAGGAGTAAAGCCGCGAAATCAATGCCCCGTCTTTACTCTCGCAGAATACACACCTGCACTTTTTTAAATTAATTATAAAAATTTTGATATTAAATTTAAAGCTCCAATCTCCTCAGTCCTCCGAAGATCCTGAAAAAAAAGTGTGTTGGTGCTTCAGAGACGACTACTCTTAGAGAACCTGTCAATCACTGCTGTCAATCATGACATCTCCAAAAACAACTAAAAACAAACACTTGAAATTACATCAGCACGTTAAAAACTACAGTAAATGACAGAAACCATATTTGGAAAAATGATATTTGAAGTGTAATTTAATGTTTTGGCTTCATCCCACCCCGTTAGAACACTCCTTTTCTTATGCCGTGATTTCATTTAGCAGCTATAGCCTGGTTTTCACACAGTAAGTATAACATATGCATTATTTGGTTTGTCTGAGGTTTTGGAAGGAGGGTGAGAAAGGAAAAAAACAGGGTCAGAGCTGAGCCGTCACCCAAGGGTAAACACATATTGTAAGGTCTAGATTGAAGTATTGATTTGTACAGTAGATATTCCCGTTAAGTTCCCATTGTTTCCGGTTACATTTCTGCTGCCACTCTAAGAAAAAAAAAAATTTATTATTATTACAATTATTGCTAGTATTAATCACATTATATGATCACATATTGACAGCCCATTTACAGCTGTACAAGAGCCTACTGCTTAATTCTCAAATATCCTCAAACATTGAAGCAATAAGATCTAAATGTCCTATCAAAAAAGACATTGCCTCTCTGATTGTCTACTGATGAGCAGACACATGCTTTCTCATCAGGGAATGGTACATCAAGGGAATTCACAGCTCTAACAATTTGGAGACTCAGACTTGTTTATCCAATCTGTCAGCCACCTGAGGCAATCAATGCACATTCAACAGATTCATTATTGTTTCAGGAAATACAAAAATCTAGATGCAATCTAGCTTGCGGGTTAGATCTTTAATTAGCTCAGTGGTCGCCATACCTGTAATAATACATCCTCCATCCACATTGGAAGACTGAGTTTGGATTCAGGGCAGCTGCTATTCTGTATTCTTAAGCAGGGGCGTATTAGAGTTCCTGTATAAAATAATTATTGTCTTTATTGGAGATGTGCAATTCACAAAGCAGTAACTATTACTATTCATGAGGTAAGTACATTGTAATTAAGACTATGGCTAGGAGATGGTGTAATTAGGGCTAATTTGCTATATTTCATAATATTCCATCTGGTACTTTGGAATAAGAGCTGTAATGTGAAGCGTCAAGGAATAATCATTTTGTGATGGTTTGTGCTTGTATGTTATGGGGATTGTGGCAATGTTCCAGGCATGAGTCTCTCCTGAGATTGTTTTCAGATAAACCACTGCAGTAAAAGCCAGGCTTTAAACACTGAGCCTGTGCCAAGCTCTAAGTGTCTCTGCACCTACTCTGAGCTAAGCATTTGCTGCAGTCACCTATTCTCCTGACCAGCTCACAAACCCAAAATATCACTGTCTTATTTCTTTTTTGGCTCAATTCCATTTGCATGGTAAATGCTGCAGTAAGTGCAGAGCTGCAATGGGAGTCATTCATAATGGCAGCATGATGAATTTCCTTAAAGGAACAGTTTACCCAAAAATGAAAACGATTTTTGTTTTTCACTCAAACCAAACCATCATTCCAAGCCATGTCATTCCACCCTTAGTACTTTGTTCATGAATGTGCCAAAATAGTGATGTAGTACTCAAGTCTGGTCTCGGACTCAAAACCGATTTGTCAGGGCAAAATCTCGACTCGGACTTGACTCAGACTCGACTGTATTTGAAAACGAACTTGACACAGTCTCGACTGGGACTCGAGCCTTCAAAGACTCAGTCTTGACTCGGACTTTACTTTTTTTGAAAACCAACGGACTTCGGTCTCAACTCGGACTCGACCCTTCAAGGACTCGTTCTTAATTTCGGACTCAGCATAGGCGGTCTCTTCCCCATCACTATGCCAAAAAGAGCTTTATCCAATTGGTGTATGGATATTTTGAATCAGAATGAAATGGTTTATTCAAGTACACAAAACTGGTCTAAACTGTTTATTCTCAAATCAGATTGTTTAATGTCTCGCCTGAATGGTGAATTCTTTTTTTTGTCAAATAAAATCTGATCTGACGGCTTTTATGATGTTTTTATTCATGTCATGAAAAACAGAGGCATTCTTCAAAAAAACACATTTTCATTCCATGGAAGAAAGACAGTCATACAGGTTTGAGTAAATGACAAAATGTTCATTGTTAAAAGGGAACTACCTCAGCACTGACAGGTAGACTGAAAGTGTATGCGTATGAGCAATCCAGGCAGAACTTCTTAAAATCCTCACTTGTACAACCATTTGAGCGTGAATTGCCTGAGGCTTTTTTTCTGGAACCAGAGCTGTGCCAGTTTGTTGCAATATGGTAGCTCCTCTTTGGAAGCAAATCCATTGCCTGGGTAGAAAAAAAGGCTGTCCAGACACTACATCTGCTATGAGCAAATGCTTCAGATGGTTAAAACAGCCTTCTCAGTAGAGGCAGGAGGATGACAGGTTAAACGTTTGTGTTTTCACAGTTATTTGAACTGAGGCATTCAAGTCATGCAGGATTGCTGAGTCAAGTGCTTCACACCTTTACAAATAAACCAACCCACACAAATGAAAATTCAGTCTTTTTGAATGCTCAGCCTTCTTTCCCAGTGCCCACAGTCTCCCTCTCATGGTTGAGTGAAGCTCTTCCTTTACTAATTTATCACATCTGCAAAGTCCATAGCAAGTTTCATAAAGTACAGGAGTTCTATTTTCAAACCTTCAGCTCTAGACTCTTCTTCATTCGAGAATGCAATTCTGCTCAGAGTGAAGAAACCCACACTTGACTAGTTTGCAAATAACAGGCACCTCGAATGTTGCAGGGTCCAGCCAAGTTAATTCAAGTTGCTCTGGGGGAAAATTGACAACTGCATTAAGCAGTTTTATGGTGACATTCAGGTGTGTAAAATTAAACTTCGAGCCAAAGGAAAGGAATTTAAATAAATAAATAAATAAATAAAGGTACGGTTCATGACTGGAAAATTTGGAGTGGATTGGATTTGTGTAGTTATAAGTTGTATTTGTGTCAAAGCAAGTTTGGAGCTTTGAGAGTATTCATTTTAGACCTTGACCACATTGCATTAAAGTCATGGAAGCAATTGTGTGGTAAGACATACATATTCCATACTGTGAATTGAGGAAGGTGACAGAAGTCAGAAATCAATATGAGTTAGAACAACATGGTATCCCTCCATGTGCTTCTCTCATCTTAGTTTAGATAGGAATGTTATTACTCATTCACAATGCATTCACTATAACTGTGAATATGGAGCTTATGGCTCGATATACCGTTATTACAAGAACAGAAGCATTTTAGAGTGCAGGCCCGAGCATGGATCAGCTAATGTAAGGGTTTTAAAGTCATGCCTAAATGCTCGCTAAGATGCGAAACATCCTAAGACCTCCATTGACATTCTCATTAACTTAGTTAGTGCATACTTAATCCTTTGCATCAGTTCCTTTCCGAGGCCAAGAGTTTAGGGGGAACCTCACAATGGTTAATTATTTTTGGTCAAGAAGGTTCGTAAACCGCAAAGGCGATCAAACAAGCCCACCAAATAACTCTGACTGAAGGGAACTTTCTCAATGAACGTTGTTAAGAAGCTGGTAAACAGCAACAGAATGACAATAATGATGCAAATGAGGATGAAAATATGCATCTTTAAGTATAGCACTGCTGTCAAGAGCGAGGAGAAGAAGAAAGATCGAAGGATTTACTCTTTACGCCCGCCCTTTCACGCCCAGATTGTTAATGTTAACCAAAGCCTTATGGGCTGACACCAGCCTTCATTCAAACAGTGGGCAGAACAAAACGGTGACCTTCCCATCCTCTACTTGGAGTTCTATAGCACTATAGGAGTAGAGGAAAGAAAAGCATCATTAAATCATTTAATTTAAGTGTGGGTTTTTCGGCTGGTGGCATACTACTTTAAAAAGTGTTGGGTAGCGTTAACCAGCCAGATCCTGATGTATCCACAACCACTGGAGTGAGAATATAGTAAAAGAGCACTTAAGAGCTAGTCAAACATCAAATGATCAAACCAAACTTGGGTTTTCAGCCTACAAAGTTTAAATCCCGTCTGGCTGGCGTGCTACCCATAATGTTTACATGGTCAGTGGCAGACAGTCTTTTGCTGTTGTTTGAAAACATTCAACCACATGAGCGTTTACATTACGAAAGCAATCAGGTCAAATGCGTTTCGACATGCACTGGAAGCTCAAAACGTTTAAAACCTTGTTTACACCTGTAATTAGCATAATCTATATGTGATCTGATCGACCAAACTGCATCTGAATACCAGGATAAAACAGGGCCATAGAGGAAGTCACGCATATAACTACACAATGACATAAAGGCAGTATCCAACACAAAACTAAACTTCTTACAACTCCAATCACCCAGAAAGGGTAAGTCTCATCCCCTTAACTTCCACAATAGAATAAAAAATGGACATAATATGGGTATAGCATTCGTTTTGTGATTAACAGCCATCTTCATGTGAATAATTATTCTAAAATTCTCAAGAGCTACCTTGTATTTGGTTTCAAACCTTTTATACATACAACAAATATAACAACATAAATACAACAGCACTAATTATATAAAATAGTATATATAGAAAAATATTTTAATATAGCTACAGTACTACTATTAATAATAACATTATTATTTTTTATTTATGTGACAAATAGAATTAAACAATATCAAATCTGATTCAGGATTGAACCGAAGACGATAGTTCGTGAATCAAATCAGAAAATCTGAACGCACAGCCTGCCAAACAGAGCCAGAGAGAGACAAATATATCCAGTAAACAACATTGGATTCATTTAATTCTGGGAAACCTTTATTGACAGCAGTCACATGAAAAATGTTAATGTAGAAACTGATTTTAAAGATGAATGTAGAGAAAAGGCTAACAGAGAGCATGCAGATGGTGACGACTGAATAAAACATGAGGGGAGGGAGTGACACGGACCGCTAAAAATCACATTCGGATCAAAGCACAGATTCAGCATGTCACAAACAGCATTTCCAAAAGCAACATGTCAAGTCAAAGTGTCCAAATCCTGGTTTGGACATCTCAGCTGACCTCTGGGGTCTCAGGCGCAAGTTTTGACCCCTGAACCAGTCAACCTTTTCAACCGTCATCAGACAACCGCCAACAGTGTGCTATAACTGTGAGCGTGTGTATTTCTACAACACATCCCTTAGGCACTCAACATTCCCTAGGTACCCACCCATGTTTCATTCCTGACAGAGGGAGAAATCTTCCGCCAGGCTTGACAGACATGTCCACATTATTAATGTACGTGACATGACTTCAAATGGAGTCGATTGTTTTCCTCTAGCTTGTCAGTGACAACACAAAATTTAGCACTGAATTTGCCTTTCCCACAGGAGTCAGTATTGAAGGGCATTTTTAAAAATTTAACCAAGACGGCATCTTTGTAAAATTGTGTGAACAGCCCCCTTACACAACAAGACGTCCAAGGATGAAGGTAGAAATAAATTATTGTGATTATTTAAATTGACCAATTTTTGCAATGTCCTCCATAGGAACTGACGAGAGTTGATTCACTACAAGGCTGGATTGAATAAATATGTTTGCCGTTGTTCATTACCTTACATGCCCTTGCACAAAGCAGACTCAAAGTGCTCGACAACATTCAGAGGCATCTGATTAACATTGTTTTATTGTGCATGAAGCCTCCTTAAGCTCTTTGGGAAATACTCCAATTGCCAAAAGTGCCATTTTGTTGAGTGACGGTTAACATTTTCTCCCATTCGTAGGTCGTTCACAAACTGTACCCAGACTGTCATCACGATCCAAATGTAGATTCAAATGAGATGTGAGACTATCTGACTGCAATTCTGAAATATAGAGCCTACCAATCACAAAGACATTTTTTGGAGCTGTTTTTTACACCAATACATTTTTGGTGATACTTCATGTTATGACCAATATAACAAATACATGGTGGACATAAAAATGACAACATTATAATGCACTGAATGACAAATCATTTAAGACGCAGCTAAATTTGTTTTCATTGGTTTTCAAGTGAGCATTAGATCTAAATGTAATGCTCATGTCTCTTTTTATTCTATTTTACCAATTAAGCATTATAATCAACCGATGAAACAAAATAAAAATACATTTGACCTCAACTCTAAAACAAAACTGTCATATTTTTGCTACCAGTGTCTCTCGCCTGAATGGCTGTGGGGGAAAACATGAACATCTAGACAGCAGCCTGCTTTCTACAGACAACACTACTACTATAAAAGCATCACATGACTTATATATAAAGCTAGTACAGACGGTAGTATCTCTCCCTTGGGAAAGATGCTGTCCTCTCAAAGACATTACATCTTCTTGCGGAGCACGGTCTTTGAATCATGAAGAATGTTTTTGTGACACGATGCCCTGTAGGCCACTAGTTTTGTCTGCCGCAGTAAACACAATCATTCCTCCGAGGATCACGCCATCGCCAAGATCTGTCTTCGGACTTTGTGCCAATATATCGATTCGACGTAACCTGCCTAATGGAGTGTGATATGGCTCAAGCGCCACTGGGGAGTAAGAAAAATTACAAGCACCTCAGATTTCTCGATTTATATCATGTTAAATTAAAACCACACAGCGATGCTACATTTCATCAGATTTTTTTCTTATAAGATATAAGCCCTGAATATCGTACTGAAGATATAAAAGATGTGAAGATGTAAATGTGGTGATTTGCCAGAATATAAAGTGTTTCTGCTGCAGGCATCTTCTGCGATGTGAAGAGGGAAAGATAACACCTCTGTTGCTGGTGGGTCTAAAAATATTCATTTACAATCACAATAGACCTCTTGTTAGTTCATGTCACAAAACAACTTTAGAAGGTCTCACCAGAGACTCATTTGATAAAAAACTTTCCATTTGTTAAAGAAAATTGATTTTGATCATGTTCGGAGGTTCTTATGTTACAAGTGATGCAATTTATTGATTTATTTTGTTTTTACTCAAGCGTTACCTGATGACTATTAGACAGTATATATGACAGGTCCTAAAACTAAGTTTGGGCTTGTTCACAGTCATGTCTATGGCATCTGGGCCAAATTTTGGCATGAAACTGCATCTCAACTCGGAAAACACGATCGCTGGCCCATAGCTTTAGCCAAGCAGCATGTCATGTCACTCAGGATTTTCTCAAGATCTACGCATTGTGTTATGTTGTGTGTGAGCTTGTTTGAAGCAAGAAATCCTGCTCTAAATAAAGTTGTGTTAATTAAAGGGTTAGTTCACCCAAAAATGAATATTTTTGAGATTTCCACAACGCATGCGCGAGAACTGAAGTAGAGTTGAAGAAGATCGCAATTCTCGCGCATGCGTCGTGGAAATCTCTTGAACTCTCATCTCAGGCCTAAAAGTATTCTCACAAAAAGTATTCTTGTCACTTGATAAACTTATACTTGTTCCACTGTCAAATGGAATATTGAAACATTTTCTTAAATTACTTTCTGGGCCGTCAAGTTTCGACCCCTTAGGCAGCCTATGTAGCAGTGATCCACCTCTCAAATTTAATCAAAAATATCTTCATTTGTGTTCCGAAGACAAACAAAGGTCTTACGGGGTTGGTACAGCATAGGGGTGAGTAATTATTAATGATTTAATTTTCATTTTTGGATGAACTAACCTTTTAATAATAGTTGTGTGGCACAAAAGCCTCATCTGTATACTGTTTATATGCACATCGAGGGCGACTTTTTATGGGTTTTATGGTTTTTTAAATTGTGATCGGTTCGAAAAATTTGTGTCTACCAAGTGTCATGTAATGCGTGTAATTATCAGCCGATACCGATCTGCAACATCCCTAAACTTAATGAGAACAAATCCTGGCAAAGGTAAAAATACATTAAACAGTTGTGCATTTCCTCTCTTAAGCCTGATTAAATTACATTAATTAGTCTGGTAATTACCCCATCTTTTGAATAAAAGAGCTGCATTTGCTCACTGAACAGTCCTAGCAGTTCAGTGCTCACCAAAAAAAAAAAAAACAACCTATAATTAGTTAAATCATAATATAGTTAAGCTGAGAGGGATTTTTAAGAATGAATGGCACCCATGGAAAACGTTCAAAAATATGTCTTAAATATCAGCTTACCGCCTGCTTTGTCATTTAAACATTAATTTTTGGTCATTTGCAGTTAATATATTTTGTGTCTTCAAATGTCTGTATTTAGTTCTGTGTGGGGAGTGAACGAAAGGGAGCAATCTCAACAGTCCAGCATGCCTTTTTTACTTTGAACTTGGGATGCAATCTGACTTCCAATACGATTCAAACAATCCTATTATCCACAGCAGAGTGAAGCTGTTCGTACAGTCAATTAAGGTGAAGGGAACTCATCCAGGGCATCTTCCTAGATTTAACATGGACCAGCATGCTGGTGGACGGTTCTATAATTTAATTTCCTCCTTTGAAATTGAACTGAGCAAATTTACAAGAAGTGCAGATCAGGTGCACTGACCGTGAAAAATGGCACGCATGATTGGCTAGGCAGTCCTCTGGACAACAATGGGAAAATATTTGTCATATGCACACACTCTCAGCATGCTAAAAGCGGTGATAAAAAGCACACAGAGACAGACATTTTTCCAAGTCAAATTTGATCCTAATCCTGTTTAAAGCATGAAACGTACCAACTAATGTCACTGCTAGTCCAAAGAACAATCATACTACACCATACTGAGATAGTGTTTCCAGGACAAGAGTGTTTTACAAAATGTCACGTTGGACATTTTATTAGGGCAGATTTTCACATAATGCCATAACAATGCTTAGATTTTCTTTTAAACACACGTCTATAAAAGGAAATAGACTTCAAACCCACCATTGGATGTGTAAAAATTACGCTCTAAAAATGCTGGGTTGTTTTAACCCAACTTTGGGTAAAATATGGACAAACCCAAACATTGGGTTAAAAATTTAATTAAAAAATGTAACCCAATGGCTGGGTTTGTCCATATTGGACCCAAAGTTGGGTTAAAACAACCCAACAACAGAAGATGAGGTCTGATACCACCTTTATCTTAAAGCCAAGCAGAGCTACTTTCAATGAGAACCAAAACTCTTCATTTTACCGATGACAGGCTCGGAGAGCACACTAATGAAATTCCCTTGATTGAGAATCTCTGACCAGCCAGAACCAACCAATATCCAAGAGACCTCCATGCAAGTCTGATTTTCATTTTATAAAATGGTGGCAAGGACAATATAAAAGCCTCAAATCAATGAAACATGAAAGATTGGTGAGCACTTTACTGCATGAGATAACCTTGAAATCTATGAGGACAAGAAACAGAAACCTTTTTAGGAGACTTGCACCAGGCTGCATTAGAGAAACTTTATCACCGACATCTAGACATTGACTGAAATATAGGACAGAGTCCCTGAGAATAAAAGTCAAAACTGTTCAGTGTAAAAGCCTCATCAACTTAGGAAAGTGGCAACGCTACAGATCATTTACACTGCCAAATATTTAGCCACCGTTCCCGACGGATCATATATTAGGAGCTCATAATTGCTCACTTGTTTCCTTACTCAGCTGGCTCTGATTTCTAACACTTAAAAAAAATATGCCAAAGTCAGATGGATGCCATGAGTCAGACACCATCATTTTAACAGTTACAGCCATGAAAGTCAAAATTATACAGATATCACTCAGTGGACAAAAATACTGTGAAATCTATGAAAAGATTGTAAACATGACTGCAAAATGATATCTATTATTGAATCAAAGTTTATCTAGATGGTGGACCAGCAGCAAAATGTATCTTGGTAAAGCTGGTTGATCAAGGAAGTCTTGCTGGTTAAGGTAGATAAGCAGCAGTGATGGGATTTAGTAGGAATAAAATGTCTTGAAATCAAAAGCAAGGTGCATTAGAGATAAAGCCTGTTCGAATCAGACTGGTTGGAAAGTGATACGCCAGCACAGAAAGACCAATTTGCTCCTTTTATGGTTCCAAGTACACTGATCAAATCAGTATTACTGCAGCTTTACGCAATCATACCTCACACACTTGAGTCTGGCCAATGCCTGGACTTTTGGAAGGGCTGGATATGAAATCGAGAAGACAGACATTGAAATATATCCGTTTTGTGGGAGCTGAAGAAGAAAAAAAAACACTTCACGCAATAATACAAATATCACAAAAGAATATCCCTTTAGATATAATACTCAACGCATTCTCATCCCAAGGCGTCATATACGACGCTTTTTCCAAAGCGTAGACATCCAACGCACATGGCACCCTTTAGCGTCAATATAACATGCTTCGGTTATGGTAGGTTTAGGTCTGAGGTAGGGTTAGGGTTGGACCACTAGGAGGCGCCTTCTGGCCCATATATATATCTGCGTCTCAAATTGACGCAGTTTCAGCATGTGTTAAAACTATAATTTGAAATATAGGTTATGTGAAGAAATAATCGTGGAAAATAATCCATTGCATTTAAATTTTGCTCATGATTGTAAGTTATATCCATACTATAACCTATTTTACCAATCTTAATTGTTTAAGACGCAATAAAATAAAAATAATGATAATAATATAAAATATATGCAAAATAATATTTACAAAGAAACTATGGGAATACTTGGAGTAGGAGAACTAAATGATATAAGACTAACACATATTTTTGTCATTGGCCAATTAACTGTATGTATTCATTAGTGTTTGTTTGAAGCAGAAATCAAACATATTAGGGATTTATACTATATTTCCATTTAAATCAATGCCATATCTTTGTTCACCCCATGAGCCTTTAATATAACACCTTGAAACTAGCCAAAAACCCCCCACAAAAAAACAAAAAAAAACAAAAAAAAAAACTATTCTGCCAAATGACAGAGCATGTCGTTAACCCTGAGAGCTAACTCATATAACTGCTCAGTGGGAGGAAAAATATTACCACCTACAGGAATCTCAATGATATTTAAGACCTTTCTGAGATGTAAATATGCTGTGAATCACAGCACACAGTAGGATATGATTGGGTAGCACATAATGAATATTTATGAAACCAATATACATAAGTAGTTTGAGCGTGTTCTTAGAGAAAAGAGCTATATGTTTGAAAGCATGAATATATCAGTTTGTGTGTGGGAGATAAAAATCACATCTACCATGGAAACATATCCAGTAACCAAGACAAAATATAAAACCTATATCATTTTACCATAACATAAAAGATAAAACCAGCTGGTTATTATTACAAACCATTTTGTATTATTGTTACTGGGGTTTGTGATAATTGCCCAATGAAGACATATAAAACCAGTGTTGGGGAAGCTACTCTGAAACTGTAGTTTGACAAGCTACAAGCTACTTGTAAGTTAAAGTAGTTTAACTACAGTCAAGCCATCCGTTTAGAAAAGTAGTTAGCTACACTACAAGTTACAATCAAACAGTAGCTAGCTACATTGAAACTACTTTTGCTTTTTGAACAACGTATATTATAAATAACTGAATAAGTGTCTGAGGAATGTTAAGTACAATATGTAGTGTTTAAAACAAGGCAATGCAATTACGATTTCAAAGAGTATTGTTTTATTACATACAACACTAAAATATCTCTGACTGTGTCAAAAGTGCAACAAATAGCCTACAACATTGCAAGAACGAAATATACATCCAACGTAAATTGCATGTAGAACATATTCTCAAAAATACTGATTGAACTTGGACAAATAAGGCCATGGGTAATTAACGTTAGTTGTTTCTCCAACCTCCAAATCTGCCGTCACGTCTTGCTATATAATCATAATATGGGTGTGTCAACCCACTTCTGTAAGTGAGTAAACCGTTAGCCGCAAGATGCGTGATTAAACAACAGGTGGCGGTAATGGCAAAAAATTAGTTTGTAATATAACAAGAATATCCTTGCATTGTGCTGATTCGCGCAGGCTCGACAATTTAGCAATGTAGCTTTTGCTCGCGCTACACCGCTACTTGCTGCAAAAAGTAGTTAGCTACTGGAAAAGCTACACTGTTTAAAAAGCAACTGAGCTACTGCCAAGCTACTGAAAAATGTAGTTAAGTTAGTAGCTACGTTACTTGCAGTTAACTACTCCCCAACACTGTATACAACTAAATAAAAATGTTGATTTCAGTTTAAGTAATTATACTGTGAGAACTATGCGAGTAATAAGCCGCCTTATGCAATGCTAGCTATCCCATAACACACATTACACAGACCCATAGGCAAAAACTCTGACATTTAGAGGCCTAGAAATGTCACAGAAGGTGAAAAGTGCCCTAAAAGCTCAAAAGGGCTTGTAGGTTTAAACAGAACTGTTAAAAGGCCAGTGGAGGTTGAGCCAGCAAGGTAGCCGTTGGAGGTGTAAGTGAGTGTTTCTTGTGTTAAACGTTACACTCCAGGTCTCCCTGCACATGCTAGGCTGGTGGAGTCATTGTTAACCTTGCAGTCGACCCTTCACAGGCAGGAGATGAGACGAGAATCGTCTCTGTAGGTCAGTGTGTAACACATGACTCCCTGAAGGGTCTAATGTCCTTCAGGTTACTTCACACAGAGGCTCTGTAGCACCATATAAGGATGGATTTGCACAGTCTGCATGTAATGTGTGTGGAATGGAAACCTCACTGGTTTCTGCACTGTAAATAAATACTGTTGGTCTAACTTAAAAAAAAATGTATCCTGGTCGCCTTAAAATTTTAAATCCCCAATGCTTTCAGCTAGTTTTGTAGATTGAAATTAATTTATGTGTGCATTTTAATTTATACACAAATATTTGTATAGAAATAGCACAAAGAAAAAGCTGGAACAGAAAGTAAAATGAAGAATTAAAACAAATAAAATAAAACCTGATATAAACATGGTACCATCACATGTTGGCTATTATCTATAAAGGGCTTTCAGAGAGATTCATGTGAGTTTCACAAAGTCTCATTCTATTCAAAACGAAGAGTATTAAATGATACAATTGTAACACACTGCAATTTGCTTGCGTTCCTGGCAGCTCGCTCATGAAAGGATTCATTTGTCGTGGCATCCAAAGAGTCTGGCAGGCATTTTCTCTTATCTGTGGCCACAGGTACGAACACGGGCAGCCCTAGGACAGGGGACGCTGTTCTGCCTTGGAACATTTATCATTTTAGGAGATATGCTCTAGTGAACCTACTCTTATTGTTTGCCCAGTGGCCATGGCAGAAGGTTTTGTGTTCACTGTGGGGAGAAAAACATAAAAACAATATGACATTTTGAGAGACAGGAAAAATAGGCAGAACTAGAGCAGATAGAAAAAGAAAAACAGGCCCCAGGTATGGTCTCAGATGCCCTCAATAAACTCTATATTCTGACAAATCACAGCAACACTTCAATATTGCCTTACTCAAGCGCTCTCATTAAAAATTAATTTATATATATATATATATATATATATATATATATATATATATATATATATATATATATATATATATACACACACACATACACACATGGAGGTCTGGGAACCATTTTGGCAGACAAACCCTACTTCCAGACATGTAACTGACAGCCAGTGTCACTTCGGTAGAAACAGGGAAATTTGACGGACTGAAAGTATATTAAATCTATTTGTGCTCATTCGGCGCACTTTGTCAAAAACACAATATAACAGAAACGCAATCGTACCGAAACAAGTGTGGTCAGGAGCCTGAGGCATAAAGCTGAAGAGACGTCTGTTCAGACCTTTTTTTTAAAAGTTGAGTTAACAGATGAACAGCTTTTATTGTTTTGCAAAATCACATGCATATTCATTTTCCTGTCAGTACAGTTCACATCAGTACTCTAAGATGCATTTGTGCTCATTCATTACAGATAAATGCGTCATCTCGTTTCTTTTTCTTTTTATAGTGTTATTTATTTATAGTATCAATGTATTTTTATTAGAATTTTGGAAAACATTTTCCAGCATAAAACATCATAGCTAAAAACTATTAAATAAATATTTTCAGAACCAATTGCTAGACGCGAATAAAACGGACATCTGACTTAAAAAACATTTATACGAGAAGCATTTTGCATTCATTTTGGACTGTGGTGGTGTACACTATAAGCAAGCTTTGTTTACAGCATCCTCTGCACATTCATACACTGATGGGAGAATATGGGTATCTAGTTACTACTAAACCCCTCCCCCATCACAGATTAACCCTTTACTAGACTGAGGACTACAGCATCAACATTAGACAGTATCATCATCATCTGTTCCACATGCCCTACTTACTGATTCAAAACACACGAGTACAGAGACACACACACACAGTCCGTATTATCATATTACATGCTCTGCTTCAGCAACCTGGTATATGGAGCATCTCCACCACATGCTGCGCAGTCTAACTTGTTGGTAGATAGTGTGCCGAGATCCCTGGAAACATGATTGTGTTTTATTTAGCACACAAGTGCCATGCCATATTACAGCATATGATATGACACAGTGTGACAAGTGCCTTTTAACAGGATTACCACATTTCATGGACAGACAGATGGATGGGAGTTAAAAAAACAGCTGTATACTGTTTGAAGCAATCCAACATTTAAAATGAAATGTGTACACTTTATTTTACTACATACTATACGGACTTTCTTCAAACAATAATCTTATGTTAAACAGTATAGTATTGGCTAATAGGGATGGAAGAAGAACACAAATTACATTGGACTAAAAACCCAAATGGAGAAAGAGGATTTCAGATTCAGAATTCAATCACTCTGCTGCCTCATTTAATATTCAAGCTGTTGCAATAGTCAAATTGAATCCCTCTCTTAAACAGTCTCAGACATAACATATGCGATAATGGAAAACAAACACTACTGGAGCATTTGCGAAGTACATTCGAAAAACTTCAGCTTAATGAGAGACGTTAATGCTCAAGAGCTTGTACTAATAGACCTCTGATAACAGTATCATGGAATAATGCTGGGATTAAATAAAGTTGGAAGAGCTTTCCCAAGATTATTAATAAAGAACCGGAGACAAGTGACACATGGCCTACAAAAATGTTCAAATGGACAAAGATATTTAGGGTTTTATTAGATCCTAGAGTGCTTTGTCTCAGATGGAGGTAAATCCCTCTGTCTATACATTTAAGTCATCTTTCCAGCACAGACTGGTCAATATACAAACAAACATTTTCAACAAAAACATTCAAAGATTTCTCATTTCATAATTATGTAATGCTAAAACCAGCGTCTCTTCTCTCCTTTACCAACTATGTCAATAGTCCAACTACAATAGTCAGACACTGCAAAGGACGACTGGTGACATGACGCAAGGCTGTATTTGCATTTGGAGAGAAAATTACTTACTGAAAAATGTACTGTATAGTAACATTTTTAGCTCAAAGCTCTATTTCAAAGAACAGTGGTTCTCATATAATAACACATTATTTAATAGCACATCAAAAAACAATATTCCAAACACGACTACATAAACAAAAGTATGCTCCGAATACTTCAGGGGTCATCCAGTCTAATAATTTAATGCTTCAGTATGATGAAGGAAAGCCTTATGAATATTAATTAAAATGCCAGCTGAAAGCGCACACTGAGTAAACAACACTTTGATTAATATTCATGAGCAAAGTCTGTAAAAATTACATAATACAGACATCTCCAATAAAAGGTAAAAAAAGTTTAAACATTATAATATCTAAACATATTTTCAATTCATGCATATTTAAATATACATACTGATCTATTAATCATTATTTAATGCATGTTAATGACTAATGCAAGTTATTATAAAGTGTTATGTGATCCAAAAGTTACAGGGTTAGTTCACAAATTAATTTAGCTATTTTTAATGAAATCTTGGATATTTCTATTCATACACTACGAATTTAAAGCTTCAAAAAAGTTTATAGTGATTGTAAAACTAATCCATACGAATAGTGGTTTAGTCCAATTTTTTCTGAAGAGACACGAGCAGTTTATAATGAATTTTGGATTATATTTACGAATTAAAACTGATCAGCGAACATATAAAGAAGCTCAACTGAACCTGCTTGATGCAAAATAACAAACCTCATTGGTACTTAATGGAAGCTTAAAAGCATTGTTGCGTAACACATGGGAATGAACCTCAATGGTTTTTGTGGAAGCTCAAATGTGCGAGAATGAACCTCATTAGTTCTTCTAATATGTCCTTAATGAGATTCTTAAAAAAATATCACATATAATATCTTGTTTCTGTATTCTGTACTAATTCTTAATTAAATTTTTGAATGCATGCCTCTGCATATTCGTGTTGAATTGTGATGCATTAAACTTAAGTCTGAACTTCAACAGAACACACAAAATAAGTCCTGCAATGATATCCTGCATAATGGAGAAACACAGAAGCAGCATTTAACAGAAATCCTTTATTTCTATTTAGACTCAGAAGCGAAAGAGCTTTGAAGCAGAATAGACTACATTTCGATTCTCTTATCTTTCTCCACTCTCTTCTCCTGAACATCCCACTTCCTCTCAAGGAGGGGTAATCACAGAGGAACATGCACTCAGATCCCCTCTCCACCACAAAAGCTCTTTGCTTCTGGAACCGGCAAAAGACAAATTAGGAGTGGGCTACAAAATGAAGCATGCTTTCTGCAGCATACTATCTTAAAAAATATATTAAAATTGACTTAAAATTGAAAACTACGCACATGCATTGTGATGTATTTTTATTGTGCATCTCACAATGTTAATACACTGTTACAATGCTGATTTTGATAAATATATCCTTTAAAATGTCCTTTCTCCAAAAGCTCAGCAAAAAGTTCATGTGGTGAATCTCACGGTTTGTATTGGACACATCAATATTCATAGGTATTTGTGTTTATTTAAGTGATAGCAGTTCGAAGAGGGTCAAATGTTGATCATCAGCAAACAATTTGAACAAGAACGCTGCATTAATCACAGTGATAAAAATCTGCTGACTGTACATGCAGTTACCTCAGATAGAGGTTACAATTCACTACATAAGCATGCAAAGGAAACGTTTTGAGGTCAAAAATCTTCAGTTAAGGACACTGCTGATCTAAAAGAATGTAAATGTTTTGTTACTGATAATTTTCACCAAAAGAGAAACTAATGTTAACACTTTTCCTGCCATTAACAGAATTTTCCATCATTTATGAGACAACGCTTCCCTGCCATTGACTGAATATTTCAGAATTTCAATGTTTACACTGTTATTTGTTAGGGGGTGCTATCAGGCATCTTCTGAAAGAGAACAATCTCAAGATTAAAACACAGGCACAAAGAAGCAGAAACCAGCAATAAAAAGCATTTTTATGCAAGTTGCAGTCTTGATTTTCTCAAAAAAGATGCTATACAGGTTGTTTTGTATTTTTTAAGCAGATGCTCTGTTTTCTATTTTGATATTGCATTACTAGAAATATTTTTTTGTAAAAATTATAAAAAATGCTGGTGGTGGCTGCCAACTATTATTTTTATGCTGGTGGGGAAAGAGTTAAATGCCCAATAATTTCAAATAAACAAGAGCCGTTTTAAAGGCAATCAAATTTGGTCAGGCTATATAACAGGCTGATTATCACGAAGTTAATAATACATCTCAAAAACAGACGGTTAAGTTTTATATGAAATACACACCTGGCTGGCAAGCTGCATCATATTTAATTGCCAGAGATCTATTTGAGAAATAGGGGTGACATGGGTGTGCATATTTCAAAAGGCACAAACAATAAACACTCTCCCTCAAGCAAAATGCACAGGCACAAGCAGTCAAAAACAAATGGCCACCATTTGTAAAAATCAGCCCAGTCATTTCCAAGAGCCAACAGAAGTGAAGTAAATGCTTGATGACTGAAGCCATTCACTCTGTACTTGATTACGCTCTCCTCCATTATAGAGCAAATAAAACAATAGTATTGCTGAAAACGGTCTCCATACACCACTCAGTGCAACTCATTGTCTTTTTTTATACTCCCAAGGTGCACTGATATAAAAACAAGGCATTCTGAGAGACTGATCTCATAAAGTTAGATAATGTTTATTACGTCTTCATTTCCAACAGGAACGGTAGCACTATCATTCATTCATTTCTGGCCTTTCACTCAATATACCTGTAACAAACTAGCTAGCTGATAGCGAAATGACAAAAGTATGCATGAGGTAAACTGTTTCCTGGTACCACAAATCATAAAATAAAATGACAAACACTGCTTTATTCACCAAAATGCAGGAACATGAATTTATAGCTGATTCAGATCCAAGTGTGCAGCTAAAAAGGACAAAGATTTTGGTGTTTATGTGCCGCAATCTGGAAGCAGTGCAATCCCATCTGGATAAAAACATGACTTCGCTGTCAGCATCTGTCCAGGACAGCACTGTGAAATTGTCTAAACTAAGGAAAGTGGAGAATGGAAACTTAGTCACCCAGTCTCTCTCACACATCCCACCTCTCTGACGTCAGCCAGCCTCAACACTTCTTATTTTCAGAGGTTGTGAGAAGTCAAAGATTCTCTTTATATTTATCTGCGCAAAACGGATGTAGAGGTAGCTTCGGAAGCTTTCAAGTCGACAGATGTCTGCTCTCAGCGCCGTCAGTGCATTCGTACAAGACGACGGAGCTTATTATTTATAAGCTATCTATCTCTGAGTCATGAAAGTGACTCTGAAGAAATGTTTTTTTATATTTTTCCCCCTCCCTCAATTCTTGACTTTGGAATATACTGGTTTGGTGAAAACATCAAGGCTGTAATATAAGAATAACTCTATAATAACCCATAAAAGGAATGAGAACACATTTTCACTCTTAGAGAATATTTGCACTACTATTATTGTCCATGAAAAAAAAAAGCTAGTTAAATGAACTTGCAACGACATGTTCGTTTGGGATCAACAAGATTTTTTTGATGTTTTTGGAGTCTATTATGTCCACCAAGGCTGCATTATAATGCAAAATACAGTAATAGTAATACTGTGAAATGTTATTATTAAAAACAATAACTATATTTAAATTGGAATGAATTCCTGTAACGGCAAAGCATCTTCAATGTCACATGATCCTTATCACGGAATAACAAATTATTATAATACGAGACATTTCTTGTTAATATGTTGAAAAATGGTTGTGCTGCTTCATATTTTGTGAAATATTACTACTAAAAAAAAGGTTTACTACTTTTACTACTACTAAATATTATTACTTTTTTGTCACATTATAAATAGCTACCCTTACTGACATTTTCTATCAATACATCCTTACTAAATCAAATAAGATCTAAAGCCTTTATTTGAAGTAGCAAGCCTCCCTTAATCCATAAATTATACCTGAGCAGCTCATATGTTCATGCAATATTAAAAAAAAATGCTTAATATGTAATAATATCATGCTTAATATGTAATAACGCAAAACAGCAGATGTTCCATCAAGTAATATTTGCAAACAACATAATTTAGGGATGGCTAAAAGTGCTAAGATGAAAAACAGCATTGTAAAGCAATACATTTAAAACAGCACTGTAGTGTAATGCATTTAAGAAGCGCTGATACTTTAACCATTATGAAGATAATTAAAGGTTGCATAAGATGAAGCCAAATCAAACCATGTGCAAACAGCAAAAAAATAAATCAATAAATATGATAACTGCTTATGGCACAGAGCAGCACACTCATCCATCATTGCTGTGCGATAAGGCCTCGGGTTCGTGAGGTATCATCTTACTTGAAATAAATTAGCGATGGTGAGGAAACCATCTGTCCGTGAACACAAGCCTCCTGGTTAATGAGCAAGTTTTTGTGCGTAACGCGGCCTCCCAGCATGCCACGGGAACGTGATCGGAATACCTCAGGGCCATATGCACACTGCTCCGATTCTAAGAGGAGTCTCGAATTAGCATTTACCTTTCAAATCACTCATTCTCGTAACCGATACTGACAGGAAACGGCTGGCTCATTAGAGGGCGACTTCGGGTGCTGCGTCAAATGCCCGATGCGTCCACTCGAACCCTGCAATCGCAGAGGCTGTCGGGCTGGAATGAGACGTGTTCAGAGAGACTATAGGGGCTTTCTTTTACACAGAATGCGTCATACTTCACTGAGAGGATAGGAAATGTGCTAAAACAAAGCTTTTTGCCTCTGGTGACAAAGTTACTGCCATTTTCTAAAGGACCAAGATGATCAATATCCTCTTCCATTTTTTATTCATAAGCTCTTTTGGCAGTTATTGACAAGATAGTAATGTATTGCACAGGGAGACAAAAACTATGTTCATGCTTTACTACATGAATGTTTAAAGAAAGTGATATGAAGCCATTTTTCCGTATTGTCACTTAAAGTGATTTTTGATATGTTCTAGCTTACCTCAAGAACATCTAAGATGTAAGGCTGTTTCCACAATATTTTCAATTTTGATATTTTTAGGTCAACTGTCTGTCAGTTAAATAATGGAGGTCTATGGTCACCACCTCAGAGAGCATCACAGAGTAGTCCAAATTAAACATCCATTTAATGACTTGTAAATGTAAGTACACATTGATGGCCTAAGACACAGAAACGAGCGGTTTGTGTGAGGAAATGAACATTATTAAATTGTTTTTACCTCTTGTAATCACAGGCCACGTTCAAGTGATCTGAGGGCACGGGCAGCTGTCGGTCTGTGCAAGCGTCGGAAGTGATCTCTGCGTGGTTGCAAAAAAATCACTTGGACGTGGCTGTGATTACAAGATGTAAAAGCGATAAAAATACTGTTCGTTTTCTCACACAAACCGCTCGTTTCATGTCTTAGGCCATCAAATGTGTATTACATTTACGAGTCATTAAATCATGTTTAATTTGGACTACTCTGTGCATGTCTTTGTAGGTGGTGACCATAGACCTCCATTATATGACTAACAGATGAGAACGGTTTTGACCTAAAAATATCCAAATTGAAAATAGTGTGGAAACAAAGACACCTACATCTTGGATGCCCTTGAGGTAAGCTAAAACGTATCAAAAGTTAATTTCAAAGTGAACTATCCCTTTAATTAATGACGAAAGTATAATTTACTACATTTCTTAAATATATAAAATCTATTTTTTTCTCATTTGTTTTCTTCTATTTCTAGAGGCTCCCTAAAGACGACACTTTAATGAACTAAAAAAAACATTATCCAATGAATCGATTACTGTGTGTGAGATGATAATGTCATAAATGATTCTTAATGGATTCCATTCCATTAATAAAGACAGACACATGAGGTGTCAACGTTCATATGGATCTGTGGTTTTGTTTACATTACAAATATTCAGTGAATCTTTCTAAGACAGGCCTAATTTATTTCAATTAAAACATGAGCAAGCCGACAGCCGGCGCTGCGGACCAAGCCTTTCATATGGAGAGCTTTTCATCCAGTTGGCTGCTCTGATATAGACACCCGGCAGAATGAATCTGAAGTGCGGTCTTTATTTGTGGTTCTATTACCACAGGTGGTTGAGTCAATGATCAGAATAGAGGCAGACAGTGAGGACGGAATCAGCTTCAGAATTAATTGCCCATGAAAAGCAGCAGCTAAACCTGCCAAAAGAAAGACATTCTAGGCTAATTTTCAAATCGACTCGAGACATTTCATTCCCACCGGCACAGTGACTTGTGCAAACTATGTGGCGTTTACGTATGATCCGGATTATGACAATGAGTCGTCTAAATATTTTGAGAAAAGGTCTTTCAGTTCACAGTTGAAATGTTTGCCTGCTAAAATAACAAAATTAAAGGGATTGAAGTTGAACGGTTGTAATGGACATGACATGTCCAAAGAGTTTCTCCCAGAAGTAAGTGGAGCAGAATATGATCTCAGATAGGAGGAGAAAACAAGGGAGAACAAAACGGTGCTCCTCTAAATCGCATTAGATACTTCGCCTGGGCTTGCTAAAGCCTGCATGAAGAACTAAAGACCACCCATTATCTCCATCACTGTGCATTTTATGCTTTCAAATCAAACATAAATAGCCATATTTCACACATCTGGGTGGTCATGGACAGGTGTGCAGGAACGTCAAATATGGATAGTTCGGCAGACTGTCGAAACTTGCAAATGTAAACACCTTCCAGCATTCATGTCATCAAGCTGATCTGATTTTAAACTTGATCCATTAAAATTTGATCATATCTACTTCTGTTTTACCAAGGGACAAAATAAGATATTTTTTATTGAATAAGGCAAAAAAACATTGCTATGCATTATCTAAAAGATTTTTTCCACACACATGCTCACAAAGAAATATTTATAATGAATAATTAACAAATATGTTGGTTATTAAATAATAGACTGACTTAAAGCCCCACACTCCTTGAGAATAGGGAACCGAATAAAACACATTAAGTGCAACTCTGTGCATTTTGACAGTGTCTTGTGCATTCATCTGAAAGCTGAGTTCAGCACTTTTTATATATAACTTAATTTAAATGAAAGCAGAACAGTAGTAAACACTCCCTGGCTGCACGCACACATCATTTAAAAAACAGAAAAAAAATGTAATAGCATGCAAGCGAAGTCTTATTGAACAGCACATCCCATATCTTGATAGCCTTTCCTACACTTATCTCCAGCTGACAGTATAAAGTGAGCTTTTTTTATTTTACAAAGATAAAAATCAAAGCGCTCCCACAGTCCTTTTGAATTATCATCAGTTCATAAAGGACCCAGAGAGCAGCGACTTCTACTCAGTCTTTAGTTATTGCCTTTTGTTCCTTTCCATTCTAAAATAATATTTTATACATTATAAATATATAATATTCATTCAACTGAAGTAAATATAGTCTGCTTCAATGTTGATGACATCAAAACAAACAAAACAAAAATCTGAATTTTTCCCATAAATAATGATGGTCCGGATCTCACAAAAAAAATAAATAAATAAATAAATAAAATACTTGTAGCTTGTATGAACTACTTTTATACAATAAGACTATATATTTAGACTAAGCCATCAAAAATATTTATGAACTTATGAGAAATCACTATAGCTTCTAATTAAATAAAATATATTTAAACAAAATTATATAATAATGTAATTTCACATTTAATTGTATAATATAATAGAAATTGCAATAAATGGTAATAGAAATATAAAGTTTATAATTAAAGAATGAAATTATAATTTAATGTTCATAGAACAATGCCATTTTAAATACATATTCAACAAATTTTTACAATATATTTAAATTAAACATTTATTAAATATTAAATTATAAAAAAAAAAAATAAAAAATGAATAAAATGTATACTTTCTCATGTGTGTATATAAGAAACGTATACATGGGTATGTGTATATATATATATATATATATGTATATATATATATATATATATATATTTAAATTTATTTATTTTCTCAGGCAAACACTGCATTACGATTTCCTTCCTCCAAGTTTTCATGGATAAAAGCACACATTTAAAATAAAAAACACAGGGTTTATACATGATGACAATGGTCATTTTGGGGTGAACTGTCTCTTTAAATGGAGTAGGTGCTTCACCAAACACAAGCTTTGCGGCAAAGAGAAGGGGAAACTTTGATTCTCTGTCACAAGAGCTAAACTCGACTGTCCCGGGTCAAATGGATCCCACACAAAGGAGGAGAACCTCATCCTTGTCTCCATCTACCAGTTGTAACATCCTGCGACTGTACAGCCAATCCTCAACATGTTGTGTTTTTTATCCGTGTACAAGTCAAGCTGTGGCACTCTCGGTCATCGATTTGCTGTGTTGTGAAACACGGGTCGGATTGTAAATCAGGTGGCCCGGGCATACAGGACTGGTAAAGCCGTCTCACACAGCAGCAACACACAGAGGAGGCCATTCATCATCTTTAAATAAGAATGAGGCTATGCAGCGGCACTGTATGCGTGCTCTGAACAAACACTAATCTATAAACACCCTCTTAATCAGGGCAGATGGATGGATTGATGTCAAAGAAATATAGCATGTTGTAAAACAGTTTCAACAGGTTTTAAACGTCAGGATCAAGCTGAATTTACTTCAGCTTCCAAACATGGTCTGTACTGTTTATTACAAGGATTCCAGGTGACATTTAAGAAAAAGACGGACATATTTATTAAGTTCAACATGACATTTCACCAAATCCACTTTTTAATCTTTCTGGCTATCACTAACATGTCACCTTCATTCAAACAGGCTCTGGTTCGCATGTCAGATCGGGGCACAGAGGGATCTAGTACTGATGCATTAACGATTGCATGATCTTGTAGGAACATTGACATGGCAGAGATGTGTTTGACCATAGAAGAAAGAAAAAAAGCTCATCACAAAACCAGTGGTTTGAGTAGAGAGTCTATATTATCTTATTGCAAAGAATTTTGAATGTACAGAGAGATGAATTGCAGTACTATACAAATTCTGGCTAAGACTAATAAGCCGATAATTATTTTCCAATGGTCAATAAATCGTCTGTTTTGTTAAGGACAAGTGAGAATGAGGCATTTTATTCACCTCACAGAATATTTGAGGCGGCTTTTCAGGGTTTATGTGGTCTTTTGTTTACTCCTCAAGTCTCAGTATATGGAAAAGGTGTCTAAAACTTCAGAAAGACTTGGTGCAAACATGGATTTAATGACATCAAACATTTGCAGTGGCAAATCCAGCGCAAAAGAAAGATGTTTTTGTTTTATACAAATTTATTTATTTACAAGAAAGGAATATCCCACAGGAAACCACACAAGTACAACAAAGCCTTCCAAAACAGATCTTAAATTATTCACTCACAGATTTATTCATTGTTTTCCTATGTGCGAAATTACACTACAAATCAAAGAGCGACCTTATTCTTCACCAGGATTTTGGGAGTATCCCAACCTCACTGATGAGAGCAGGAGTAGAGCCGTTGATGACATACGGTGTCACCCAGTGGCTATCACAACACACTACAACATGATTGATGACTGTGATACCAACAGTGGAAGCATAAATAGTAATACAAATCACAATAAATCTCATTCAGTGACTGAGGAAGTGAAATATAATTCTGATCACAGGTTTTTGAGTTTGCAGGGCTATAAACAATAATTGTGACTGCAATATTATGTTTGCAATTGTTTTCCAACCAAAAGAATTTGTGAACAGTAACATTTTTAATATAATAAAATATATTTAAATATGAATAAATAAAACCAAATTAAATCAATCCAAAATGTATCATTTAATATTACATGTAAAGCTCTTTAGTTAAAAAATATCTATTTAAAAATATATTATACATGTATTATAATTACAAATTGTAATAAATATTAATAATTGTATGCAACTGATAATGTAAATGAACTGACAAAAACTGACAGTAGTCACAATCAAATGCAGACTCAAAACACATCTGTGTGGCTGTGCAATTACTGAATGAGTCTTGTGCCACTGTGCGTCCGACTGTTTGTACGGTCTCTATTTTCTTTTTGATTCTAAACGGTTTTCAATTATTCTTATTTATTTTGATAATTTGAATTTCTTCTATGTAAAGCACTTTGAATTACCATTGTGAATGTACTATATAAATAAACTTGCCTTGCCTTTTAAAAGACGTGAGAGGAAACAAAAGCGACCTACTTCACAGAAACTGATGGACTAAATGAAACATGGAGACTAGTGGGCGAGTAGCTGACAGCGGCTTAATGGAGACACTGCAGAGTAATCACAGTGTCAAGAGGAAGACGTAATGACCACCAGTATCTGCCAAAGTGTGAACACACACACACAGCAACCCTAATGGTCTGCGCTGTAATCCAATGTCACCCGCCACACAACAGATGACAGCTAATCTACGGGAATATTTTGGGAAAGTGATTACTTTGTCAAGAAGAGGCCTCGGTTCAGGGTGAATAAAGGGACGGGATGTAAAAATACATTTGAGACATGGTTAAAGCTGTGGACCAATTATTTCATGACAACATCCGATTACAGAGCTAGTATTTCATTATTGCAACCAATCTTCTGAAACGGGAAGATAATTTATTTCAAATGGAGATCCGTACACACTAAGCTAAATAATTTATAGTGTAAATAGAGAAGGGTTGTAACCAAGGCAGACGCAAGTAGCCCCTTTCACACAGCAATCCCCAATATTATTACCATGAAATTGCCAGAATGACTTTACCAGTAAATACACAAATCTGCTGTTCACACAATCAACATGTTCTTTACCAATAAGAGACCATTCACAAATCTGCTCCAAAATACTGATAAATCCTGTGATGTCAGTTATCGGAAGTGATATTTAAACGCAGCCCTGTTGTCTTCATTCGCACACATGATGAGAAGTGTTTCACTATATGTTCAATTTAAAAAAAAATGTCTCAAAGGCAAACAGTACTCGTTTTTCCCTCTTAAAAACACAAAACGCAAATAATAGTATCCAACTGCAGAGACACAGCACTGCTGAATGGAAAAGATGGCTGCTGTGACGCGGCGCAAGGGTTAAAGATGATCATCTTGCACGTTTACTATTAGAAAAACTATTAAAAAGCTTACTGTAAACAGTGCCAAGTAATCACGTCATCGCATAAGAACTTCACGATTAGCCCATAGAGCAGACTTAAGTTAGTGCATGCTGACCTCGTATATGATCATACCGGTAATCTTCATTCCAGGTTCACACAGTAATTTATTGGTAATGTTACAACTCCCCTTACTGGTAAATTGCCAGAACCAATTTACAGGTATTTTTGAAAAGGTCCTGTTGACACATGATCTATTACCAGTAATTTACCAGCAAAGGCTATGTGTGAAAGAGGCGATTGAGCGTTATACACAAGGCTCAGGATCAATTTCTTCTAACATAGTCGCCCTATCAATATTTTCACTGGCCCCAGTGCGTAAAATACATAAAATTGGTTTAAAAGTTGTATGAAAGTATAACTACAAGGCCTTTATAATAATGGATCTCCGTGTTAGTCAGAATGTGGCTGATGACAAGATTGATTTGTATATTCCAAAAAGACAGGTATCTTTCTCTGTACCATGGTTTGCTCTAATCTTTATCAGTGGGCTTAATAGTTTGTCTCTTCACAGCAGTGGATGAAGAATGCCATCTAGTGAGAGCTCAGAGAAGACAAGCAAATCTGCCAAATCCAGAACACCCCTCTACGCTTCAGTAGTCCTCAAGAGACGGAGGAGTGGACAAGAACATGAACGAGAGAGAGATACAGATCAGAATTAAAGAGCTTACACAGTAGGTGGGACATGCAAAACCGGTCTACCATATGCTAAAATCACCTCTGCCGAAAGCCAAAAACAGATCAGAGCAGCTAAAAACATTCATTTTCATGACTGAAACATTAAAAAGAGTCAGAAGGAAATATGTGACATCTTCACTGCATTGTAGAACACTGGAAACAAACAAAAAAAAATCTATATGAGATGCATACTTGGTGTAATATAGGTAAGTCTAAGGGTTTCCACTGGCTGGCTAAAGGCATTCGCCTCCATTTAAACCCAAGAGGGCATCAGTGAGGTCAGGTGCTGATGATGGGTGATGAGCTCTGGCTTACAATCTGCATTCAAATTTATCCCTAAGGTGTTCAGTGGGGGTTTAAGTCTGGGCTTTCTGCCATGTAATGCATTTCAAGTGTCAAGAATGGGTTCCTGTAGTGCAAGTCTGTTAAAGTTTAGAGGTCAAAGATTAAAGGGATAGTTCACCCCAAAATGAAAATCTATCAGCAATTACTCACCCTCATGTCGTTTAACCCCGTTAGGCTTTCAGTTCATCTTCTGAACGCAAATATTTTGATTAAATCTGAGAACTGATCACGCCCATAGGCTTCTAAGGGATTGAAACTTGCCGGCTTAGAAAATTTAAAGACATCGTTAAAATAGTCCCAAGTGACTACAGTGGCTCAATTCTTAAGTTTATCAAGTGACAAGAATCCTTTCAAACACACCTGAGCTAGCTAGTCAAGGTCTTCAGGATCAGTAGAAACCAAGCGGCAACATTCTAATCTGAAAGATGAAGCCTACCCTGGAAGTGCGATAAACTGCAATACATCTCAAATCCGCTAGAGGCCGGTCCCAAAAGGGAGCAAATATCCATAGACGTCATGTTAAAATCTCCGTATTCACAGCATAAATTCATATGTTTACAGTTTGGTCCCATGGACTTTTATTGTAATCTTCAATATGTTCCACGTGCCTGACAACTGTGAGGGGGTGCATTTTTTTTCTAACTTGTTAGTTTAGATTATACTTAGATATAAAATGTATGACGAATAAGGGTGGAGCAACCACATCCCAAAGTTGCTCTATTCTATTGGGTTGAGATCTGGTGACTGTGGGGGCCATTTTAGTAAAGTGAACTCATTGCCATGTTGTAACGAACAGTATTTATATCTTTTTACCTCTTGTAACCACAGCCACGTCCAAGTAATCTAGAGGACACGGGCACTTTATGGCTGTGGTTACAGAGGTAAAAATGATATTTAATACTGTTTGTTTTATCACACAAATGGCTCGTTTCGTGTCTTAGGTTTAATTTGGACTTCTCTGTGCATGCCCTTTGAGGTAGTGACCATAGACCTGCATTATATGATTGACAGACAAGAACGGTTTGACCTAGAAATATCAAAATTGAAACTACTGCAAAAACAAAGACAACTACATCTTGGATGCCCTTGCAGTAAACTAAAACATACCAAAAATGTATTTCAAAGTGAACTATCCCTTTAATACCACTTATGCCAGTGTTGGACTGGGAACTGGTAACTAGGTTATTGTGAAAATAATTTCTATAACAAAAACAAACAGTACTTTAACATTAGTATTGCAATATCAAAACCAATTTTTGGTCATTTGTGAAAAGAAATAGTAAAAGTACACTGAAAGCCTTTCCACAAATCCAGCAGAGATGTCTCACCAAAAGAACCAGTACTGATGCTGCTTTAATAATTTTTCTCTCTTAAAGTTCTTTGTCCCTTTGGCTCTGAAATGAAAGCATTATCTGCGCATTTACCATAGTCAAATTACATGTTACTCTGCCTCTACTGCCTGCCCATTTGAAAAGATCAATACGTCTGGTTCTCAAAGGACCATGGTTGTTTTGGGCACTTTCCAATATGTTCATTTTGTTTCACTCAATGTGTCTGTTGTGCTTTATATCCACCTAATTGCTGTCTGTTTCTATGAGGGTCAGAACAAGAACATGTTTCAGTGATAACTGTATAAGTCTGTTTTAAATCTCACTCACTCAAAAAAAGAAAAAAGCTCCAAAGCTATCCACCTATCTGCAGGTGGCAGTGTACCAGTCACACATAAACCTCTCTGGGGGATTCTGGAACATTCTCTCCACTCCAAGCTCTGGGAGAACACTACTTCATGCTCAAAATAGTCCACACTTTGTTGTTCTCCACTTTGATCAACACTATTGGACTGCAATGCAGGAAACTTAAAATTAATGGAACAATTTTAATACCGAAACTGTTTCCATCGTTCTCCAGCACCATCTCATAAAGTATGACCATTTTCCCAATGAATTGCCATTTTTTTACAGAAATGTGCCTAAACCGGTGTGATACAACACCTGTCTGGGCTACCAGTGCATTGAGGCTGGTAGAAGCTAAAGCTGGAAAAAAAGTCTGCTTCTCAAGCCCAATCTCATCTTCACACACTCTACTATCGCTCCCACACAAGCTCCACGTTATCTCTGGGCGTGGAAAGAGCTTAGTCTGCAAAGGAGCGAAGGCGGAAGAGAGAATATGACCGAGATGGAAGGGGGATGGGGGTGGATTTAAAGAAAGAAGCAATTTCCTTGCTTTTAATAGAAGGAATTATACCCGTGCCCACCATGTGGCAGGAATCCATGTGTGGTTGCCAGCTTATACCTGCAGCCACCGCTTGATCCGTAGCATCAAATCAAGCATTCTTGCATAAAGCTGATAGCATAGAAGAGCTCATTTTAGCAGGGGAACAAATGAGCTTCAATATAAACTCAAAAACATGCCTTAACTACATAGAATCAAATGTGCTCTCTCCGTTGTATCCTCACTCAAGTATACACAAAGTCGATACACAGAAGCTTTGGAAAAGAAAAGAAAATGGAATGGACGGTGAAAGAAATTTTTGGGTCACTACAATTGTAGGGGGGGTTTGGGGAGTACACTTAAACACCAGACGCCAAAGATGAGAACTACCTGAATCTTTCATTGACTTTTTTCCCCTACAACAGTTATTTGATTCATCAAGCATGTCAACTCCAGCATGTACTGTAATTGTATTGCATATGTAGCAATTTGTTAGTAGCATATAGTACAAGTTTAAAGCACCGTTTGAGGTCATTTATATTGGTGAACAAAAAGTTAGTCTCTCTTCAAGTAACATAAACCACAGTCCTTATTGTACTAAATCAAAAATGTATTTTTAAAGCCTGAAAGAAATTCAAGAGGAATGAATTGCCTCAGAACATGTGAATGAAAACAAGGCTATTAGAGATAGACTCGAAGTAAATGTATATTGATTTTCAGCGTGCTTGGATGTTTATTACTGGAAATCAAGACAAAATACTGCAGAATTATCTCAAAAACTCCAAACTTCTAAATCTCTGAATTGAAGTTAAGACGTCTTGTCACCTATACAATTGTCAGTGCTACAACAACAGTACAAGTCATTGAAGACACTGCACTTCTATCCCCCACAGCCTCATTTTCAACCCTGTCAAAAAAATGTTATATGGCGTGATCCCTGACTATTAACAAAATGGACTGAAACGGAGAAGAGTAGAACCTCTATATTCCAGGTAGGTGGGGGACAAAACTGGAATGGATCCGAGCTGGATTCCAACATGAAAACATCTACATCACTGTCTTGTCCCCCAAATAATGAAATCGAGCAGAACCATACTGTAAAAGCTACCTTTCCTCCCAATATATTGATGTTAACATTCTGAAATTATTGGATGCTTGGGAAATTAAGCTGGGCTAACTCAGAGTGTGCTAGTCAGGATTTGGGCTTAAAGTCTGTATTCCATCTACTAACATCCGTCTGACATCTCCTTTCCTGTCATGCACCTCCTGTAGATGCAGGGTTACAAAGACAGATGCCTGGCTGGACACAGGCTTTCAAGTCCATACCGACTGCAGACACTTCCCTGGAGAGCTAGAAGGAGAAGGAGGAGGGAGATGGGAAGAGGACAGGTGGTGTACCTTGGAGGGACAGGATGACAGGATGGGAGCAACCAAGTAGAGAATGCAGGATACATGAGACCAGAGCCGAGGCGATCTGCTGTGACCAGCTCAAGACAAAATCTGCTCCTGACAGAAAGAATCAGACTTTAAGACTATTCTGAGTTCATGTACTTCAAAGTCAAGAAAAAATATTAGGTCGCTCACATTCATGTTTCATTCCATAGATTACATTTACTCATGTCTCAATGCTAAAAAATGATTTCTTCCAAGTGTACTGCCTACTTCGTCCATTAGATTCGAAATATCTGAAAAAGGCCATTCATTCACCAGCTCATAGACCCTCACCTTTAAGAAATCAGGAGAGAAGCGGTGGAAAGTTGACAAAAGAGTTGGAATAAAAGGTGTAAATGGGTGGGCAAATGACTTAATGTAGGTATTAGTGGTCTCAATCCTAACCTTAAAGGGATACTCTACTGTTTTTAGGAAATAGGCTCATTTTACAACTCCCTCAGAGTTAAACAGTTGAGTTTTACCGTTTTCGAATCCATTCAGCTGATTTTCTGATATTAAGAAGAATGTCAGTAACCCAGACTCTGGTCTCATTGACTGCCATAGTATATTTTTTTTCCTACTATGGAAGTCAATGGAGACCAGAAACTGTCTGGTTACTGATATTCTTCTAAAGATCAGGAAATCGGCTGAATGTATTAGAAAATGGTAAAATCCAACAGTTTAACTCTGAGGGAGTTGTAAAATGAGCATATTTCCAAAAAAGTGAGTATAAGGGACACTGCGGATACATGTTGAGAGGACACATTTGTGGTAACTCATTGAGAGGTATTCTAATATTAATAATATGTTAATCACACATTTGCAGCTCCCGTAACTGGCATTGCCACTTTAAACACCTTCAGGGATTTAAATCTCTTTAAACCTTTAAACTTTTGCCATACACACAAACACATATACAATACAAGTATCCGTGTATTACAACATTAGACATTTCCCAGTCTGCATGCAAAACACCAGGGTCCATTTTACCCCACTAAGAACATTACATACTGTTTCCAGTCATGGATGGCCTACTTTCCATGAATGAATGAGGTGAACATGTTTATGACAGCTTGGGAAAGACAGGAAGCTATTATGTGCCACTGTCTCAATCCCCCCCTCCTGAGAATCAACAGCTATAATGCACAGCAGCAATGAATAGATCATGCAGGGCTCCTCACTGTCTCTCAAAAATCATCATAAAAAATCATCAGCGTTGCAAAAGGCGGCAATGCCACGCCTCAGCAAGACATTCAGATTTTTCAAAGAGTCAAAGACAGTAGCATCATGGCATGAGGGTGAAAGTGAGGTGAAACAGACATAAGGTCGATGTGACATTTTAAATGTAAGGAAGATGCTTTCTGGGCACAAATAAATAGCTGCTTCTTTTTATGCTACCTGTCAGCATGTTTAACAGCTGTCGTCTCACAGAGCCACGACGCATAAATCGCGTCTACGGACACCATCGGTCGCCCGGGCCCGGGAACATACTGCGTGTTCCACACAGCCTGCCAAACACAAGCTGAAGCCTTCTGCTCATCCTTGCACTGCCTCCGACAAAAATCCAACGTCACCAGATGTTTGTTGCAAACACAGAAGAATCATCTAAAGCAAAGTGTTAACAGGGTCATATAATGGTACATGCACTTTTACAAGTTGTTTGTACTGAAATGTGTGTTGGCAGTGCCTGTACACAACCATCCTATAATGATAAAAATCCATCCAGTGTTTTTGTTTTAATCTCCTTATACGTTTTCCCTGCCTCAAATTGAATTTTGTGACGTCAGTAAATTGGACGCCCCTCCCACGATTGTTGATTGACAGCAGGGTTTCAACATATAAATTCCAATTTCCATTCTGACTCTAATGGCAAAAATCAAAAAATTCTTTCAACCAACAAGCTCACCTGACTATCAAAGATGTTCATTTCAAATGTTAAGACCTGAAGATCTTACCAGAAAACTTTACATATCAAATAACCCCACTTTAGCTGACTGTATCATATTATAAGCCACAATGTACTTGAGAAGGGGGTGAACAGAGCCCAGGCTGGGCGCCATGGACTAGACAGCCAGTAAATAACAAGGGGATCCTCTTCCCTGTTGACAGGGAAACGCCTCCAATAAGTGAGAGCTATAGTGAGGTCACGCTGGCAGAACCCAGCCACGTCATGAAGAGGTTGTGTGCTTCACTCTGTACTCAAGTATTGAAACCTGACTCCGACCACTTCCAATATCTCGGGACTGCACGAAAATAACCCTTCTCAGCGGGAATGATGTCAGTGCTGTAGTGCACCAGCCAGTGTTACACCAGACCCTACTGCTAAGCCACATAAACAAGCTGCTTCCAGCCTTCCAACACTATTGAATTTGTGCAAATACTTTGAGAGCCGTACAAACTGACTCAGGCAGATCTGAATGTGAGCTTGCAGATGATAGTAAGAGAGGGGTGGGGTTTATGTGGACTAAATGATTGGATATCGAGCATCAGGTCACCAGTGAGAAGTTAGTTGTTTGAACAGAACATCAGGTAAAAACGAACAAACTTGAAAACATTTGCATGGATGAATTGCTCACAATAATCTCATTAATAAAATAGACAGATGTTAAGCTCAATCTGCATCATTGGTTGCATAAATGTGGGTTGGAGACGTAAAATGAATTTGGCTTGCTCTTTACTCTGTCTCCCACACAATTAAAGGGCAAACCTTGTGTATTATATCACACATGGACAGAGTTACCTTCACACAAGCTAACTGTGCTCCTCTAACCCTTCCCATAGAGCATTTGCAATGTTTCAGTTTAAACACTTCATGTTTGTCTGATAAGAAATACTAATCATAATTGTTTTGTTTATAATAAAAGCAATTAAAAGAAACACTTTCAATTAAATTAATAAACGCAATAATTATAATGTATGCCAGTATCTATAAAAAAATACCAATGAGAAAACACATTAGTGCAGATTTGCACAGTGCTACAGGTGTGCCACATTGGAACATTCAATTCTCAATTTACTGTAAAGTTGATCAGTTAACAACATCTAATTAACTTAAAGATGCAGAAAATAATTCATGATGTTTAAGTATGTTTTTAAAGTTACTATACGGTGACTGAGAAAAATGAGACTTAAAAAGAGGGGCAGAAAACAAGTAGTGGCTTAAAACAGCATATTTTTGGTTTCTCTGCAAACTGGCCCTTTTCTTCCAGCAATGCATTTTTACTGAAAGGTGAGAAAGTGAAGGAAGTAAATATATCGCCATATTTGCTGTTGTAATGAACTTGCTGCCACAAACACCGTTCGAAACTTAAATTACACTGAACCCTCAGAATGTGTTTAAGCCTTACTCGGAACAATATGACTGAGGGATGTCATTAAAAAGGATCAATGAACCGTAATCAAGACTTCCTTCAGTTCCTGCACCAGTTCCACGGTGTTTAGCATTTAATTGCTGCCCCGCTCTGCACTGGTTTCGCGCTCTCTGATTACTGCAGAGGGAACAGCTGCTCAGGGTATCCTGCAGAGCAACCAAGAGAAAGAGGGGGAAACAGAGCTTAGACGGGAAAAGTTATAAAGCCTACACTGCAAGATTACCACAAGATTATCTCAGATGTTTTGAGCCAGCTTCTAATATATACAAAAAAAAGTAAACGTATGTTGACAGCTTTCAAGTATAACACTTGCCGTCATTTAAGTACAACCAGTTTTTTACAACATGTCTTATATTAACCTGTGTGGACCATAGCTAACCACAGGAGCAATTTCAGGGAGTAAATTCTAATTTAAGGGTGCACGATTAAGATGGTGAGTGCCATTTTCCTCCATTTTACACTGCATTTTCAGTTTAGATGTGCCAGCTTCCTATCTGCGCACATAAGGCCCATGAAATGAAATGTTGTGGCGTGCGCTGTGATTCGATTGGGAAAAGGCGTCAATGAGCGCTGGGGTATTGCAGAGGCTCTTGGTGGAGCTTCGTTGAACGTGTTCAGTAGTGCATTTTCCTCTTGTTCTCAGGGGTGCTACAGAAGTCATTGATGATTTGGTGCATAAACACATTGGTTTTCCCTCAATCTCTGTCTGTAGAAGACATTCATCACCACCACATGCCTTCCTCTACTTCGCACTGACACACGGTAGTAATTTGTGTTCATTACCCTTTGGTTTTCTGTGACATAGGTATAAAATATATTGACTAAGTAACAACAGAAAATGTCATTTCCATTTGTCGCCATGTACAAGGAATGTCAAGTTGTTCAATAATTTGTGCCAGCCATAAAGGTCAGAGTGATGGGAAAGTGTTTAAAGTGGGGCAGTGTGGTCGTCCAAAGACATTCATTAGTCGAGACAAAAAGCTGGCAAAAAGAAGTCATCTCACCTGATCCTTATCGCAAATTTATCCTGACACAGGATGGATGTAAACAACTATTGTGGCTGGACAGACAGGCAGTGAAATGCATGCTTTAAGAGTTATTCAGTTGCTCAGTAGACAGCCTAATGGGGGAAAAAATCTGTCCTTTTTATGTCTAACGTCTAAACAACCTCAAAGTTTCACTTTTTTGTTTGATTCAATTTGGTTTACAGAGATAGGGAAGTAGAGAGAAAGTTGAAGCTTCCCAGCATGCACAATTTTAATACAATTCAGGAAATCATCACTCGAAGATCCAGTGCGCTCAATGCAGATAAAATATGGTGGCAATAAACAGCATGTTCACATCACTGTTGCTTTCTCCTGATGGGCCAAGACGGTGCTGTATGAGATGAATAATGCGGCTATAAAAGTTATTTTGAAAATGGTCTAAGAATAGGAACAGAAATCAAACTGGGTGGGATTGTCTAAGCCAGTGGTTCTCAACAGGTTTTGCAGGTAGTAGTACTGTACAGATACAGAAGTAGTTTTTACATCCATTTCACATTGGATATTAACCCAACACCAACCATTACTTAACAAAAAAAAACACCCTTAATAAGATTATTTTTAATATTAATGACTATAAACTGAGGGAAACATCAATAACTTGGCTGGCTAACCATCTCTCTGACAACATATACAGTACTACTAGACTGCATGAGACTGTTCTTGACTGCTCTGTTAAACATTTACCACATTGTTGGGATGACTAGCATCCCCAATGGGTCACAGTTGTAGTATGCAATGAGGGAGAGAACGGTGCAAAAGACAACATGACTGTGACAAACTTAGGAGAGACTTAGTATAGACGGATAACTGAATGAGCAATCAAAGCATTTTCCCAACTTACTCTCAACTAAAGGCAGATCGAGGAAAACACAAAGGAGGAATAAAATGGACTGAAGGATGTGCCGATAATCCAATGTAATTTTCTCTCTTTCAAAAAATACAAATAATAATCATCTCGTTTCTTCGAAATGCCAATGGGGCGGAAGAGGCTGAGAACATCTGGCCAATGCAAATTAACTTTCAATAAGGGCTTACTCACTCCATGTCTGCACACATGAATAGGAAGCTGATGATTTAGATGGTGACAATATGTGTGGGCATTTGCAGATAATCATTTAAAAAAGCATAATAATGGATGGAAGAAAAAAAATTATGCAATGGTCCAACAATGATGGGGACAGACCTCTAAGCCCCTTATGCCCCTTTTACATACTTTTCTGGAGTCATTCTGAGCAAGAAATGTTTAAATATAATTGTATTTATTTAAATGTGATTTATAATCACATTTAAATGGACTTTATTTCCTTTTCTGTCTTTAAGATACGACAATGATCATATTGATTGCTATACCTCTCTTTAACTTTTGACTGTTGCATCAAAAGCAGCTTACAATATCATGAACGTTGTATTGAATTACTTTGAATGGCTGAAACGTGTCTTCATTTTCTCTCTTCTCTAAACAAAACATGCAAAATAAACATTTTGTGTATTTTTTTTGTCCAACTATAAATGTTCATTCTAAATACATTCATGGTAATCATCAGTGTAAGTAAGGTACTTAAAATTGTAGTTGTGCCTATTGTTACAGAATGACAGGTTCCACCTCATTAAAAGGGCCAAAAATGAATCCTAGATCAACAGTTCCTACCTCCACTATCCCACATTCCATGAAAATGACAATCCAATTCAGGCTTGTCCAAATCTGAACGGTCCTACACTCAACAGGCCAATAGAAAAACAGTGATCACTCAATTTAATACAGTAAATCCTCTTCTGTCCGGGCATTAAATGGCTTCCAATGAAGCTCAAATGAAAACAAACCAATCAATGCTGTCAAAAACATACAGTATATGCATGCAAAGCGACAGGACTTGAAGCAGAAAATTTGGTTTTGATGAAAATGCAAACAAGCCAACAATCACAGAACAAAACAAACACAACAACCTCCCCATAGAAAAGCAGTCACAACCAAGTTTCATAGTATCCTGGAATAGTATTGACATTATCCATTAAATAAACTTAAAAAAATGCACCCATGGTTAATCAATGGCAATAGTAACATAATACTAAAACAGCACAGCTGCCAGACAGTCCAACACATTTCCTCACACTCTAGCATGTTGCGCTAACAGTTTATTAGCATTTATATGGATTTTGAAAAGCTGCTGAATCCACTAGGAAAATGTTTCAATCCACCTCTTTGAAGAATATTTATTTAGCTCAACTTTTTTTGCACTAGGCCAGGACATTGTTCATAAGGGAGCTGTGATGATGTCACTGACCTGCAGTGATCAAACGGTCGTATACCCACCTGAGCTCCTTCTGAAGTGTGGGCCGTGTTGGACTGTTTTCTCTGTGGAGCCCTGATAAGTGCATTAATGCCTGATCTGCACTAGCCGTGAAAACATGCCCACTGAGAAAGGCACCCATCCAGCAGCCTCTTAGCACTCTGAATAAATGTGCCTTCACCCGCTCTGAGAGAACTGAGCTGTGTCTCTGTGCTAATAAAGACTTCTCATTAGCATTCAGCACTAACGGTCGCCGATGGCCCGCAGGGTAGCGCTCAGGTCTTCTGGTCGGAATTTTGAGTGTCAAATGGGTGTGTAGCGGCAGATGAAATGAATGTGGACCCGGGTGGGTAGACGGAGGTGAAGAGGAATGGAACGTCTGTTCAATTTTGGTGGTGAAGGTTCAGCCGCAGCAATATTGTCAATCAAGCTTAGAGCCGCGTCAGAACAGGGATCTGCAGTGATGTGACGGCATGCAAATGGAAGCAAGCAAATCAGCCTAGGATGCAGGCAGGCTGGCACACAATGAGATAATTCTTATTGTGCTGTGAG
Organism: Hybognathus amarus; assembly: GCA_030378365.1. Classification (NCBI taxonomy): domain Eukaryota; kingdom Metazoa; phylum Chordata; class Actinopteri; order Cypriniformes; family Leuciscidae; genus Hybognathus; species Hybognathus amarus. The sequence goes on along the minus strand of JAQIUQ010001019.1, from coordinate 372,222 downwards.
AGAGTTTTAAAAATGCAAAACTGAAACCAGCCAAACAAAAGAGCCCTTGGGTTTGCTCACTTTATAATATATATGCATTTTGCAGAAATAAATTAGAGTGGCAATTACACTAAACAAGCAACTAAACAATTCTGCAATGTCTTGATTAACCATCATGTTTGGGGTCCAAAGATGCCAAGGACCTTCTTGTAGCTAATATATATATATATATATATATATATATATATATATATATATATATATATATATATATATATATATATAATTATTATACATTATCCTTACTTCTTTTACTTACTAAACAGTATGTATGGAATCTCAGAGACTCTACAATGTAAAAATGCATTACATTTATTTGTAAAAGTACACTTGACTTTTTTTTATCCGAGGTCAAAATTAAACAATTACAACTACAATGAATAAAGGCCAATTTATACTTCTGCGTAGAGGGTACGCCGTAGTGTACGATGTTGGCTACAGCATGTAGGCGACGCCGTTGTGAGCATTTATACTTCTGCGTTCAGGTCTTGGTTGCTCTGTAGTACTGCTCCGAAAACACTAGTTGGCGGCAGAGGGTTTTAATGTTTCACTGTATGAGGAAATGCGATGCTACCAAGCCGACCAATCACCGATCTTGTGGTCCGCGTCGTCGCAACGTGTAGTTACATTTTTGAGGTGCACGTCAGGCAAAAGAATCTAAAATAAGACCAGGTATCTGCTTAGTACAAGACAATTGCATGAAGCTTCCTGTTCTACATACAGTCTCTCATAAGCATGGGCATAATGCTGAGTGTGGCTCAAGGCTTAGAGTATGCTCAATCCACAGGGAAGAAAAGTCATGTAGTGTGTGGATCTCTCCCATCACAACTTCTTAGCTGGTTGTGTAACTGTGTGGGCTATGCGTATCATCTCTCTCCCAAGTAGTGATTCGTCATGCCAAGTGTGCGAAGCAAAAAGCTACAGCAAATCCGACAGTCAATGCAGGAGCTCAGAGGGACTGTGTTGATGGTGACATTTCAGTGTTGTGTAACTACTCCTCAAAACTGCCTTCAGATCAGTGCGTTTGGTTTGTGATCACTGCATTTCTTTGAATGTCAGATGTGAAGACTATTCGCAAACTTTGTGAACACAGTTTAATACATTCTTCACACACTAGGTGCTGATCTGGAACAGTCCAGGAGAACGGAGAGAGGTCAGAATGGTCTCTAAAAGCTGCTGAGTAAGACCCATCAGGAGATGGGATAAATGAAATGTCGTCATCAAACTTGCATAAAAAAACAAAGGTCTTTATACTGTAAATGCCCAGTGCACCCAATAACTAGCCAATAAAATGCTTTGGAGGTCAAAAAGTTTTGCATAAGGACTAACTTGTAACTAAGGTTAATTTAGCCATAATGGCATAAAACGCTTTAAGACAGCAATGCACTGTTTGTGGGTAAATTATAAAGTACCAGTCATAACTGCACTAAAAATCAATGCAATACAAATTTGTTTTGTATCTTCAGGGTACAACTTCTGTCACTGAGACAGCACCCTCCAAAGGTTCCCCTTTGTTCCTCATCTACCCCTAAAGGGTACATATTCATACCTTTTTGGTGATACTGCCCAAATGAAAAGCTGTTGTACCCCTATTGTTTAGCTCCGGCACAAGCACTAGCACAATTCTGGATGAAAAAGGGTTCAGTGTGATCTAGTGGTTTTGGTGCCAGAAAGAAACCAAAAGCACAAGGGCACATATTTAGAGTCATTGAAGTTTACGTGCAAGAATCTTGACTAGACAATGACAACAGTAGAACTCTACAACAAGCTCAGAACAGCTCTACAAGGGGGGACTTTATTTTTCAAAGTGTACTGAAGAACCTACATTAAGGACACAGTCCATCTGTCAACAAGAATTTGTATATCATCTGTGACCCACTTTTCCTTGACATCTTGGCGATCTCTGACACATCATAGGCTGAACTTGAACATGTAGACTTTTGAACCCTGTCAGTGCCTTCTGTGCAGGTTCCATACCACTGTACTCCGGCCAGGTGGAGGAACAGCTGATCAAGGCCCAGTGGCGTTGGCTTCATGGACTTGGCAATTTTCACCTCTGATAAGCACAGCACTGGAGAAGCGATCTGTGTCAATGCAGACTAACATAGGTCAGAGGAGCTCAGGACACATCTTTCAAAAGAGAACAAAACTCTGCCCTTATCTTTTTTGCTCAAAAGCCTGGCAAGCTTGAAAACTCATTATTGCTGCCTGGTTGCAGAGTCGGGGTATGGTGTGGATAACAAACTTTATAGACAGTTCCGCAACATATATATTTAAGGTTTGTTAGGCACCGACACTGAGCCAAAAATAAGTGCCTAAAGAGTTTCCTTGTAAATAAGGCTGACTCGGCCATGAACAGTATTGGCAGGAAACAGTTGGGTGTCTTTTTGTAAAAAGTGCCAGCACTGCAGTCCCTCCTTCCCCCTCCTCATTTATTTTGCACTCTTTCAATCTCACTTTTCTCACCAAGTTGTTCATTTCCTGCCTCATGGGTGCGGATGAGGATGAATTGGGTATTTCCTCACTAAAAGCTTTGTGGATTCTCCACAGATCATAGGGCTCAATTAAAGGCCTGCTTTTGCATGCACACCATGTTGTGCTAAAACTAGGTACTGTCGAAGATCCAGAACAACTAAGGAAGCATCACAAAAAAAAATGACTAAACTAGTTAGTAAGCCAGCAAACATTCATTCTTGTAGAACTAAAATACAGGGAAGAGAAATAACAATTGCATGAAAAATCCCATATTCAGTGCCATGACTTCTAAAATCAAACATAAAACCTTTGCCTGGAAAACCCACAGGCTCTTTCAGTAACAATAATACAGTAGGAGCTGGGATTTCCTAAGCCAGAAGAGAGAGGCGTCCAAACTGAATGAATGGCTGAAGGAGGTGGTGTTAATCCTCCTACCCAGCAGTGTGGGTAATTATTTCAAAAAGCTTGGTACTGCGGACACCATCAGTTTAAGACATGGCACAGGAGCACGGATTAAAACAACCTTAAGGGAAGGCGCCAGAGTGGTGAAGAAGACATGTTGCAAGGATGAACATAATACTTGGAAATTATAGCAATGTCAATTATGAAAACACAACTGCATGACTTGTTGGACTTCAAAACATTTTACACCATTCAAAATGCAGTGACAACTATGCAAACAAGTCTCAATTTTTTTACTTTTTGGGGCCAGTTATGGCATTATTTTAGGCTCAACCTTGCATTCTGACATGCAAGTCTTTGAGAGCGAGCACTCAATGTTGAGAATTTTAGCTTTGTTGAAGAAGCCAATTGAGTTGAAATCAAATTTTTTTGGTCTATTCATCCAACTTTACAAAAACCACACTGATTTTAAATCGGTCTAAAGCGTTTTACAAAAGCGGTGTAATTGTTTTATTGCAGATGAAACAGACCTTTATTAAGTGTATATGCAAAGGACACATTCTCAATTTGGTATTGGCAACAGAGGTATTAAGACGCATTTTAAAAAGGTTAACTATATCAACCAGCCCAATGACCACAACATCCATTCTTAGCAGACATGTTAATCTGACATAGTAAATGTCCTAAAGGAGTGTCCAATTAAGAACAGAGGCTTGTTAAACCTTGTCCCCATGGACTAAACAAAAGTTCAAGAATTAGCAACTAACTCAAAAGGGAAGTAACTTAACTCAAAAGGGTCAAGGACAAAATTATTTTAATTTTGACAACAACTCTATACCTTTGGGATTGCCACAACTGGAAAGTAAAGATTTAGAACCGTTTTCCAAACATACTGATGAGAATGACTCTGCCAGATGGATTTGCAGGCACTCTGTGGCCCCAATTTCCTTTTGTAACATACTTCATTAACTGTATGTTAATATCAGGTTTGTTGATATGACTTTCAGAATCCATTTTACTCTCTTTCTCAAAGTGCATCTACCTCTCTGTCTCTCATCAACCTTCATTCGCGACCTTCTCATAAACTGCCTCTTGTATAGAGTATGGCGGTTTCAAAATGGAGCGCATGGAGCGTACATCATTTGTGCCATTTACTCACTTGAGAGCTCATCCATAACCCGGAGCTGCACCATTAGCATATGCTACAAGCGGCAAAGGAAATGTTGCCGCTAATTACTATATACACAATAATTCAGAAAAAAGGTTCTGAAGAGCTTAATGACTTCAAACCAAAAAAATACCTCAATGCTTCACAATATAAGATTTTACTGTAGATGTTCTGTACTTGATGATGTTCTGTATTGATGCAGTTCAAATGTCTTGCCTTCCCATACTTCAACACAGCAGGTTCAGCTGATACCCATAGCTAAATATCAACAAAGATATGAGCACCAAAACCGCTTTATTCTATAAGAGCATATGATTCTCGAGCAGAACACTGAATGTACCCAAAGCGCTCGTCATCCACACTCAAATTGCTTTTGACTAAAATATATATTTTCTTCTAGAAAGTTCCACCATTTATGACTGGAAAAAAGCACTTTATGAAATCTGGAATTGATTACAACATCACATGCAATGTAAAAACATCAATCAAAATAAACTGAGAAACAGATACAAAAAAAGGGTTATTTGGCATAAAAGCAGCCGTGCATAAAAATACGACTGCAGCTAATAAGACTGCAGCAAAGAACTCTATAAAATAAAGCTTGCCTTTCAAAATCAGTACCGTATCAAAGGGGGTGGATTGATATCCTGTTCTGTGGATCTGTGCATTACAAAACCTATTAGAATAAAATGGGAATGTGATTCGATTTTAAATGTGTACATATTATATAAAGAAATAATAAAAATTAAGATCAGAATCTGTGATTTAAAATATAAATGGAACACTACTTGATCCGCCAACTTCTTACCCAGAAATTCATATTTATGAAACCACACATCATAGACATTCCTTTATGGACAGGATTAGATTTCTATTCAGTTAAAAAAAAAAAAAAAAAATCAATCAACTAGACGGAAACCTGCCAAAAAACACCAGATTGATGCATTTACCTTCTTTCCAGGGGTGTTTGCCCCTGAAACCCCACTCAGTCTAAAAGGCTAATTTGATCTCTTTTACCAAGGCTGCATGAAGAAACACACAAACATGTTTGGTTCTGACTAGCAACAAACACACCACTGGCTTCCAAACTCCAATCCTGAAGGCCAATGGCAAAAATATTCCTTGTTCAGACCCATTACTAAACCAACACTCCTGATTCAACAGCTACACTCGTCACACACCAAATTTATTGAATCAGGTGTGTTAGTTGGGAACGCTTTCTGTCATGGGAACAGCAATTTGGATGGAAATCAGATTACTGCAACAATTGCAAGGTACTGCAGACAGTAGTCAAGCTCATCACTCGCAAACCACATATGTGCACAGTTCTAGACACTAAAAATGGCAAACAACTATTTGCTTTTAAGTATCAGCTAGGTTAACAATGGTTGTGAAAGCCTTTGACACAGCAGGAGCCCTAGAGTGATCTTAAAGTTGTACATTAATGAAGGGACAAGACTATTCTTATGATTCTTTAAGCAACTCTAAAAGACATTAGTTAACAGAACTTCAGGGCATATTGCACATACTGTAAAAACTAGCAAGAACTTTCTCAAAATGATCATTCACTTCAATTACATTGGATTGTTTTACTTAACTTCTAGGAGTCTCACATTTTGACTGATCTGCTGAAAAACAGTTTTAAAGTTTAAATTAAACTTCCAAAAGGAGTTTTTTTACACTCATTAGGTATATAAAAAAATAATGCACATTTACATTGCTGCCAGGACTATATCTGGTTTTAGATTTTACTGAGCCTAAAATGGATAATAATAATACAAATAAATAGACAAATAAACAAGTAAATAAAAATATTAACAATAAATATAGCTGCGAGCAGCGATGACGGGCCCAAGCCAAAGTGGCACCGCAACCCTGGTTCCTTTAGTTACCTAGAAATGCTTTCTGATTAATACTGAAAATATTCACACAGGTTTTCCTCAAAACAAGACTTCATTCTCTGTCAATTCCCATTTAAACGAAGGTTTCTTTGTGTAAGTCCAGAATAGATTATCTTTTGATCTAGCTCCCACACATAGAAAAAGTATCAAGTTTGGTAAAGTTTACTTTTTTTACAAAACCAAAAGATCCTGTAACATTCCACATACAGTCCCAGACCTAAAACAGAAAACGTATTGCCTCTGCATTTAAAAAATGTGGGCTTCCACACGTACATCAACGTATCTCCACTTTAAACTTTCTTTGAATGAGGTGGATTCAGAATTAAAGGTTAATGACGCAGACATAACTGCAGCAGGGTTAATCATACTTCAATAAAATAAAAATAATAATCAAAGTTAATGTTGCTGAAAGACATGGAACAGTTTTGACAGTATATTGATTGTGTTTCTGGGGTGGTTGCTAAGGATGTTGCCCAGTGATGCACAGATCTGTTCGATGAAGCGGTCATACTGTAGCTGTACGAGTGTGTGTGTTAGACAAACATGGCTATTGGCATCAAGGTCTAGAACTGTTTAAACAGAAAACTTAAGCCATTTAAAAAACTGCAACTGGTTAACATGTTAACATGTTTCAAGCGAGACACATCTACTCAAAAGTTCCAACTTCCAAAATCCCTGGTGTTTAAATGGAAGGTGTGTGTGTGTGTTTATAACTTCTAAACTGGGTCAAATTAAGCACTTATTACAGAAGCTTTATAGATTTAATGCTTTCAGAAGAACTTTAAACTAGCCAGACTATTGGTGTATTCAAAAGTGAAAATGGCTGTAAGCAGTGTCTCAGGCCACAGCAGACTGAGCAATCATTTAGATTTCCTTGCAATTATCTCGTCATCAAGTCGATGTGGTAATTGGCCTGAGAGTCCACACTCCAGACTGGTCGCTTCTTAGCATTTACCCTTCAGCATTACTCAGACTTCAGAAAAGACAACATTACAGAGTTATGTGTTTCAGAGAGTATACATCACACCGTTTTAGAGGTTGTTCTGCATAGTGAATAGAGGGTATGATCATGATGTCACCGTTGGCAGTGACTGTGGTTAAGACCATTGAGTGGCAAAAAGATTAAGTTTTCAGCATGCATGGGGCAAAAAAAAAAACACAAAACACATTTAAAATGGGAAGAAGCTTTGAAATTTACTGTCCAAAAATAGAGAGTGAAATCTACGGTATACTTTGTAGGAGACTGCCAAAAGCTACAGAAAAGAGAATCACTGGAATTCACAGAAACAACTAGACTACAGTCAGTGAACCATTGCAGTTTTCATTTGAATTTTAGGGTAAAATCATACAATTTATATTGTACTGTTATATATTGTATTGACAACTCATCAAATAATGTTTAACATCTTATATTCTGCATAATTGGATGTTTTTAAATAAACACTGAAAGAAACTATAAAAGTTGAATGGCTGGACTTTGACGATATAACATTGATATATGGTAAGTGATCACCTGGATTTAGAGCTACATATATTGTATTTATATAGTGTCAATGGGCAAATTTGCTTAATGTCAAAATACAAATGTCAGGAAACAAGATTCCCAACTGCATGTCAATATCCATGGATCACTGGATCTTTGGTAAGTTGAAAAGAACACAACTGAGCCTAACCTTTAGCTAAAACTGATAATGATTAATGTATATTAGTGAATATCCACTGACTAAAGCACATGGCATGCAAAGTAATCAGGGTGGCTCCAGTTTTTTGGCTAAACTACTCTAAAACAGTGATATATGCAGAACTACATATTGCTTTTAATTCTGTTCTAAACTACTTTAGAAATAAACCAGGTCACCCTAAAAGAAATGCATTTAAATTTTCAAAGCATAAATCATTTTCTGCAAATAATACTATAATCAGCATTGGTGAGCACTAAGACTTCATAAATCACTACAAAGAAGCTGGAAAAAAAAATTACCAAAATAAACAGCCCTAATAATAAGCTATTTTTACCACTTCACTCCAGCAAAGCAAATGATATTGGTGTCACCTCAGCAATGACACCAGTAATGGACTGAGAAAGCTTCTTTCATCACCTGGAACCACACATCTGAACACTCATTGATCATTTGGTTCACTCCGCTCCCAAAAAGTATCTCCAGCAATCAATTTGCACACGGTGCTAGCAGGCTTTAATTGCGGCACTTTGTCATGTAATCACACACATAATTATAACAGGAGCCCATCTCATGATGCTCAATGACAAACCGTTTCAAATTTCTCCAATGCTCTTTTCATTTCGATGGCCACATCAGGATTTGCTTTGTGTTGGAGATAAAAACACATGCTCCACATGAGCATAGACTCAGAAAGAGCAAGTAATTTTCAGTGAAAATAGGGATGAGATTGTCAGGCCGCACAAGTGTCCTGCGTCCCCAGCTGTGTTCAATAATCCCAAATGGCTGTTGACAAGGGGAGGCTTTGCTGTTCACGCTCACGCTCTTCTTTCCTCTCTAGCGCTAACCTGCTATAATAAAAACAGTTTTCCCCAAGCCAATTAGAAGTGTGCTTCTATTTCTTCATTGGAAAGGACTTGAAGGCAAGGGAATCTCTCACGCCTAGAGCCTCAGCAGGGCATGCTAACAAGCCCCACGTGCCTTGCTGACACTACGCAATGAAAAAAACACCTGAGGCATTGCTAGCATTGTAACTCATTGTGTCTCATTGTACCATCCCCTTTGAACATGCATGAATCATGAGCTTTAATTACACAAAATTCAATGGTTTATAGGTTGAAGTTGTATATGTCCGTTGTTCAGAGTCTCCAAGCCATCTATAAGTCTTCCTTTGAAGGGACTTTGAGGTATAAAAAGTGTCATGTGACTAATGAGAACCGCTGAAGCGGGCCGCTGAGACTCTGAATCCTAGTTAATTGCTCCCTCAGAGCAAAAAAGGGGCACCTGGCTGGGAATAGGTGAAGGAGTGGTCGACCATGCAAGGTATTGTTGTGTTGGTTTGTTTAAAGACTTAAAAACATTGTATTTACTGTATATAACTTCTATTTTTAAATGATCTCAGTAAGATAAGAACTGAAGTCTGCTGCCATGCTCTCCATCAAATGCAAGACACTTTAAACAGTTTGTTTCGGACTGTTTAAAACCCTCAAAAAAGGGAAAAACAGATTTCAAGATTTCAGACATTTCGGTTTAAATGCATCTATTTAGATCTATTGTATTTTTCAATACTTGACTGCTTACTTAATTGAGAAATATGATAGACATTCACTATATTGTTTCAATGTAATTTGTTTAATGTTAATATTAATATACAAAAGCATTCAATAGCATATTTTGGCTGTGGTATTAGAATTGGTAACACTGTACTATGACAAAAATGGTATTATGACCTTAGTAAAGACAGATGAGATTACTACTCCTCTTTATCATGCAAGCTTTTCACGTTCATTTTCAGGCACAGTCTCTCAACCCACAGACATGAGGTGAACCACATCCTATGACTCCCAAAAAGTCCTTGCTCCATATCAAGTACCTCTACTGCTCAACATCACAATCAGAAATAAAAAATGTGTAAAGCCATTAGGAATGCCCTCACGGTCAGTCTTCTGTCAAAGAGTTTGTGAGTTTCAATGCCGGTAATTTAAATGGGCAGTGAAGGAATAAATTAACTCCGTCTTTCACCATGAGGGAATTCACAACTTGTCACAATGTCATGTGTAATATTTCACTTTCCACCATACAGTTTGGGTGCACCTTGGGTATTTTGTCAACTATGAATGAGATAGCAGAAAGTAATAATAGCTGTTTAAAACGCTGTCTAAAATAAATTATGAACACATAGGGCCTGTTTACACCTGGTCCCTTCATGCATTTTATCTGATCGGATTGTGAAAATAATACATTTTTTAAACACTTTATGGAAAATACCAAGGTAGCATTTCCCAAAAGTTCAGACGAGTAGCAGAGCAACTCTTCAGCAAGCCGAAGCGCAAACTGAAACTGAATTTAAGTCACAGACGCTTAAAACACAATCAACTTCATTAAAAGTAGTGAGACTAAATTATCTTACCAGTGCTGGTACCGCTCTGTCTCATATTGTGAGCTTTGATCTTGAAATTAGCTGATAAAATTAAGCTCATATCGGTTGCTTTCGTTGACGTCAACTGCATGTTGACGTTACATCTGCATATAGCACGGGAGAATCAGATTTATATTCGTTTTGCAGAGACACACTAATGAGGCAAAGTGTAAATGGAAATGTTTGATCAAATCAGATGGATATCTGATCAATAAAAGTAAAAACACATGAAGTGACCAGCTGCAAACAGGCCCTTAGATTAACACAAACATAACCAAGAAACCAAGACACCATTTTGCTCAGCAAACAAGAAGGTCTTTAGACCTTCCACCAGTCATAAAATAATGGCTTAAATCACCCAAACCAAAACAAACAAAAACATATTTTAACAAAAGCATAGAAATCATATAAAAACTTGGACACAACAAACTACAAAAAGTAATATAACTGCGAAAGTCCAAAACTAATTTTTGTTTCAGTTATGTAAACCTAAAATCTTTACAATTTTAATGAAAATGCCACAAGACAAAAGCTGAGAAAATTTAACTGAACATTTTTAACTATTCCAGTTGCTGAATAACCCGTGAAAGCACTAAAACACTAAAAAACTGAAGCGAGAAAACTGGAGCATCTGCTTAATAGAAAAATAATAGTACAAAAACTGCCATATGGAAAAAAACAAAGGTTCGCTGCCCAACATTAAAATCATCACAGAAGGCATCTGCTATTTTTACATAGCACTGGAGTAATATATTCAGAAATATATCAGTTTTTGCTGAGACATTTCTGTTCCTTAGTGTAAAAGGAATGTGAAAACTAAATCGGACAGCAATCCGATCAGATCAAGATGCAATCAACTAAGTGTAAAAAGGCCCTAACTGTTATTTACTGAGCTAGTATCTTGGGTTATATTGAAATCCCTTGGCAACATCACAAATCTATCACACTTCACTGTAAAAGCAGTACATAATCTTGAGTTAGGGCATAGCTCCCTCAAAGTAAGGACATTACTCCTGGTCGAATATAAAATGGACTAGCATTATAGGCACGGGAAAGTCGCCAGCCAGGATCCTGCGGGAGAACACAGACTGGCAGACTTCTAGACAACACAGAGAACATCCCTAGTGAGAACACTTTCACACACATGCTCACACAAACACACACACATTAATTCCGCAGCCATCAAAACCCTCAATGGCCTAACTATGGCACTACTAACCACTGAATGATACTTTCATGAGCAGAAAAAGTGAAGATGATATATATATATATATAATATATAAAGTGTGTGTGCATGTGTTCAGTTTTGAAACAATTGGCAGAAATACAGTTTTAACTGACTCTAAGGAAAAATCAATACAATCTTTTGACAAAAATAGAAAAATCATTGCTCACAATATTGCTTAATTTTGTCACCCACAAAATAGTCACAAATATATAGTGAATAATCCAACATTGCACGCATGTGTATTGTAGTGGATTTTATATGCTAAAGTGAGTTTTTATGTGCATACGCATTGGTTGGTTAGGGTAGTTTTAGGTGTGGGGTGGGGTGCATGTTTATTATACGTTTGGGAAGAATTAGTGGTGTGGGGTGCGTGTGTATTACATGCAAATGAACTGCGAATTAAATGCACGTGAAAAATTGCGTTACACATGCACGTAAAAACTCTTTTTTGCGTATAAATTACATCGTACACAATACGTGTTACAAAGATGCATTTACGCAAGTACAGGCTGAACAATCAATATATAGGCCAGCCCTAGCCAATTTCATATACCATTATATCGACACAAGAACAGAGGTGGGGAGAAAAAGAGAAAGAAGAAACATGATATGTTGCCAGTCATTCTTCACAGCTTCTATTTCACATATAGGTCTACTGCCACACTAAAGGAATTAACTCATGGTCTCCAACTTCCTGAACAGTGGCTTCACTAAAAGTGCTGTAAAAGAGATGCAGTCTGGAGGCTGATTGAACCTCATCACTGCACAGGAAGTGGAAGAGGAGAGGTGCCACAGGGGCTTGACAAACAATTGGGCTGTTTGTGAATCCAAAGAAGTCAACAGGGTAATTACCAAGCAAGCTTGTCAGAGGATGAAAATAAAGTGGCTCGAGCATTACTAAACACTGTCTGTGCCACAAAGTACCAATTAGCCGTATATATGTGGCCCGTGTCTCTGACCAGAGGTTGGATGGAGAGGATATGGAGAGCACATTATGGAGCGTGTGGTTCAGTGTTTGGAGAGTCAACAGTGTTACCTTCAGAACAACCTCTCTAAAACAACTGGACAACTTCCACAGCAACCAGGGACAGATGTTAGGTTACAGGCTGATGCTGACCCTATAGTGTCGCATGCAGAATCACGCTGTGTCAATTCATGGCTATTCAATTTTAGTATTCCTCAAGACATTAACATTGCTATACAACAGGTGTGGTGCAATGGCAGGTGATGGAGTCAGTCTTTCAATTGCTTTGAAAGAGGTGGGAAATCGAGGGGCAGAAATCAATGTCTGCTCGTACATTACTTTGAAATGATGCGTGTCTCCAGGCAGATTAGCGTCCCACCCTGCTAGATAAAGTGCCACCGCATGATCAATACTCTCTAATAAAGACAAGCCATGGCTGTCGTCTCAAGATTGCCTCCATGACCCGATGAACTCCTTGTGAGTGTGCATCCGGAACATAAGCCGCCAGTTAAGTGTGAGATGAGTGGTGAGTGGTCAATCAGATGGCTGGGGCTCAATTCAACACAGATTACACTAATCTAAAATAAATGGTTAAATGACTGATGTTAAATTGGATGAAATTCAATTTCGGTTTAGTCCAGATGATCAGCATTCTAATCGGTTAAAAATGGCCAATATAATGTCGGATTTTCAGGTTCACTTGACCTTGATCAGACACCTTTTTTTTCATTAAAAAATAAATAAATAAACAAAGAAATATATATTTAATTTAAGATAAACATGCTCTCTAAAAATGCTGGGTTGTTTCAACCCAACTTTGGGTCAAATATGGACAAACCCAAATATGTGGTTACAAATGTCATTTAAAAATGTAACCCAATGGCTGGGTTTGTCCATATTTGACCCAAAGTTGGGTTAAAACAACCCAGCATTTTTTAGAGTGTGTATACCACACACACATACACCCTTATACAAGTTTAAAATCAAGCAGCCATACCTTAAATACTTACTAGAAAATATAGTGTCGATCTGTCATGCTGATCGCACATCATGTGGTGAGTTCACAGCGGTGAGCTATCTTTACATACACTGCAGCAGATTCAAAACCCTACTGTAAGTTACATGCTGGTCATCATTAGCAGGTGCTGTATTTATGTTCTGGCAGATTTTCTGATTAGGATTTCATCCAACACCTGCATTTTTGTCTCATTTTCAAGTCGAGATTATAAAGCTTTAGCTCTGACTACAGTTTATGGAGTAGTATGTTATGTCCAGCTAGGAGCACCTCATTATAGACAGCAAAGCCCTGTACTCATAAATAAAAGCAGGAGTGGGAACACATCACACTTGCTACATTGCAGTAATACTGCAGGTGCCCCTGTCCAGTCAGACCAGCCAATGAAGCATGAAAAAGGTCACTGTAACCAGCCAAAAAAGACGAATAAATAACCTTTGCTGGGTACTGGATTAGAATTTTTATGTCATGCTGTGCCCACAAGAACCAGAGAGAAATATTATTTTAGGTTGTTTTATTCTCATACAGCAGTACTAGTGAACGCAGGACCCCACAGCAAAGAGAATATGTTTAAGCTTCTCATTGTCTCTTAGGCAAGGAAAGGATTCAGTCAAAATGTCTTGACTTTGATAACCAAGAACACAAAACTTTAAAACCTCTTGGGCTAATGATTTTCCCTACAGACAAATCAATGGTACTTCATAAAGTTAAATGGGCCTGTAACACAGCACAGCCAATAAACAGAAAAGGCAAAAAAGTTTTGGTTTTCCAAGTACCCTCTGGTTGGGCATTGTTGTTCCAGTAGGCGACCACTCACCAAAGCAAGGACGATTATAAATGATAAGTCCCATCTGCACATCAATCTATCATCCCCGGAATGATTTGTTCTCTGCTTGTGTAAATTAAAAACTCAGCGTACATCGGTTTATGAGATGTAGTTGGTGGCGAAGTGATCCGGGAGGGACACTCCTCGTCATTAAGCATAATTAAGCTGCCAACCTTGTCACCAGTGTCTGTGGGCGCATGGTCAAACCCTGACGAAGCATTAATTCAAATCATGGCCCTCGTTCAGTCCTGTCACCTGTGCTCGATCAGAACAAGATGCTAATATCCCTCAATTCCACATCATGTTCAATAAGGTCGGAGGAGGTCTTTGATGCTTAATTACTCTTTTGCAGCTCATCTGTAGAGACGTGTCGAGTCTACGCTGTTTGAATGCAGTAGGAGACCATATTGTGTGTGACTGTTTTACTAAAAAGACTATTTTTTTCCTTCTGTCAAGAAAATAGGAGAAATATGGTACATTAAGCTCTCCCCTCACCTCTGAAACAATCGTTAGAATTTGGTCTTTTCTCTGCGGATGGAAGAGTATGAGATGAAGAGCTGAGTCTGAGCATGTGAAAAGGACTTTCCGACATGGTTAATGCACCATTCAGGATTCAATTGATATTGCCTTGCAGACTGCATTTAAATTCTTGAATTTGAAATTATGTTCTAAACCGCATGCAGACATATGAATGCAGTAGAATAAAAAATGTATTGAAACTCAAAAAGGAATGTAGAACTATCCAATGAACAATAGAACAAAACAATGAATGACAGACAAGCAACAGACAGAACAAATATTATATATGAGAATGTATAATAGATGGACATGCAGAATGATTGAACAATTAACACAGACAACTGAAATCACAAAATAAACCAAATGTCCTCATTTCTTAAACACATACACAGCAATGTACTGTAGTATCAATTTTAACCAAGCTCATGTCATTTACAATCTTCCTCTCCTGACTTTCTATAAAATAGAAAACAGCCTAAATAAAAAATAACACATCAGTAAGGTCAAGGCTTTTCCTATGGTTTCAGGCTGACAAGACTCCATGCCAAATCAAGTCAGCCATTCTGCTCCAGTACACATTTGAGATTTTGTGCAAAGCCAAGAAGAGACCAGACAAAGTATAGTCTGACTGGAGTGGCATCCCAAGACACTCTTTCAGACAAGGTCCCGCAACAGGGATGTCCTTCCCCCACCCCCATCTAACAACCGCCAGTTCTGCATCAGTGGAGGAAATCTTTGAAAATAAACAGATGGTGAGGATATAAAAAAAGAGAGAGAGACACCATTATGTTATTCACTCGCTTGGTTCTTCATCTTCATATAAGGAAGGCACCGCTGCTTCAGAAAGTATTGGTATGCCCCATAGCCTGCGTCAGCCACCCAGCTGGAACAGGAAGAGTGGTGGAAGGGGAGAGAGAAAAGGAACTTAACTTCTAAATGTGAAATGTATGCGCCTGGCATGTATCTCTTGTAAAACGGCAGGTACAACACAAAAGAAGCACAGGCTGACAAACACATAAAGTGATGTCAGTCAGTCAACGGCAATGAGTAATTTGTCATCAATCAGTGACAAAAAATATTGCCCCACATGCTGCACGCCATGATAACAGCCTAATAGGGAGGTTATAATCTCTTTAAAATAATAACACTCCAAATGAATAACCTTCAACTTGATAAGACGCAGGACAACACAACAAAATGCATGAGAGGGCTTTAAATTGTTTAAGTCGTGATCTGGCTGATCCCAGGCAAAACAAATGGAAATTATTTGACGTCGCCTCCACCGGCTGTCTTCTCCTTTTGTGCATAAATGCATTAAATAAAGTGAAAATCAGGCAAAACTGTAACTTTCCATATTTGAGAGACCACCTCTAACACAAACATACTCTTCTCTGATTTACTGTACATAGCCAAGAAGAGTGGCGAAAGGTAGTTTTTTCATATTTTAAACCTAAACAAAATAATTACCTTACTCTCACACTCAGAAGATGGATGGTCATATAGGATCAGATGAGACAGCAGGAACATCTTATGTGCAGTGACAAGAGGGTCTCACTAATGGCGCTTTTCCACTGCTAGTGCGGCTCAGGTACGGTTCGGCGCGACACGGTTCGGCTCGCTTCGCTTTTCCCACTCGTGGTACGACTCAGCTTGGCACGGCTCGGTTCGCTTTAGCTTACCTGCTTTTCCTCTGCAGTTAGTGCTGCTTTAAAGTGGGTGGGATTATAGACTGATTGATAACAGCGGTGGCTGTTACTGGCTATTTAAATCTAGCGGGTTTGGTTTCTCTTGTCGATGTCTATTGGTCGAAAATACAATGACGCTGGTAGTGACCATTCTGTCTGACCAATCACTGATCTGCAGTATTTCACATCCTATTACGCTTGGAACCTCAACAGACCAGGTACATTTAAAGCGAGCCGTATCGTACATCGTACCATGCAGTGGAAAAATGCGCCATAAGTGAGCCGAGCCGAACCACACCATGCAGTGGAAAAGCGCTAAACCGTGCTGTACCGAACCGTACAGTACCATGCAGTGGAAAAGCTCCATAAGGTACTCTGGTTTAGCCTAATCATTGGGTCATGGAGATGAACAAGTGAAAAATAAAAACAATTTACCTTTAAATGGTAACATGCAGCCAAGGTTTGCACTTTGCAGTACAGAGGATCTCCAATAAGGTGTACTGAGTGACAGGGAAGCAGAATACAAACACCTGTTCTTCTCTAAACTGTGTAATTTATAAATCTTTCACTTATAGAGACACAACATCAGCTGCTAAAGCAGCTACAATCTTTCTGGAGTAAAACACGCCATTCAATCTTCCAGCTGGCTGTCGGGTTAGTGAAATATGGTCTTCAAGATGAAAAGGTGACAGTCTATTAAAACATCGCCTACCCGATTCATCACATCGTGGGGCATTGACTCGATTTATTCTCGGCTGCTTCATCTAAAACCAATCAGGGGAATTTACCTACAGAGTCAATTTACAATGGGATTTCCAAACCCCATCTCACCTTATTCACTGCAATGAAAACATCCCATCATTTCACAGCTGACGAGCTGATGCTGTGCTTGGCTTTTCCCTGAAGAACATGAATAACTACAGCATTCACACAGCTCATAGAATCCATAACGATTTCTGTGCCTCAGATCTATAGCCCAGGAACAAGGAGTTAGCAGTGCATCACAGACACATGCAGTCAATATGGAATGATGCTGGTCACACTTCCCAGACCAAAGATCTCAGATCTATAATCTGAAATACACTTCTACTATAGAATTGCAACAGAGACTTAAAAAAAAACTGGAAACAGCCGAAATCCATTCATCTCACTATTTCATAAAACTGTATTGCTTTTTTCACCTTCCTGCTGATGTCACTTGGCTAACCATTATCCATAATCTAGATCCAATTGGTATGGATGAATGTAGACTTTACAATCCAACTGATACCACATCCTTTTTATTGTTAAATATCCAGTTTTACATAGAAAAACGTCAAATTTATTCGGGTACAATGAGGTGTGAAAATGGGAATTCACAATGACAAACGAATATGCAGGGGCCACATACTAGTGTTAGAATTCAGTGGATATCTGTGGAGCCTTTGGCTGAATTCTGTGAGTGGAGATTCTTGCAGGTCTACAAACTGGTATGACAGCACAAGAGTGTGCCTATATTCAGTCCAACAGGCAAACTGTCATTTCACAGGAATTTAAATATGTGGCTTAACCAACTTCTTCACCTGATATTCCTTCTGCTTTCTCTTACTCCTTTAGGAGATTTAAACATAATCTGCTTAGGATTTTTTGAGAGTCAAACGGAAGTGAATCTGCAGAGATTTTCAGCTTTGACTCATGGGGTAGAAACTGAGGGCTGATTGTTGGTGAGTCAATGATGTGAGGACATGACACACCTCTTCATTGCATTTGCATCACAGTCTGATTTTTCTGAGCTGTGCGATCTGCCGAAAAGGTGTTGTGCTGAGCCGCTAAAATGGTAGAAAATGTAAAAGATGCCCTTAATGTTTAATTAACCAGCCATTAATTGAGATAGGTTCTTTCATAAAAAACCGAAACAGCTTCATACATTCAGCCACAAACAAAACTGTACAGAGGGGTTCAAAAGTATGAGATCGCCAAGTTTGTCAATTAAATTAACTTAATATAAAACTACATTATTTCACTAATTTGACCGTTGGACCCCACTAATCAGCCAACATGACAACCACAGCTTTCGTTTCATGCTATATCTCTGAGGGTCTCTCATTTGTGGCTATGATGCAAACTACATAATATCCATTTATCACCATATAAACGAAACATTGAGCAACAATAACTGTTGTTCAAAAGAAAAAAATCTGCATGTCTCTACTCTGAGGCAGTCACGTGACTCATCAGCTTTCCCTTTTTTACAAGAAAGTCTTGTTAGTATTCAAACTCTATTCTACATAAATCTCCCTTTTAAAAAGGCTCTAATTAATAATGAATAGTAATAAGCTACCTTGTTATTCCACCTCAGTTTTGTCTCTCCTATTCAACAATGGAAAGAAAGAAATGCAGAATTGCTACAAGAGACAAATTGCATTATCTTCACGAGTCGGCATAACATAGGCATATTGAGATTGCTTTGTTATCCTGTTGCAACATTGCAACAATTAGCATGAGTGACATTATCCTGAGGTTGTAAGGTCAGCTTAACTAGTTTAGGTGCCTTTGTACCTGTAGGCTCTTCCAAAGACGAGGGTGTGACTAGAGATTTGACTGTATTCTGATACTATACTCAGTCTGCTTTTTTGAATTGGTGTTCAAAAGTAATGAATGAACACCTCAAAGATGCTATATCCTGCTCGATGGCAGAGAAGAGAGGGGCCGCGGGACAAGAATAATTGGTGAATGCTGGAACGATAATGTGAGAAGAGACATCATGGTTATTATTGCAACCTGCCCGCAATGATGCAGATTGGAAATTAAATGGGATGCCAAGCGCACTCAAGAGTGCTGTATGAAGGTGCGTCCTAAGGGCCAAAACTGTTTATTGCCATTGCAGATTAAGATCATTATTTTATATCAAGACTGAAGTTGGAGTGGAGTGAAATAACACTTCCCTTCTGGTGGTGCAGTTTGTGAAGATAAGATGGGCACAGATTGGAGGAGTGAAAATGATGTCTGGGGGTTGACAAATATACCACTGTCAGTCATTCTTTCCAAACATTCTTGCGATATGGATGGATGGACAAACGCTTTATTAATCCCATATGGGAAACTGCCGTTTTTCCGAAAAACCATAGCCATTATATTCAGTCCCAAAACAAACATGCAAGATGAAGCCGGAGTTACCAAGCTCTGGCTCACTACTTTCTGTGGCTTTTAAACACGTGTGAAAAAAAAACTTGATGTTTTTGCACAGCCATGCCTATTGCTTTCCTGCTGATCTGGCCTCAACAGTATGCGGCATACTTCACTGGGATGTCTCACAAAATATACCATACATCAACAATGACAGCAGCATACAACACACATATGTATACATTTGCAACTAGGATACATATCTGCAGAGGTTGAATATGATGATACAAAAAAAACAGAGCAGGTGGTGACTCACTCCAATATTATATGGAAAGCTTGTTTTTTTTTTCTCTTGCGCACTCCATACTACACAAGCGTCATCTTGAACTAAACAGCTCGTGTCATTTTCTCAGCATCTGTGGATCGTCATATATCAGATTATCATCACATTCCATATTATTACAGCTCCAGCGGGGTCACTAACCTGACCGTTTCCCTCATTACTCTGAAGCGTGCAACGGATAGCAAAGTAGTTAAGGGTCAGTCTCTAGAGACATGTATAAAAAGAAATGATTATTGCTCACTCTCCTGCTTGCAAAAATGAAATATGGACTGAAACTAAGTACCTGTAATGCCATTTAGATTATTTAGCGGCCCTCTTGGTAACAAAATGTATAACAGCTTTGCCCATTCAAATATATCGGTCACAAATAGAGGAGCTTTTCTGCTCAGACATTGGACATCTATTCTCCAAGCCCACTTATAATGGCTGAAATTAGTTTTTTAATTGAATGGATGCACAAATAAAGAGTTTTGAATAAATACTTTTAGGGCCATTTCACAATTGTTAAGGTACTGAAAGATAGATTAAACCAATGTAGGGGTCTATGGTGCTTTATGCTATGGTAGCGGTTGATGTAGCAGAACTACAGTAGCAATCCACCAAACCATTTTTCACATACAGTCTGCCCTCTGAAAGGAGAATGACTTCCTTTTCTGAAATGACCCTCTGCATAATTCATCGCTGTGGGTGCTGATGCACACCCTGGAAATGGAGATAACACGAAGTTCTACACTATCCTTGTTCTGACCCAGTTCAACACACAGATGACATTCCAGTCCAAGCTGTTGGTTTAGAGAGCTGCAGGTACACAGATTGGGCTCAGTGACAATCAAAAAGTGTTATTATCCAGCAGGAAGGTATTCCCGGTCCTTTCCCTCTGCTGGAGAGATAGAGCTGTCAAGAGAGGACTGAGCCAGTGTCCACAGTCTGAAAGCTGGGCCATATTCAAACAGAAGACAAAGCTGGCAAGGTTTCACAGTTTCCCAGTGTGGAACAGAATATTCAACAAAAAAAGGACCTTCTCTCAGCCATATAAAATTGAGAAAAAAATTAATCTTGTCCGCCACGGTCCTGAAAATCTTCTCTGAGATTAATAATCTTCAAATTATTAATCTACATATGAATCATTAACACTTCAGGGACTTAAATGTGCAGATGGGAAATTCTTGTTATGCAGTTACTTTGAGGTCTCTAATTTAAAAATAAAAACCCTAATATACTTGTGTTTAAAGTATAGTATTTAAAGTATTTCCATAAAGCAATATTTCATCCAAAAATGAACCGTCAAAAAATTCTATCCTCTATGACAATGGATAGCCAATTCACACTGTTAAACTCTAAAAAAAGACATAACATATATGTATCATGAGGATGAACATTTTAATTTGGGGATGAATTATTCTTTTAAAGGTGCAATTTGTAAAAATTCTGAGTATCTATTAACAGAAATGCAATATGACACCCATAACTATGTTTTCAGGGGTGTAAAACATAGAGAACTTAATGAACCAAAATGTTTTTATTACCTTAGAATGAGACCTTTATATCTACATAACCATGGGCACCCCCTTCTATGAAGGTCGACAGTGTTTATAATGGACTGTGGTACAGAAACATTGACTATATTACTCACTCTTGGCTTACTCTGGCTATTCTCTGCTGTCTCAGACAATGATATGTTTGTCCCAATTTAGCCACCGTAACATCTTCGAAAGGGAGGGGTGAGCAGTGGGCTGAGCCCTTAATGCAACTCGCATCCGAACCGCTAGATGGCGCTAAAAAATACACACTGCACCTTTAAGTTGTACAGTATTTATGGAGGCACCTCTGACATGATTATGTAATGCACATGGGTTAAAATTATCCATGTCGCAATCTAGCTTCCATTTAAAAAGGAAATTAACACTTAAGAAGTGCACTGGATGAAGATCGACTCAGAGTTCAAAACAGTCCTCCGTGATTAATGCTAAAAAATGGTGTTTTGGGAAAGATTAAGACTATAGCCTCTGATGTGCCTGAACGGAGAAGATCAGAGGCTTTAAAACAGGTCTTTGAAACCAACTAATTAAAACAGATCGGAAGTTACAAAGAGAGACATTAGCAGTCATTTCTGTGAGGGCTGGAGCCAAACATTATGATGAACCTCACATGATGTCACTATAGGCACTAGCCACAACCCATAAGACTAAGAAAATGACAATGATTTTAACTCTAGATAACAGCACTGCAGTGACTCCACATCCATTTTAAAGTCTATGATCAATATAGCATCATGTAATAACTCAAATAGCTTAAACAGTTATCTAAATTGTGAATGTTGCACACTGTAAATTACAATTATACGGTCACCCACAAAAGGATATATAATATACAAGACTTACATTTTTATTTTATGCACATGTTCATTAATTTCAATTCATTGATAAAAAAAGTTAGTCATCTCTCTCAGCACTGCAGCTGCTATCTACAAATGACTACTATTTTAAGGGATTTCACTCATCAATTTAAAACCTACAGGCTCAGAACAATAAAGTACTCAAATCAAACACTTAATACACTGCCAAAACAAGGCACATCAAGATGTCGTCATTGCCAGAGAGAATTTTATGCACCAGTTGGACAGTCATGGGTGTGATTATTAGCCCTAATGAGAGCCATCCAGAGTGGTACATGTGTCTCCAGATTACAACACTGCATTGCGGGATGTAAATTATTCTCTGTGACAAAAAGAGAAAATTGGAATCCATTACTGAGGCCGCAGAATACTGAGCAAAGGAATTACAAATGGGACAGAAGCATTCATTAATCCCAAGCCTTGTGCTCCTTTGGGGAAGTGATTGATTGCTTTATCAACCCCTTTGACCTCCTGTCTGCATGATGATTCTGCCATCTATATTTGCTACCATCAAACTGTAGAAAATATTTCAAATTTCACACAGCGAACCACATTAAACAAGGGGTGCATGGCAAAGTGGATTTCACAGAGTATTAGGCCTTATTAATGGTTTATGTACAAGGAGAATATGTATGTGTGTATGCATATGCATGGGTATGCATTATGCAAATGCCATAGGTATTTCTGCTACATTAGTGGCACCTAGCGGAATTACAAAAATACCGTATATTATTTCGCAAACTACCCTTTTGCACGTCATGCCTACTTCAACTCAAACATCACAATCACAGCTCTTACGGGTGCTTTTGACGGCATGTCTTAACAGTAAATGTAAGCTACTTTCAAGGTCCAACATATTATACGAATACTTAGTAGCCAACACTTCAGAGTAGCTAACAGGCCGCCTGTATCCGGGTCTTGTCCTTTCGGTCATGACCCAAAGCTCATGACCATAGGTGAGAGTAGGAACGTAGATTGACCGGTAATCGAGAGCTTTGCCTTACGGCTCAGCTCCTTCTTCACCACAACAGACCGGTAGCATCGACCGCATTACTGCAGAAGCTGCACCGATCCGTCTGTCAATCTCCCGTTCCATCCTTCCTTCACTCGTGAACAAAACCCCAAGATACTTAAACTCCTCCACTTGAGGAAGGACTTCTCCACCCACCTGAAGTGAGCAAGCCACCCTTTTCCGACTGAGGACCATGGCCTCGGATTTGGAGGTGCTGATTCTCATCCCAGCCGCTTCACACTCGGCTGCAAACCGTCCCAGTGCATGCTGAAGGTCCTGGTGTGAAGGGGCCAATACGACAACATCATCCGCAAAGAGCAGAGACGAAATCGTGTGGTCCCCAAACCTGACACCCTCCGGCCCCTGGCTGCGCCTAGAAATTCTGTCTATAAAAATTATGAACCGAACCGGCGACAAAGGGCAGCCCTGCCGGAGTCCAACATGCACTGGGAAGAACTCTGACTTATTACCGGCAATGCGAAACAAGCTCCTGCTTCGGGCATACAGGGACCGACAGCCCTTAGCCCTTAGAAGTGTGATCCCCCTGTAGTTGGAACACACCCTCCGGTCCCCCTTTTTAAAAAGAGGAACCACCACCCCGGTCTGCCATCCCAGAGGCACTGTCCCCGACTGCAACGCGATGCTGCAGAGGCGTGTCAACCAAGACAGCCCCACAACATCCAGAGACTTGAGGTATTCAGGGCAGATCTCATCCACCCCCGGTGCCTTGCCACCGAGGAGTTTCTTGACTACCTCGGTGACCTCAGCTAGGGTGATGGGCGAGTCCACCTCTGAGCCCTCAGCCTCTGCTTCCTCAATGGAAGACGTGACGGCGGGATTGAGGAGATCCTCGAAGTATTCCTTCCACCGTCCGACGACATCCCCAGTTGAGGTCAACAGCCGCCCACCCTACTGTAAACAGCATTGGTAGGGGACTGTTTCCCCTCCTGAGGCGCCGGACAGTTTGCCAGAATCTCTCGAGGCCAGCCGATAGTCCTTCTCCATGGCCTCACCGAACTCCTCCCAGGCCCGAGTTTTTGCCTCCACAACCACCCGGGCCGCAGTCTGCTTGGCCTGCCGGTACCTGTCAGCTGCCTCCGGAGTCCCACAGGCCAACCAGGCCCGATAGGACTCCTTCTTCAGCTTGACGGCATCCTTTACTTCCGGTGTCCACCACCGGGTTCGGGGATTGCCGCCTCGACAGGCACCGGAGACCTTACGGCCACAGCTCCGAGCAGCCGCTTCGACAACGGAGGTGGAGAACATGGTCCACTCAGACTCAATATCTCCAACCTCCCTCGGGATCTGGTCGTAGCTCTGCCGGAGGTGAGAGTTGAAGATCTCTCTGACAGGAGATTCGGCCAAACGTTCCCAGCAAACCCTTACAGTACGCTTGGGTCTGCCGAGTCTGTCCAGCCTCCTCCCCCGCCATCGGATCCAACTCACAACCAGGTGGTGATCAGTTGACAGCTCCGCCCCTCTCTTCACCCCGAGTGTCCAAGACATACGGCCGCAGGTCAGATGAAACCACCACAAAGTCGATCATCGACCTACGACCTAGGGTGTCCTGGTGCCACGTGCACTGGTGGACACCCTTATGCTTGAACATGGTGTTTGTTATGGACAAACTGTAACTAGCACAGAAGTCCAATAACTGAACACCACTCGGGTTCAGGTTGGGGGGCCGTTCCTCCCAATCACGCCCCTCCAGGTGTCACTGTCGTTGCCCACGTGAGCGTTGGAGTCCCCAGTAGAACGCACTGGAGTCCCCAGTTCGGAGCGCTTTCCAGCACTCCTCCCAGAGACCCCAAGAAGGCCGGGGACTCCACACTGCCGTTTTGGCATTTTCACACCTTGTATGACATTATGTGTTGTATTCAAAATGAAAAATCCAATCTGACAGTTATGGCTGTGCCATTTCATTGCATTTCATTTAGATATGTTTGAAAGCATTTCTTTTTTACCTTTATGCCTCTTTTATTGAGAGGAGAGTAGAAAAAGACAGGAAAAAGACAGGTAATGACAAAAAAAGATGAAAGGAATGGGATCAGGAAATGTAGCAAGGCAGACGCAAACTTGCATCACCCACACACAAGCTACATTTGTATGTGGAGTTTGCGTGCTAACTGCTAGGCTAAGTCTAACACGGAAATTAGGAGTTAACTACACTCTTAGAAAAAAAGGGTTCTATATATGTAGCAAAGGGTTCTTTACTCAACTGCAAAGGACCTTTATGCAAAAACAATTGATAATGACAAGAAAGAACCCTTTTGGCACAAAGGTTCTCTATAGGCTATTATTCATTCATATATTACATTATTCCTGCAACATTTTGCAGTTGTAATTAAATTATTGTTTATTAAACTGTTGTAGAAACTTAATATCCCATTTTAATCATGCTGATTTTTTAAGTATAAAAACTGAAATGGCACTCTTCGTGTGATATTGATTAATTACATTTTTTAACCCCCATATCTTGAATTTTGTAATCATTCATGCATTGCATTTTAGGGGTTCCAAATATGTAACGCTTTAGAACGTTTCTAAGGTTCTATATAGAACCTTTTCTTCTAAGAGTGTACATTTCTAAAATAGTATGCACTTAGGATAAATGGCAGCTAGTTCTGAGGAAAACCATTACCAGTTTAAAAAAAAGAAGAAGCTTGCAAAAAGAAAGGCTTCTGGGATTTCCATCTGAAAAGCATACAGTCTCAAAGCACCTTCAAAATGTCTTTTATAAAATATGAAACAAGTTGTAACAGTGGATATGTTTTTTGAATCGCTGTTTAAGTTCTCTTTTTGACGTTAATGTGTGTTATGGGATCCCTATGATGACTTCAAGAGAAAGAGAGGGGAAGACATTTTACAGCTAAAAAAAATTATGAAGCCCACTTTAAACATCCCTCCTACAGTTATAATTAAAATTCTTATCGTTTAATGCAAGTAAAACCACTCACAAAGCGACTACACCGAATCCCTCAAAAACTGCTCTTGATAGACCCTTAATATAATTGTTCTGTCAATAACCCTCTGTATAAGATTCCTCCAGAGATACAAATATTTATACCTAGAAACTCCTACACACCTGCATTGAATAAAAGATTAAGTTAAGAGCAATTTCCGAAGTCACTGCTTTCACTTTCCGAGTCACTGCTGTTTCATTGAATTACCAAGAACTAGTAAAAGCAGGCCATCCCTTCCCAAAAGTGAGAAAAATTGGCCATATCTCCCCATAATTCCTCTTGCTCTCTCAGATATACTCCGCAAAAGCAGAACCGCATAATATTCAGGAATGACTGACAAAAAAAAATTGAAGTGAAATGCAAATCTGACTGACATTTAGAGAGTGTCTACCTTTCTAAATGTAGAAGACGGAAAACACCAACCACACCTGACGAAAGGTGTTTATATGGTTGTCCCTGGAACCTAACATGAAGGCAAATGAAAATTTGATCATTTATTCACTCTCAAGTTGCACTTCACTTCAGTCAGCCCACAAGCTCAAGCTCACAGTCAAAGTCAGGCCTGTCAAAGTCAACAAAGTCCATCCACTTATCTGCAGTTAGAAGACTGCTCCACATAACTCTACATAAAATCCACCGGCATTGCATGAGGTCCATAAACCCTCCATTAAAAACCACTGAGTTCGTAATGAGTGCTTCATTTGTAACTCTCAGCCCATGAGGTGATGTTAGTTACACGCTTTGTAATGAACTTAAATACTCTGTAAACACAGAGGCTCCCTCTTCTGTGGCCAGAAGGCAATCACAAACAGTTTAATGGTAGAAAATAAATCTACACTTAATTCATCAACACTATGAACAAAATTGAAAATTGTATTTGCTGCAGTGATTATTACTTTTTGGTAAAATTAATAATAAGCATGATATTATGATTGCCCCTAATACAGAAACTGAGGACCTTTACTTCATAGTGACTAAACCAAAAGAATTCAAATCTAGCCCAATTCCACAAAGTGCATGTTTGGGATTGAAAACTACAATAGGTACATATGTGATTCAATTGCAAGAAGGAGTAACTCAAATATGAATGATTAAAGTCTTGCAATAGCCATAAATAATGCATGTGGTCTTCGTGACGAATTAAATATCTAAGATGGTGACTTATTTCGTCACACACGTAAAGTCTTATCACAATTGATAACATTTAATAAATGAGTCAATATATGAACTCAGTCAAATCTTAATCCGTCTTAAGTGTACATTCTCTGTTTTTTTATTAGAACTGAATATAAAGCACTGCATTTGAGAGGAGTCTGAACTACAAAACTGATGGTATCAGCAGATCTGCTGAGAGGACAGTGATTAGATCTAAAACCTTTAAATGACACATAGCTTGTTTCTCATGAACCTCTTTAGTTCGAACCTGCTAATTGGATCTCCACCCACCAGCGTCCTTCTGCTTGGGAAAGGTAGCGTTTGATCCAAAATCTTCCTGCGCTGCGCCCCACTGGTCTCGTCTAATGAGCATTAGCAAGAAGTGGAGAATTTCTGTACAAACATTTATTCAGTTCTGCCTGATAAATGACCATCTTAATTTTCTGCTGAATTAGAAGCTGCATTTTTAAAACTGCCACTAATGATGCAAACACTAGCGGGTGGGGAAAGTGCACACAGTCGACTATTAGATTCAGTGTTTCTATCTCCTTCGGCACAGGAAAATTAATTGAACAAGCAAAATTATCAGTAAAATGATCTGTGACAGTCATTCTTGACTATATGAGATGGGATTAATTAACACAGTGAAACCACAATTGCACAAGAGGAACATTGATTGAAAAAAAAAATGCCAAAGGGAACTTTTCATAACCATTTTACTTTTTTTGCATGGGGACATGTGTCCTATTACTATTTGTTTTAAATATTCAGCATAACATTATTCATTCATACTTTTAATATTCATATATTTGATTGCCCTAGATATAAACTTTTTGCATAAAAACATTCCCAAGAAAAGCCTTTTAATTATGTAAGGCATAAGAAAACACGCACTAAAAATCACGACATCATAGTTAATTACGGATTATTTTTTCCAAAGCAACTTACATGTACAACACTTACTACAGGGAATGTCTAAAGGCATAATATTAATAAGGGTAACATTGCTATTGGAATGTTTCCATTTTCATCAAGTCAATTGATTTCTTCTCATGTTATTCAACAGTGTTCTTTGTGGATTTTAAAGTAAAAACATGCTTCATTCGCCATTTTATCATGATTCTTCAGATAGGGGTTAAATTGACTACTGATATTTCATCCATGTTAAAACATTTATCACAGGAATAATGATTCCCATTTTCAAACGGTCACTCTACTAAGGCAAAGAGAAATGTACTTCCCTGTAACTTTCTAATTACATTCAACTAAATATTAGCCTTTCATGAACCAAACATGGCCTCTATAAAGTGGTAAATTTGGCAGCAGAATTTGGTTGACTATATTAATAGTAGTAGTAAAATAATTAACTGGGAAAAAAGAGCAAAGGAAGAATTCTCCAAATTAAACCTGTTGATTTTAACACTTTAATACAATACTAAAGAGTGGACTAGAAAATAATACTGTAATTATTATTCTTAAGTAATTATAAATTACCCTTAATACTGAAAATTGCTGCTTTAAAATCAAACTAGCTGAGAAAAGTTCCCCTAAACTGAACAATACTCTTGTACAAATTACCAAAAACTAATTTAAAATCATTTCACGTTTTGAGCATTGGCGACATAATGGTGCCCTTTAAACCATTATCTTTCAAAGGAGAAGGGAAGTCATTTCAAGCGAGATTATATTCCGTTCCTTCCAACAAGCCAATGAGAGTTTACAGAGCAAACACTGATCAGAATATGACATCATCTATACGCCAGCTGTCGTCTGGCTCATGCATTCTCTCTATCAAGAGATGGGCCCGAGTAAGTTTTTGTCAGCACACACTGAAAAAAGAAAACAAACCTGTCAAAAGCAATGTGCTGGAAGAAAACATTGTTTGGAATAAAAGGCCTACTTACAGCTGACATTTGCCTCAAAGATGATATCACACATCAGTGCCTGTACATGGAAAATATACCCTTTGTCTTTGCAAAAAGTGCAATGAAATGTCACTCTGACATACGCTTGAAAGAGCAATCCCCAAAATGCTGGCTCAAAAGTGTTTATCTCTCAAAGCGAAGATATGAACCCTAAACTCCACTCAGAGTAATCTGCAGTGATTTTTGTGCAGCCACCGAGGCCCAAACTGAGGCTTTGCAGGAACAAACATTTACTTCAAAAGAGATAAACAGGTTTAAAAATCCTGCAAGGACTTTAGAAAAAAGTCCATGAGGTGAACAATCTGCTCCTCAGAACAGCAATCTATCAGTGTCTATTTGAAAGTGTATCCAGAGAAGACAACATCGATTATAGCATAATCCCCCTGCACTCTGTAATGGTACCTCCCACTCAAATCATGATGAACCAACGTGGGTAGTTCCAAACATTCTATAAAAGGGGTCTCCATACGCCTAAAGCCACTGTAAACTCCTCCCAGAGGCAGAGCACATTTCACCTTCTCCCAGCTTTAATGCTCTCTGCCAAGTCCTCCATAGCTGCTTGAGACAGGATTTCACAAGCCACTGTTGGTTTTGGAGTAAACGTTTCAATTAGGGTGATATTTGTGCAGTACTGTAGAGGGGCAGAGGGACACTTATAACCTTGGTATATTGTCTGCTTTCTTGTCCTAAGCTGCAAGAGGTGGCTGAGCATGAAAGGATCAAAAGGTTTTAGGACAACCAGAAAAGAAAAACACAGAAGAGATTCCACAATCCAACTCGCTGCACAGTACATAAAGGGACGGACGATGAAAAAAAACAGCAGTTCAAACTATGTGGGAGGGATTTTTGAAGGTGAAATCATATATGGAAAGAGAACAATTCACAACCTTAACATATGTGTTTCAACAAGCTCACGGTCTCTTAACAGGAAACACCCTAAAGGGACAGAAACTTTTTCCGTTTTCAATAGAGGCAGGTGAGGATGCAACAAAGTCGCAGTTGCAGCATGATGCAATGAAGTAGCAGACGGTGAAGTTCATGTACAGCAAACAAACAATGGAAGTTTCCATATTCTCAGTTTTAGAGGTATTCCACAAGATCTCACGCCCTTAAAATGGATTTTGTAAAATGGGGGAACAACAAACACTAAAAAAAATATACAATTATGCCAGCCTAAACAAGATAAGCCATTTATTTTTAACTCAACAAAAGCATACACCTTGATTGCTTTTAGCCAACAGTCTATATCTACGGTTGAGAGAGCAGCAAACAGATTTCTCTGTGTAATTAGTCTTTGAGTCTATGAGTCAGAGACCCGATTTCAATCTGCTCCTTTTGCCCAGTCTATCTTTCAAAGACAAAGTAATTGACACGCTTGCGAGCTTCTGAAACAAGTGTGAAGCCCTGAAGCAGACTACACCACTATACCTACTTTACACACAGACGAGGATTGTCAACGGGTCTTGGCCCACATCGACGACAAACTGGCCCCCAGCGACACCTACTCCCTGTGTGACTATTCTCAGCTTCTGAAACTCTGTCAAACTGCTGGATTTTCAACTTCCAGATGAATTTGAATCAGTTTTTATAGGAATATGTCTCAGAGGATACTTATGCAAAGCACAAACACCAGAATTCAATTTAATTCAGCAGGATTAGCTAGAGGTATTGATGACCAGGCTAGAGAAGTTAAAAGAGAGACCGTGAGAGAGGGGTAAAGAGAAAAATGTGGAAGAAATACAATGAAAGGGATTGAACGAGAGAGGAAAGGATTTGGGGGAATGTGGGCGTTGAAATATATATTTTAGGCAGCCCCTACAGGCATTGTGACTCTTCCAGTTAGCTTCAAAAGATTCAAAGGAGGAAAGGAACCACAAAATGTAAGTAATTCCAACACTGTATCCCCCCTCAGGCACATTTAATCTCAGAAAAGGGGTGAGATTCCTTTAGACTTTAGTCTAACAACCCATTCAATTAACGGTTTTTGTTTTTACTAAATGTTTTGGAAACGTTACAGCTGTGGACGAGATAACCTGAGGTTTTCAACAGAAGCCACACACACAGTCTACAGTACAATTCATAGCCTATTTATTCCTCATTTCTGGTGATATGAACAGCCTAACTCTTCAAGACTTGTGAATAAAATTTCCACTTAAGACACTCAGTGCTGATTTAAGGATGAAGGGAATGTCTCTCAGACTCAGTTTTATATTTCACAAGAGTTTATAAATGAACTGAGAAGCAGTTACAGTCAGACAGATGATGAGAATTTAAAATGCTGCGACACAAACAACAATTTGTAACTATAATGTGCAATTTTTTGTGCTGTTTGTTACAGAAAAACACATTATTGCTCACTTACGGATGGGGTTTTGCTGCAACCGTAATTGATCCCTAAAATCATGTGGCTTGTTGAGGAGCGGTTTGCTATGACTGAGCAGACAATCAATAAACTTCAATGGATGTGTCACCTTGCCAAATACAGAACATTGCACAACGTTTGGCTTGATGCATTAGTCAATATTTCAAAAAACTGGCATGTACTATTTCTTTATCAGCCATTTGCATGAGAGAGCTCAGATTTCATAGTATATGCATGCATACAAAAATAAATCCAAGGGAAAGAGGGGTCTGAATGGGTGAAGATTATGCTAGCACCGGTAAATGTGTTACTGGGTCACAATTACATCTTATCTGCATGCTTACACTTACTGATGTGTATGCATGTCCATGTTATGAAGCGAGGCATGGAATGGCCAATTAAAGAGGATTTAAATCTGTTAAATCTACCAAAAAAAGCTCAAAACTGATCCTGGGCTATTGTGTTAAGTAGTGCCTTTGTGACCAATGAGCATAAGCCATACAAACAGAGTGACATAATCCTCCAATCAGGAGTCATCTCACTGGAAAGTATGCATATTTAAAATTATCCTTTTATCCCATAAGCACTCAGCCCCTTATTTCACTACAGATGGTGGATTGCTGTTCCCACTTAGTCCAGCCACAAACATTACTTATGGAGATATCAACTAAATATAGATGTAGTTTTTTTGTTTAGTTTTATTTTTTTTCCATTTGTGGGATAAATGATTCCTTTAACACAAAATGTCTGCCATTTATCTTCTAAGTATCAAAATCAGTTGTGAGAAAATATTTAGGCCATATATCCACCGTGACACATCCTTCATGATGTCTGCTTCTCCTGTAAGAGATAAAACAGGATGTGGAGGAAATCTGACAGTACATCACCGCACTTTCCCTGAGGTGAAAAGATGGCTGACCTGACATCAGAGAACAGTAAACCCTACCAAAGTCATCCTACATGAACAGGAAAAGACTTGGACTACAAATGCAGAGCACGTATCATATGAGGCAAGAGCTTAAAAACATTACTAACCATGCATAATATTTCCTTGGGAATAGAAAGGCAATGATTTTAAATCTAAGACTACCCAAGAACAGCAACTATTTGAAGTTAATTTAAGACAAGAATTCTGATTTTGTATTTATATTTAAACATCTTTAAAACAAAAAATGCACTTGTAATTTTCCTAGTTTAAGAAAACGCCTGAAACCAATCATTTGCAAGTGGACAAAGAAAAATCAAGATATATTTCTCAAATTAAGTCTCAATATTAATGCATTTTCTTTCAAGGTTGTTTGATTAATACCGATTAATAGACGTGGAAGTGATACAAAATGCATCTGGGGAGATGAAAGAATAGTTTAAACATGCACATTTCCATTAGAAGATCCATTTCTTGTCTGAGCGTTTGACGATTTGCGGTAGGGAAGCAAAGGCTTTCTCTCTAAAGAATAATTAGATCCAAAGAACTGTGGTCCTGCATTCCCCCATCAGCTGTCAGACATCACTCATTCCCCCAGGCAATAAGCAAGCCACCATAAACAGTCTTTAGCAGGAGAATTTGTCATTTGCGATGAAGGCATGGACGTAAATGTACTGTATGTGAATCCATGCAGCATGTGCCGTGATTAAATATGGATGTATTCATGCATGCGTTCTTGAGTAACCATGAGCACAGCCGTATGACGGGGCAACTGTGTCATTATAAGCACACAGGTCCATATATAATGGTG
Organism: Hybognathus amarus; assembly: GCA_030378365.1. Classification (NCBI taxonomy): domain Eukaryota; kingdom Metazoa; phylum Chordata; class Actinopteri; order Cypriniformes; family Leuciscidae; genus Hybognathus; species Hybognathus amarus. The sequence continues at coordinate 338,906 of JAQIUQ010001019.1, read as the reverse complement.
TATGTGCACGAAAATAGATACACACACTCTTTAAAAGAAGATGCGCAGAGCAAAGTCTGAGTCTTAGTAATCTGGTGGCAGGAGTGTGCTAAATCCTGACATCAGCATATCTCAAAGGACTGCATGCTAGCGTACAGAAGCGCAGGAGGGAGGGGTGGAAGAGCCCAGTGCAGAGAGTTAGCAGAGGTCAGCTGACATTGCAGTGTGCAGATGAGGTGGAGAAGGCTTTGTTAACGTTCCAGGCTACCGTGTGAATTCATGCGGAACGTAAAGTAAAGTGTCGCCAGGCTCAAAAGCACACAGTGTGGTTTGGTTAATGAGCAGAGCATCAAACCAGAGACAGCTATAACTACAAAGCTGATTCCAAATGCAATAAAATAAAAAAACGTGTTAACCATGTAAAGCCTGACATATGAAATCTTTTTAATAAATACGCTTTTTAATTTAACAAACATTTAGACAAAACAAATAAGAAAATGAATTATAAAGATTGATAAATGAACACTGTAAAAAATAATCGTAATTTTAACGGTAAGACTAAAAATGCTACAGTCCAAAACTGTTAATTAGTTAACAGAAAGTTCCGTACTATATACAGTAAATAACTGTGATATAATTTTACTGTAAAATACCGTTAAATTTACAGTTTTTGAAAGTGAAAAAGAACTCCATGTATAATTTACAGTGAAAAAACACAAATTGACATTCCCACAATTCCCTGCATCACACTTCACATTTGATGTATTTTTGTTGAAATAACCGCTTCCTTATAATTTTCTTTTTTTTTCTAATCAGTTATGTTTAGGGTTTTATTTTACATGTAATGTTGTTCAATTAATGTTTATTGCATTTTTTTAATTTCATTACAGTTTTAATGTATTTTTTACAGAATTGCTCTGGCAACCAAATTTGCAAGCATTATTCCATAAAAAATATGGGTTTTTGTTTTACAGTGTATGAAAAAATTACTCTCAAAAGTCTGTTGTGTAATGTTTGAGACATACATTTTCACGTTTTTTTTGTTTTTTTTTGTTTTTTTTTCGAAATGCAAGTTGCTTCGGTCTCAGTAAATGTTCATCATGAAATATTAATAAAGGTCATTCTTGCATTTCTTAAAGGTTTTGTAGGAAAAAGACAGTAACTCTGGCCCCAAGTTGGACATTTCTATATATTATACTAAAAGGCCTTTTTACTGACTAAAATGTGAAACAGATTTTGTAGAGAACTATTTTTTCAGCAAAGTTTTGATCATGTTAGTAGTAATTTAAAGGCCTTAGAAATTCATGCATCAAATATTTAGTAATATACTAGTTTTATATGGATAAGCTCTAGTCCGAAGCAATAATGCATTGACCATTGGGACACATCCATAAAGTCAATGTGCAACAAGAAATGTCCAACGCCCACACAGGTAATGACTCACCATAGTGAGGTCATGGGAACCTCTATGCATTAACACATCAAATGCACGCAGACCCCTACAACCTCGGTGGACCATTACCGTTTCGACTTAGCCATGTAAACCTTGAGTCATCACCTGGGAGAGGCAACATTAGAGCAAGCTGAGTTGCTTTTAGTGCTTTTGCGTGCATGACATACAGCTGGTGTACTATGCAAACCCTTCGCCCAGCATGGTGTATTTGCAAACTTTAAACCCAAAAAAAAAAAAAAAAAAAAAAAAACGGTGAATGTCAGTATAGGCTGTCTGAACCTGATATCTGGTGAAACATGCTCCTGCACCAACAAAAAATTGCACAAATAGTGACATTTCAAATAGTTTTTTCATTAGGACAAATTAAAACGGTCATAAAACTGGTCTTTTGCAACTTGACTATAATGCATTTTGGGAAACATTTCAGCATTTAAAAGGGCAAGAGGCAAGAATAACCTTAGAACCTTAATCTAAAACTACAGCAGTGCCGTTTGCATGGGGAAGTAAACTACCATCAGGCATCGCAGCACCAAGTTGATGTCTGCAATCTCTGGTGATCAATATTGAGCAGTCTAGTCTGCTTTTGCATCACAAGGCTCTTCATCTCTCCCATGGCCTGCTGACAGCATGTCCTGGCATCCTTACACATACAGCACCAGAGCCAGTGCGCACTCAAAATGTGATGCTCTGCGCTTCATAAGCATCCATCATAATAAATAAAAGACTGATCCCATGAGTACGGTTTATGCAAGAGGAGGAGGAAAAAGACAGGAAGCAGCAGTAGAACAACAGGCTAATGCTGATTGACCCTAACCTTACGCTGTGATGTCAAATCAATCACACGGTTGAGGGCAGTGACCGCCAATCAAAAGCCATCACAATTATGCTGTTTATCAAACCGCGCCAAGCGCAACATGCATGTTACTAAGGGGCACAAGGGCGGATGGTACACACAGCCACATGATCCTGCAGAGGCTATGATGACAAATTACACTGCATTCACTAGATTTTGAAAAATGTGTTTATTCAATAGCCACAGGGCTTGGTTAAGTGCAATTTGATTCGGGTGCATTTGCATGCAAGGTGTGTGCTCATGAAATGGAGGTGATTTTGTTAAATGCTTACGTATGGGAAAGTCTGTGAGAAAAAAAACTAACATGCACACTATTTTTAATGGTCAAGATTAGTAAAATGGGATGCAACCTGAGAACAGATTTAATCTTGGTACAAAATCATGCATGAAAAGCTCTCTTCCTCTACTCCTTTCTGATCTACATTTGTTTCCTCTAAAAGACAGCTGCATCCTCTGGGTCACAAGCTGTCCCATCATGTTACCATCTCGCTTGGCTTCAAGAGTCAGACAACTGCCTGTGTTCAACAGCGTGCAGAGTCACCTTACAGACAAAAAATGCGGGTTGAAAAACCATTATCATCTGCAGCTAGAATAAATGAATTCCTGCCAAATGAAAAATCTTGTTTTATATGCATGAACTAAAATGAGACAAAGTGGGACTGAAATATTAGGTGCATTTGGGAAACAGTGCTATTGATGTAATTTTTTTTTCTTGAAGAAGAGGTATTCCTAAAGGCCTGATAAACCCTTCAGTCACTTTTATCACTTCTTCCTTTCCCACAGTAATTTTCTTCCCTTCTGGTTTGCGGACATGTCAATATGTATTACTACTTAAGCAGAACATGACTGCTTTATCTGCTTCACTTTGCAAAGACCTTCCACACTCTGACACTGAATGAAATGAAACCCAAGGAATGGAGAGAGTTCTGATGGGAAATGGATGGTGGAATGATAAGCAACACCCGTGCCAAATGTCATGTTCAGTACTGACTACAGAAGATAAGAGTTTATAACAATGCTGGTATGAGGAGCATTTAGTATGACATCTTCTGCCGTTGTTTTCAACAAATGTGTAGTTTCTCAGTTGGCTTAAAATTGGTAATTTACCTCCAACAACTATTAATTGTACAGTCTCTGTAGAATCTGATTTTGAGGGGAACTAAAGCCTTGTTCACACTACATGATTTTAAAACATTGGGCTGAACTGTTCACACCACACAACACAATGTGATTGATCCACAACAGGAGGTAACTCACTACACGAGTTAACTCACTACACGAGTTGACAACGCACTACATGGAGATATACAACCACGATCGGATGACAAGAGCAAGCTGTTTCAGTACTATTGTACAGTCTAAATCCTGAAAATAATCAAATAAATAACGAGTTGACAACAACTCTGTCACCCAACGATTCTATCTTGTCTCACGAACCACGTTTTGTCACGGAAAAACCACGCAATAAAACGAACCAGAAATGACGCTAAAACAGCACGTGCACAACACATGAATGGACGTCTGACAGAAACTAGTGCTGCACACTGTTTGCGTCGACGATCTTCTGCTCTGAGAAAAAATGCAAAAAAAATAAATAAAAACTAAGATTTAACTGGTGTCTTCAACCCATGCTTTGCTATGATTGGCTGTACTCATGACATCACTGAGTTTGAGTCGCACGACGGCTCTGGGATATCTAGCAGGCTAGATATTTTTCTGGTCTCGGCGACCCGTCTGCAAGGCATCTGCGAGCGCTTCAGCTGTGTTGTTGGCTCTTTCATACTAACAGATTGGCGAGCGTTCATTGTCCACTATATCCACACGTGATAACACCCTGACCAGTCGGCAAGCTCTAACGATTTGCAAATCGGGCATAAATCGGGCTTAAAATCCTGTTGTGTGAACTTGGCTTAAGATGAAAGACCCTAAAAGGTGTAAAATGCATAGGTGCGTATTTTCAAATGTTTGGTTTCAAAAACTACCACTGACTATGTTGCAGCCAATAATCCGCTCAAACCGGGATATTAGCAATAACCCAGTCGCAAATGGCCATGTAAACACAGGCAACAACCCTCGAATATGCTCATATCCCAGATTTTAGAAAACCGGGTTATTATACAGCCGCTCCATCTGCAAAGTGCCATATACAAACGCTTTTGCAAAGCCAAATATCCAATCGCACATGGCACCCTTTAGCGCCAAATGAGACGTAAAAATAAATCGGGGAGAAGGCGCCTCCTAGTGGTCTAACCCTGACCCCTACCCAACACCTAAATTTAACCGTCTCATTCTGGCGTGAAAGGGTGCCATGTGCGTTGCAATATTTACGCTTTTGCAAAAGTGTCAAAATATGGCACCTTGGGATGAGAATGCGTCTGTATTATACCTAGGGGTACCCCTCTAACCTAAATTTTTGGTCATGTAAACGCATATCGGCATATCCTCATAGTGATTGTGTTCTGCGCATGTTCTATTCGCAAGAAATCTTGGTCTTTCGAGTAAGAAACTTCTCGCCGCATACAAAAATCCACGTGCAGTATACCGGTAGGTAAACATGGCGCGACACAGCACAGCATACTCTTGAAACGAGGTCAGTAACGTTACCAGCATCAAAGTGCAAACAAAGGCGATGGCTATCTGGCCCCGTAACTATTCATTATCCAAGTGCTGCTGCTGTTGTTGTCTTATGGATACAGGAAAGAAGAATTCGGAAATGACGCATATTGCGCCTTAAGTTTGTCCTGTACGTCTGAGCACGCTAACCGCGCGTCCGCGTTTACAACGGGATTTTGCAATTCAATGTTTACAGGAGAAATCTCTCTGCTCACGCATGTAAACGGGTTATTCCTAATGTTTCAGAAACACGAATAGTAACCTTAAACCTGTACCAGAACCTCGAAATTGGCTGCATGTAAACGCAGTCACTGATAATAATAAACTAACTTTATTCAATTATATTTTTCCATTTCCCCAGGCAAGTGTGAAATGAATGTCAGGCTGGAGGACTCAATCACCCTTTATTTTGTCATACTATCCTCAAGGTTAAAAGAGCCCCCAGTTTCTAAGATGCCGCTTCCATATTGTGTCAAAAATGAAAGCCCCTTGCATCTGGAGGAGATGCTTCAGATTTTATGACAATACAGATTACAGCCGCCATCACATTCAACTTCAACCTGTAATTAGAAGTACCCACGCAAGGATCATTGTGTGCCCTTGTTGCTCTGGGCTGAAACATCACTATTCTGATAACCTCAAAAGCTCAGGATGCCATTCTACCAAATTCGACGCTGCTGGCAGAGGTGTGGAGAAAATTCGCGGCTTTGCTCCATATGAACTATTGCACCGGGGAGCAGCAGAAATGATTTGAGCCTCCTGTTCGAGCTTTTGGTTTTCAATTGTCTCACAAAGTCAGCGTGGTAAAAGTGGTATTGAAAAGAAAGGATGGTGACAAGAAGAAGAGCAAAACACGAGTGATGGACAAGCAGCATCCAGATTCAATACGCTTTGATGCAGAAATCAACAGTCTGCATGAAAGAATAGTCCTTGAGTGGGAACAGGTCATGGATTTCTCAAGAATGAATGAATTGACTCAAGGGAGTGTGAATTCATAAGTATAATTCATAAGTTCCTTGGAGGCATGCAAATGCACAATATTAAAGTGAGAAATCCAGTGAGATTTCAGAATATTAGCACAGATATTTGTATATTATGAGGTTAAATGAGCCACAATTTAAATTCTGCCCTCATAAATCAAATTAACGGATACGCTGTGGAGAATCTCAGCCTTCCAGATTCAGAAAAACATGCAAATTTGGTAACAGTCTCAGATTTCTCTTTTTTCCCATATCAATGGACTGACTGATCTCTGTCCAATTTGTTCTGGGTGGTAAGGAGAAAGCCTTTTCTCTGCAAGAAATGACTTGTTTCCTCAGTACTTGAGAACTATGGACTTCATACACACCAGCAGCAGAAAAGGAGAAAACGACAAACCCCTCTCCTCTCAACACTCAGAAGTCCAGTACAAAATCAATAGCCGTTTGAACTGACAATTATGAGTACAAAAGAGCTTCTACTTACTGTTTGACATGGATGAAAGTAAAAGAGGAGTCTACCTTTGTGTGCCACTCCTCCCACCTACATACAGGGTCAGATGAGTGAAATTAAACTACTACTGACGTGTAGAGGAAAGTTGCGTGTCGTTCCAATGACCTTTCAACCCAAAGAACAGGGATTAATATAAAGGTAAAATTTTAATTTTTCAATGTTAAAATACTTCTTTCCCAATGTAGAATGCACTGGGATATCAACTATGCCTTCCTGATGTCTACATATTTTGGTTCTTTTAAAACATTAAACTTGTTTTGCCTAAACGGTCAAAGATATCAACCTACTGAGAGATCAGTAACGAAAATTAACAATCTTTTCCCTCCATATTGTGATATACACTCACCAGCCACTTTATTAGGTACACCTGTCCAACTGCTCGTTAACACTTAATTTCTAAGCAGCCAATCACATGGCGGCAACTCAGTGCATTTAGGCATGTAGACGTGGTCAAGACAATCTCCTGCAGTTCAAACCGAGCATCAGTATGGGGACGAAAGGTGATTTGAGTGACTTTGAACGTGGCATGATTGTTGGTGCCAGAAGGGCTGGTCTGAGTATTTCAGAAACTGCTAATCTACTGGGATTTTCACGCACAACCATCTCTGAGGGTTTACAGAGAATGGTCCGAAAAAGAAAAAACATCCAGTGAGCGGCAGTTCTGTGGGCGGAAATGCCTTGTTGATGCCAGAGGTCAGAGGAGAATGGCCAGACTGGTTCGAGCTGATAGAAGGGCAACAGTGACTCAAATAACCACCCGTTACAACCAAGGTGGGCAGAAGAGCATCTCTGAACGCACAGTACGTCGAACTTTGAGGCAGATGGGCTACAGCAGCAGAAGACCACACCGGGTGCCACTCCTTTCAGCTAAGAACAGGAAACTGAGGCAACAATTTGCACAAGCTCATCGAAATTGGACAATAGAAGATTGGAAAAACGTTGCCTGGTCTGATGAGTCTCAGATTTCTGCTGCGACATTCGGATGGTAGGGTCAGAATTTGGCGTCTACAACATGAAAGATCCTGCCTTGTATCAACGGTTCAGGCTGGTGGTGGTGGTGTCATGGTGTGGGGAATATTTCTTGGCACTCTTTGGGCCCCTTGGTACCAATTGAGCATCGTTGCAACGCCACAGCCTACCTGAGTACTTGTTGCTGACCATGTCCATCCCTTTATGACCACAATGTACCCAACTTCTGATGGCTACTTTCAGCAGGATAATGCGCCATGTCATAAAGCTGGAATCATCTCAGACTGGTTTCTTGAACATGACAATGAGTTCGCTGTACTCAAATGGCCTCCACAGTCACCAGATCTCAATCCAATAGAGCATATTTGGGATGTGGTGGAACGGGAGATTCGCATCATGGATGTGCAGCCGACAAATCTGCGGCAACTGTGTGATGCCAATCATGTCAATATGGACCAAACTCCCTGAGGAATGCTTCCAGCACCTTGTTGAATCTATGCCACGAAGAATTGAGGCAGTTCTGAAGGCAAAGGGGGTCCAACCCGTTACTAGCATGGGGTACCTAATAAAGTGGCCGGTGAGTGTACATCAGAAGGATATGGTTTATCAACAAAAATATATATGACGAGGACTGTGTGATTGGAAGCAGAACTAAACACTAGCTTGCACACGTATTGTAAGAAAGCTGCAGGCTTTAAGCATACTAAATGATTTAAGTCTGGCACACACCAACAAAAAAGTAAAAGTAATTCCAACTGAAGAGAATAGTAAATTATGATGTCAAAAAAAACATGCAGAGATTAATCTGTCCTAATAAGATAACATTCATTTAGAAAATATAAAATATGAAACAAAGTAGACTCTATTGTATTCCGGACATCATCACGGTATCCGGACACTATACCACTTCCCGCAAATTCTATAATAAACAAAATCAGTCATTGCATCTATATTTATCCGTGTCCTCTTTTCGCTTCTGATTAAAATGTATGCCTTAAATATTAGAAATGACTCATTCTACCTGTCTAAAATGGTGAGTAAAAATTTTCAGCTGTCCAGAACACCGTGAGTCAACGTTTCCGCCATTATTCTAGCTTTAAGAGAAGTTTTGCTCCAACCCTTTTCCGACAGGACAAATTTAGGTTAATTAAGCTTATTCATTGCTGATTTGTGCAAAGGCCACCAATGCTTGCATTTTTAACAAGCTTTATCCATTTAAACACACGAGAACTCAGGTTGGGTTTATGCTTCAGACAGTAAAGATGAATACAATCAGCCTATTACCTCCCTCTGCCTCTTCCTCTCTTGATGATTCGGTATTGAGATAAATAGCTTACCCTGGGTGCAACACCTGATTGCAGCATCACACTCTGTCATTCTGTACACTCACAATCACAGCGAAGGAAACAACTCATTACTCTCACCTGCACTGATAAATCAAATAAGTTATCTAATGCTGAAAAAGTGTGCCTAACAACATTTCATGCTAATCAAAGGTCATCAGCAAAACATGATCGTCCACTGGCGAGACTTCCAACTAGAATAAATCATAACATCAAGGCTAGTTTTAAAAATATTAACACAAGGCCAGTCGTGTGTACAATTCTATATAAAAAACTGAACAAAATCCTCATTTACAATATCTTTGTAACATTATTGCATATTGAAAAACAGTCAACATGACAATCATTCCCAACCTATTTACTTCTGCAATACACCTAATTGAGTCAGACAATATTCTTTTATAGGGTAATTTGTCAATTGTGAGTTCACTGAATATATTTGTCAAAGGTATAAAAAAAATCTAGTTGTGTTCTTGCTTGATGTTCTCACCAATGTTCTTATTGTATGGTTACTGCCTTAAGAGTATGCAGACGTTAATATTACATTGATTGTATGTTTTGAGATGTTGAAATTATTTAGTTAGAAATGCGCGAGCTCAGCACTCCATTTTAAGCGTGTGGGTAATGGCGTTAGGCCTAATGGCAGAAAGCTCTGAGAATGTTCATTAATTTTGTATCGAAGCTGTAATCCTGTTTATTGAGTGCTGATTTGTTGACTGTAAATATATGGAGTATAGTAAGTGAATTGAGAATGTAAAGATATAGAGTATAAGTGAATTGAGAGTGTCAGATGCATTTTTAGCTATAATATTAAGCTGAAATAGTACATTTACATGCTTGTGACTGATTTGTCTTATAGCTAACATGCATTTATGACTAAAAAGAGAGATTTAAAAGAGTTGATAAAATGCTTTAAATACTTTATTATATTTCTTTGTATACCTTATAATAATATTATTATGGTTTTCAAACAGCCCATTATAAAGAGGTGTACTCGAGTAATTAAATATGTGTGTATTATGTCAATGAGGTTAATTTGAACTGTTAATGTCAATTTTTACAAGGATTCTGTATAAAGCTTGCAGTGGAGAAAGAGCGAGTGCGAGTTTTCTTTTATCTTCCCCTGTTTCAGGGGTACAACATTTTGGAGGCACCGCTGGATACCAGTCTTCGGAGGGCAGTCGTCACTTACCTGGCCGACACTACCATGCAGTGAATCCCCTAAAATAACCCAGATCAACAGTGGAGAGTGGACAGAGTTCCTGCAGTAAAGGCAAGACGGAGGCAAAGAACCAAAAATCTGAGGCCACAGAGAGCATCAGGTGAAACAAAGGTTCAGTCAGTCTCAAGTAAGCCCCTAACTCAGTGAAAAGGCCCACTCACTGTAATAATGGAGACAACAGTGTTAGAGGAAATGCAGGTTGAAGTTATCGCCATGCTGAAACAAACTACCCAAAGACAAGCTTCTTAGTGTTTGAGTTTCTGAAAATAGCAGATCAAGAGGAAGTTTCGTCTAAATCTCGCATGTCTCTGATCTCTTATATCCTTAAACATCTCGAAGAGGATATAATCGGAACTAGAAGATGGCGGTATGTCTTTACTGTTAAGCTTGAGAGATCAAATTACAGTAGTAAATACAGCCACTGAAAAGGAGACCGCAGGACCAAGCACAGTCATGGAAAAAGATAGATTGCAAAGGGAGTTAGATGAGCTAAAGAGCGCAATGAAACAAAAACTGAGTGAAATTGAATGGAAGTCGACACACAAACCCCAACATTGTCCAGCCTCAGCTTCAAATTACTGCACAACCACAACCCTTAGTGAATGCCCAACACCCCAGCCCACATTGGTCGCAAAGATTTCAAAATTTCCAGACAAATTGGTGACCCAGGTCAAAAAGAGAATCTAATTTTTTCAAGTTTAGCACACCAAATTGAGAATGGTTTGAGCAGAGGCTACCCCGAATGTGAAATTGTTGATGCAGTCATTCGTGCCATTTCTCCAGGCTTACAGTTAAGAAGCTATTTAGAAGGAAAACCAAACCTGACCCTACCTACCTTAAGACGAATCCTGCCCTCTCACTTCCAAGAAAAAAAATGCTACCGAAATTTTAAGCAACTAACCTCTGAATGTCAAGGGAACAAAGAAACGCCACAAAACTTCCTTACGCGTGTTCTTGACCTGCGCCAGAAAAGTCTTGTTTGCGTCCCAAGAAGCAGAATCAGGACTCAAATATGATCCAGCATTAGTCCAAAGCATGTTCTTACATACTGTACTCACCGGTCTCCAAAGTGACAGCATAAGAGTGGACATGCAGCCCCTACTTCTGGACCCTAAAACCACAGATGAGGCTCTGTTAGAGAAATTAAACAGTGCTTGTGCTAATGAGGCAGAAAGACAAAAGAAAAAGAAAACCAATGTGCAGCACACAAGTATGGTTGTCCATGCAGTTAAGACCAGTGGGGAAGTGACTGATAAGAAATCCAGTGTGGCTCAAAATGCGCCGAAACCCTCTTTCGATGTGCTGACAGAACTTAAAGAGCTGAGAACTGATGTAGCTTCATTAAAAACACTCAATGCTGAAATAGCTCACATCAGGGAATCGTTGCAGCAACCAGCCTTTGCCTCACCACAATTTGCCATTCCTTCACAGAGAGCGTCTGACAGAGAAACTGTTCATTGTCAAATACAGCCCTATTGGGCATCACAATCGGCAGACAAAAGGGTCTCCAACAAATATTACAATTGGGGTGTACAATCACACTGACCATGATGTAACTCTTATGGGCCAGACTTCGATCGGTACAGTACAGCTTGTCAAGAATGTCTTACCTGCTAGTATGTTTGAGGTGCCAGCAAATCCTACCTCTGTTGGAGTATGTCACATCCAGGTTGCGGATAACTGTCTTGACCACACCAGTACTGATGAATGGGACCCGCCCGTCAATGTCAGCCACCTGAGTAAACACCAGAGACAGGTAGTACAGCAAATGCTAAAGAGAAGAGTGCCATTCATTTTCTAAGTCAGACAATGACATTGGGTCTATCAGAGATTTGCAATTAAGTATTTCACTTAAAATGAGGAGCCAGTCAATCGCACTTATTTCTCTGTGCCAAAACCCCTGTATCGTGAAATGAAAGAATGTCTGCATGACCTCATGGGATGGATTTAAAAATCCAACTCATCATATTCATCTCCAATCGTGTGCGTAAGAAAGAAAGATGGCAGCCTTCGTTTATGCATCGATTAATAGAGACCTAAATCGAAAGACTCACCCAGATAGACAACCGATTCCGAGAGTGCAGGACATCACTGGACAGCCTCGGTGGCAATTCTTGGTTTTCATCATTAGATCAAGGGAAGGCCTACCACCAGGGGTTCATGTCCAGAGAAAGTAAGCACCTGACGGCTTTCACGACACCCTGGGGCCTATATGAATGGGTGCGAATTCCTTTTGGGCTGATGAATGCTCCAGCAGCCTTCCAGCGGTGTATGGAAGAGTGCTTAGAAGGCCTGCGAGACGAGATATGCATACCATACCTTGATGACACTTTGGTGTTTAGTAAGACCTTTGAGGACCACGTCCAGGATGTAAGGAAAGTGCTGCAATGGCTAAAGGAACATGGCATCAAACTCAAGCCAAAAAAGTGTGAGCTTTTCCAAAGCGGAAGTCCGCTACCTGGGTAGAATCGTCTCTGTGGAGGGAAGTAAAGTTTATCCTGCAGACACAGAAGCTGTCAGATCCCTGAAAGACAAACCACCCAAAAATGTTGGTGAGTTCAGAAAGAATTCTTGGTTTACTTAGCTACTACAGGCAGTACATTAAAGATTTCTCTCGTATTGCTACCCCTTTGTACGACCTGTTAAAATGCACTCCAGAAGATAAAGCCCAAATGAGAGAGAATCAGAGGAAACCAAAGACAAAAGGCATGAAATCTGGTGTTCCATCGAGTAAGCCTATTACCTGGACTGATCAGCTTCAGAACACTCTTGAGCAACTAATTGACTGTCTGCTCCAGCCCCCTGTATTAGCATTCCCTGACTTTTCACAGCCTTTTGTCCTGCATACGGATGCGTCAGCCCAAGGCTTGGGTGCAGTATTGTACCAGAATCAAGATGGAAAACTTCGTGTGATAGCCTACGGATCTCGTACTTTATCTGCTGCTGAGAAAAATTACCACTTACACTCAGGGAAGCTTGAATTTCTTGCTCTGAAGTGGTCAGTCACAGAAAAATTCCGTGACTATTTGTACTATGCTCCAACTTTTACCGTTTATAGTGACAACAATCCCCTTACATATGTCCTGTCAACTGCCAAACTGAATGCTACGGGCTGCAGGTGGGTGGCCGAATTGGCAGACTTCCACTTTACAATCAGATACCGCCCTGGTCGAGAAAATATTGACGCTGATACACTATCCAGATTGCCCCTTGATATAGAAACTGTGATGAATGAGTGTTCTGAGGAGCTGTCATCAGACGTGATGTGTGCAACAATTCAAGCGGTAGAAGTTCAAGAAGGACTCAGCATTCCATGGTCTCTCTCGACAAACTGTTCCTCCATCGAAGTCTGTTCAGCAGTTCCAACCATAACTCCATTGTCTGTAAATGAGATTAGAGAAGCTCAAATCAATGACCAGGAAATCAGTCCTGTATATCAATGCAAGCTGTCTGAATTAAAACCCCAAGTGAAACAGTTCAAGACATACAGTCTAAAAACAAAATGCCTGTTTCGTGAATGGAGAAAACTTACCATTGAGAAGGATGGTGTCCTCTGCCGAACCACTTCCACCCATACACAGTTGGTCCTGCCCGAGAAATATAAAGGCACAGTCTTGCGAGAGCTCCATGATGAAATGGGCCATCAGGGTACAGAGCGTACTCTCTCTCATTCGTGAACGATTCTTTTGGCCATACATGCAGGCAGACATTGAGCATTATGTCACAAAAACTTGCAGATGTCTGAAGCAGAAGAAGCCCTGTTATGAGACAAGAGCTCCATTAACAAGTATTGTTACGACCCAGCCCTTTGAATTGATCTCAATTGATTTTCTCCATTTAGAACGCTGTAAAGGAGGTTTTGAGTATATTCTTGTGGTAGTGGACCATTTCACCAGATTCGCCCAGGCCTACGCCACTACTTCCAAATCAGGTAAAACTGCTGCAGACCGCATCTTTAAATGATTTCGCCTTAAAATTTGGCTTCCCCTCTCGCATACACCATGATCAAGGTGGGGAGTTTGAGAATGCTTTGTTTGAACAGCTCCAAAAGTACTGCGGCATCACAGGCTCCAGGACAACCCCGTATCACCCGCAAGGCAATGGCCAAGCCGAGCGTTTTAATAGGACACTATTACAGATGCTCAGAACACTCACAGAAAGTCAAAAGTTGAACTGGAAAGACTCCTTGAATAAGCTACTGTATGCCTACAATTGTACCCGTTCAGAAGTCACAGGGTTCTCACCTTTTTACCTGCTTTATGGAAGGTCTCCAAGATTGCCTGTTGACCTGCTCTTCGGGCTGAATCCAGAAGTGTCCTCCTGTACCCAGAAAGAGTATGTGGAGAAATGGAAGCAGGGAATGGAAGAGGCATCAGTATACAATTGCCAGAGAGTGTGCTAAAAAATCTTGGGACAGGAGCAAAAAGAACTTTGATAACAAGGTGAGGAGCACCACACTGCATCCAGGTGATCATGTCCTTGTAAAGAATTTAACAACACGAGGAGGCCCTGGTAAACTTTGCCATTTTGGGGATGATAGCATCCATACAGTTGTGCGACGAATGGGAGGTGAGCTTCCAGTTTATGAAGTTAAGCCAGAAAGGGGAAAGGGAAGGTCCAGAGTCCTCCATCGCAATTTATTAATGCCCTGTGACAGCCTACCCCTCGAAACTTCTCCGCATCCAAAATCCAGACAGAAATGGGAGTTGAAAAAGCTTCAAAGTAGTGATAGAGTCTGCCGAGGGAGTGAAGATGAAGTGGACTTTCATTTTGTGTCTCCACAAGTACTTCAATCAGACTATGTTGTTGAACCTGAAAACATTGAACCACTACTTACCTCAAAGTCCAATGAACATCCAAATGAGGTCCTGGAACAGGTTCCTGAGCCCATGTCTTCTGTGGAGAGTGACCAAGAGGAACAAGAGCCACCTGCGGGGATCGACAGTGCAGGACAAGAGTTTAACTGACCTATGGGTGAACAGTTTCTGCTCCCATCTCCGCCTACTGAAAGTGACCAAGGGAGTGAAAGGGAGCAAAATTACCAGTTGCCTAAAGGGAAAGACACCCACCAAGAGTACTAACCTATGATGAACTGGGTAGCACCGTCTTATGATGTCAAGCAACTAAATGGGGATTTGTAAGCACCACAATCCGAACTCACTCTACATGCCTGCACAATGCCTGTCAACATGGGTGCCACCTGATCAGCAATATTGCTACCAGTTGCCATTGTTGTATAGAATCCACTAAATAAGGACAATGACCGGTTAAGGTTCATATGAGATTGTGAGATTGAAACCAGAAGACTCTTTGCATTATGGACTGTTACAGTCTGGCACTTTGAGAAAACTATGAACTGTTTTGATTGAGGTATACTGCCTTTAACAGTTTTGAACTTTGAAAATGTTGAGAAAACAAGAGACATTTTGCCTTATGGACTGTAGGCTTGAGAGGCTGTTGAACTTTTGAAATATGGACTTTTGTCTCATGCCTCTACAAATTTTGCACTTTGATATGCTTAAGGACTATTCTTTCTGATAAACTCTCTGATTTTCCTTAATAAAGCGAACTATTAAGTTCAGGATGAGTTATGGACTGTGAAAAGATTGAATATAATTTTTTTGTGACTTACAAAAGGAACTGAGAGACTCTTTAAAGAGAATGTTTAGAACAACGTTTATTTTTGTAGGGGAGTGTGTGACAGAGTGAACATGTGACAGAGTGAACATGTATTTTTAAAAGAAGTATGTGTACTTCAAAAATGCATTAGTCTCTGTACTTTAGAAATGTATTAGTCTGTTATTTTGAAAATATATAGTCTCTAAAATATATAGTTTGAGTTGTTCTTTGTTTATCTCTGATCAGCTTATCTGTGATCAGTTGGTTGGTACAATGGGAGTTGACGATCGATTGTTTCTGGTCTGCGTGAACATTACGGGGAGAGCTCCTGAATTTCCCCATTCTGTATAAAGCTTGCAGTGGAGAAAGAGCGAGTGCGAGTTTTCTTTAACTTTTATCTTCCCCTGTTTCAGGTATAGTAATGTGATGAGTTAAAATACTTCGACATAATGTTATAACATGTTTAAGAGTATGCAGACGTTAATATTACATTGATTGTATGTTTTGAGATGTTGAAATTATTTAAGTTATAAATGCGCGAGCTCAGGACTCCATTTTAAGCGCGTGGGTAATGGCGTTAGGCCTAATGGCAGAAAGCTCGAGAATGTTCATTAATTTTGTATCAAAGCTGTAATCCTGTTTATTGAGTGCTGATTTGTTGACTGTAAATATATGGAGTATAGTAAGTGAATTGAGAATGTAAAGATATACAGTATAAGTGAATTGAGAGTGTCAGATGCATTTTTAGCTATAATATTAAGCTGAAATAGTACATTTACATGCTTGTGACTGATTTGTCTTATAGCGAACATGCATTTATGACTAAAAAGAGAGATTTAAAAGAGTTGATAAAATGCTTTAAATACTTTATTATATTTCTTTATAATATTATATTTCTTTATATTTCTTTGAGGTTAATTTGAACTGTTAATGTCAATTTTTACAAAGATTCTGTATAAAGCTTACAGTGGAGAAAGAGCGAGTGCGAGTTTTCTTTAACTTTTATCTTCCCCTGTTTCAGGGGTACAACATTTAGAGTTTATAAGGTTTTTTGGTTTACTCCTTATCCATGCTTTGCCGACATATCACACAATTAATCTCCTACTATTGATCTTACATTGGAAAAGAACGCTGGGTTCATAATTAGTATCGGCTGATTGGGCCTTTGCATATTCCTCACGATGGCAACCTTTTCAAACTACCCAATAATGATTTAAAGGGGTGGGGGGGTTAAAAGGCAGTGGTCATTGAACAATTGACACCGGCTATGTTGATGCTAGATTATTTTGGTGTAAGTAACACCAAACATCTGAACGCCAAGGCCTGCTGGACATCACACACACAAATCAAATGTGAATGTCAAACTTGACAATGTTAGGACTGTCCTAATCAGGAAACCGTGACCTCAACAGGTCAGAGACCGAGCGCATGTTCCACAGCCTTGGGTTGAATCATGCTCCAGCAAATCACTGCTGGATGTCAAAGCCTTGCAGTTCCTACATTCTCAAGGTTACTTGGTCTCTCGTGTTTCTGGACACTGAGATAGTCAGGGAAATGCTTTGAGAATAATCAGGGCTCAACAAAGAGAATTTGTTCTGCTGTCACAGTTGTGCCAGTAGTTCAGATTTATACTTGCCCTGCCAATATTACCACTGATAGAGTAAAAAAAAAGGCCCAATGCAGCTAGCTGGCACAAAAACTCTTATTGTTGAGCCCTGAAAATGTTTGCACTGGTCTATGTAAGTGAGAAGAGGAAAAAAGCCACTTGGTTAACAATAGAATTCATTAGAATCTTCAAGTTCTAGAGAGTGTGCCATAGTTTTTTCAACATGCGAAACCACACAACATTTTCACCCTGGGCAAAAGGGATCTTACAACCCACACGTCACATTATCTTTGTGAATTGAGACGCGTTCGTACTTGCTAACACAAATGACATCTGAGCTGAACGGCAGTTCTACAGGGAGGGACAAAACAAACAAAAAGCAATTTCTTTTTTCCAAAAGCAATCATTCTAAAACTTGACTTGGCCATGTATTGTTTCCAACATGACCTGAGAGGCTATTACCCCCATACTGCTGACAGTGACAAACCTCTGGGAAACTTCTGCTTTTGTCAAAATACAATAAAGCAAAAGTTTTGAAGGCACAGTAGCTGTATTCTACAAGTAAACAAAAATAAATAAGGGAGAGGTCATCATCACCATATTCAAGCAGGTTTCCTGAACGCCCACTGCACCTGTCATTGGTCACAAAAAAACAGATAGTTATTCCCCAAACTCAAACCAATGGTCAAGTCAATGTTAAAGGGCTGGTGAGTGTACTTAAAGAAAGAGAAATACAGCACCACAGAGTTGGTGTTACAAAGGCATTCAACCTATGATTATTGTTTTTACTAACAGCTCATATGAAGCTGGATAGGAGAAATTAATTTAAAATCAAAACATAACACATTTAAAAAAAAATAAATCAAAAGTCTACATAACCTCAAAAACAGATGCTTAGAAGTTTCTGTCAAAGGTCTACCTGAATATAATACCAAAACATCAAAGGTCATGTGTTGACCCAGCATTAATCTAAATGCAGCAAGATGGGGCACCAAATCACCTTCTCAAATTCTAGCCAAGTATACGTAATAACGGAGAAGCAGCAATAAGCACGAATGAATGTGATGCCTCCACTCCTCCCCACGCACTTATATAAAAATTCACAATTACCGATTTCAAGAGGCAAATATAATTCGGCTCCAGGTGTGGAACTAACATTAATCTGTTGTTCTAGAGGTTCAGCTGTTTCAAAACAGATCAGATCGCAAAACAAGTCTGTTTTTGAGAATGACTAGAGGTCATTCCCCATTCATAACTAAGAGGGTAGGATACTGAGATAATGTAACACGTCCCCATGCTGTTTTTGCTTTGTGTTTGTACAATCTTTTACAGACACTGAATCTTTTGTTAATATTAAATGGAACATAAATGGCCTTGTGTCACCCTGTCTTTCTATTAAAAATGCAAAAACATGGTTTATATATATATATATATATATATATATATATATATATATATATATTTCTATAAATACAAAAATGGTTGCTTATATATATATACAGCGAGGAAAGTAAGTATTTGAACACCCTGCTATTTTGCAAGTTCTCCCACTTAACCTAACTATTTATTTGTATGATACAGCTGCAAAATATAGTATAATACAGCCAAATCAATGGTAATATTTGGTACAGTAGGCTTTGTTTGCAATTACAGAGGTCAAACGTTTCCTGTAGTTTTCCACCAGGTTTGCACACACTGCAGGAGGGATTTTGGCCCACTCCTCCACACAGATCTTCTCTAAATCAGTCAGGTTTCTGGGCTGTCACTGAGAAACATGGAGTTTGAGCTCCCTCCAAAGATTCTGTAATGGGTTTAGGTCTGGAGATTGGCTAGGCCACGCCAGAACCTTGATATGCTTCTTACATACCCACAGCCAAAATAGGCTGAAGATATTAAAAAATGGTAAAACCCAACTGTTTAACTCTGGGAGAGTGGTAAAATGAGCCTATTTCCAAAAAAGTGGAGTTTCCCTTTAAGACACGCTTTGACATGTGCTGGTTTAAGCAGGGGATCCTTCCATGCCATGCATGACTTCAAACCATGACGTCTAAGTGTATTACCTTGGAAACTGTGGTCCCAGCTCTTTTCAGGTCATTGACCAGCTCCTCCTGTGTAGTTCTGGGCTGATTTCTCACCTTTCCTTTCTTAGGACCATTGAGACCCCACGAGATGAGATCTTGCATGGAGCCCCAGTCCGAGGGAGATTGACAGTCATGTTTAGCTTCTTCCATTTTCTAAAGATTTTTAGATTCAGGGGTTCTCAACTCCAGTGCTTGACCCACTGCTCTGCATATTGTGTATGTCTCCTTGTTTAACACACCTGATTCAGATCCTCAGCTCATTAGGATAGACTCTGGCAATCCTAACGAGCTGAGGATCTGAATCAGGTGTGTTAAACAAGGAAGACATACACAATATGCAGAGCAGTGGGTCATGAGGACTGGAGTTGAGAACCCTGTTTTAGATTGAAGCACCTACAATGACAATTTCAGACCCCTCTGTGATTTCTAAGTGGGAGAACTTGCAAATAGCAGGGTGTTCACTGTTCAAATACTTATCTTCCTCACTGTACATATAAGCCATGTTTTTGCAATCTGATAGATATATATATACACACACAATAGAAAATATGCAGATTATAGAGTCTCCCTAGGAATCAAAATTTTCTCTAAAGTTCTCAACAAGTAGACGCTTTTACAAAAATCTTTATACAGCAACATTAAATCCTTGATAAATGCCTTTTTTAATGTAAACTACAGTATCTCACTATCTATGCAAACTGAGAAGCATAATCAATATGTTGAGGGAGACACTGTAAGAAGAACTGACTTGTGATGCATCATTCAAATCTGCTTGTGCATCATATTTAAGGTACTTCCAACTATTATAAATTTAATACTCACATTCAACCGCTCAGTAAGTCCTAAAATCATGGTTAAATTATCTTAGCTCAGATCATGAATTGCATCTTTACGCAATGTTAAGATGGATGTGTGGCCTAGGTGCACACACAAACACACCTGTACGCTCATGCCCCACCAGGCATTGAAAACAGATAGTGTTAAATTGAATTACGAAAAGAGTAATTAAAAACAAACCTATTTATTCCAACAAGTGCAGTCCAAAAGCAGCATCTAAGAGACATACAAAGTATTAACCTCTCTATGTCCTGAGAATATATCTACCTGTTCAATACAAAGCCACAAAGGAGGAGGAGGTGGAGAAGGCTTGCAAGCCATAGCAATTCTGCACTGATCCAAGGACACAGCATCATCCACAGCTTCCCGCATATCCCCGTTTTGTTCGAGGGGGCTCATTCGGCCCCTGCTGGTTCCTCTCAAACTCAATTACATGCCACATTGCCAGGCAGCAGGGCACCAGATCAGAAGCACCAACATGCTGAAGATGGCACTAATGTCATGCAAAATTTACTTTTACATGCATATCTGCTGCATTCAACAGCATTTTACAAAAGTCTAAAAGTGAATTCACACCATATTTCAACCATGTACGGACTCACAGTGGCAGTTACACGAGTTTGACAGCAAATGCAATAACCTCTTCTAATAAATAAGCCTGAACAGACTATGAAAAAAGCATGTAGCCCTAAATGCTCTTACAGAGTCTTAAGTATGCAAGGCTCATGTGCAACAAACTCTGAGGTGAACGAATCAATGACACAATGGAAAACTGTGATTCAGTGCTAGGTCATAATGACAATGGCCAAGCGGTCACATTCAACACCAGAAAGAGATGTTTGTTATCTCAGAAATGCACACAAACACAATCTGAAAACACAATTCTCCCAGATTCTCCAAGTCTCATGACCCAGAATTGTTAAAATACCAATCTAATCTCATATTTTGTTAAGAGGTTGATACTTTTAAATTGTGCATGATACATAATCAAAATATGGTCCTATTCCAATCTAATCTAAATCAGAATATACTTGTGCAACACTGACAACTGCACTGCTTTAGAGACCTCTGGGTAGTCCAAAAACCAACATAGCATCAATGCTTGCAGTAAGTGATCTCCATTCAGAGTGTGGAAAACAATCTTTTCCCCGACAAACACGTGCAAGCATATTCCACTATCCCCTGAAACATGATCATTCAAACACGCTGCTTTTATCTGATTCATTATAAGCTTGTGCTCGGTACTCTGTTTGCTATGGGTAAGTGCATCTGACTTATTCCCTGACCATTGAGACCCGTCTCACTCGACATCCATGGCTGTGATGGCTAATATTTCATTAGGTGGGGAATAGTGAAATTCTGTGGCTAAATTCTAACGCAAAAATGACCTGGGCTGCGTTTGCAAAATGCATTGCCACCAATCGATCAACTTAGCTCACGATGCTTTTGGAATCGCAGCCCAGGGCGTGAGGAATGGTCAGTGTATCGGTCGCTAACATTACACACCTTACGTCAAGTAACAATGACCACCACAACAGCAACGCGCTGCATTTCAAACCCTACGGCGATGGAGACTTTTAGAGCGAAAGGGTAATTGAAAAAAAATTATAACACTAATAGGCTACAATTGGTGTGTATTATGTTTCTAAATAGGAAAGTGTCACATTAGCTACTGCATACACATGGTTATCAGCCAAGCCAAGTGGAAGCGACAGAAATGTCATGACTGTAGGCAACATTTTTAACACGGAGTGCAATAAACACCAAACATACTATCTATACTATAAATATTGACGGTGTATTGGCAACAATAGATGTCCAAATGCATTAAGGAAGGAATAAAACAGGAAAGTAAACGTTTTCAACCTTTAACGTGACGATTTATGCAAAGAAACCGACCGAACAAGTGCATTACTACGAAATTCCTGCCGGCGGGCGCGGTATTAGCTATCGTTCAATCCGGTAATCACCAAGAAAAAGTTGATACAATAAAGCGCCGAACATTCTAAACATTTCGCGCCAAACATCAACAGTGTAACAAACAAACCGAGAGACCATAACAATAAACAGAACGCGCCACTGAAACAACGCTCGTGCAAAACTATTAAAGCATTGCTTTTCATACCTCCTTCTTGGTCGGCTTGCAGGCAAGCGGGGATATTTTTCTTCCAACCCGGCATTTCGGTGTCGTCGTGTGCATTCAGGGGGTAAATCTCAGGCGCATTTCACTGACGGCACAGGCGTGCATTTCCCCGCGCCTCGTCCCTTCTATTCACTGGCAGCCGGTGTAATTGAACGCCGTGTCTCCTCAGCCTCGTTGTGCGAGCTGAGCTTGGGGTGTGAGCGCACACACAAGCACACACACACACACGAACGTGAAGGTGCCCACTACAACCCACTACAATAAAGACTTTTTTCATGACATGTTCAGTATTGCAGTATTGTATTGCAGTAGTACAGCATTGCTGATTGTTCTCTTCCAGTGTTTTAAGAATGTGTGTGTGTGTGGTCTTAATAATTAATTTCTTAAATGGGCTGTGTTGTTGTGGGAGTGAGGCAATTACAGAAAATAACTTTTGTTAACACACAATATGTTCATTGAGGTCAAATACTTCAATAGAATCAATTTATTGTAATATATTTTCCATCTGGAGCTGCTGTTAATTATCAAACCAAATCAACAGAAAATTACAATTTCCAAAATATAATTCCAAAATCCATTACATATAAAAGGCTATTAAAAACGTATTTTATCAGTCATTTTGATAAAAGATAAACTGTCATGGGAATTTCTTTTGAAATTTCTTAAAATAATATTGTTTTTAAAAGCAATTTCGTTTAATGTTTTACTATGGATAAACATTGATTTTTCAGGAATTATTATTGTTAATAATATTGATTTAACTTTTTTAAAAAAAAAGTAATCTGGCTGCCTTAATATAAGTTCATTTGAAATGGAACCTTTTAGTTAATACAATAAAGGAGATTGATTTAATCTCCAGAAACTCAAAATATTATGTTATCCGAACTATAGAAATAATTTAAGGTGTTGACAAAAGAAAAAATGTAATTACAAATCATGAAAATATTTTTACAGTGCATTTAAGTAGACTATATTTTAGGGCTGTGCAAAAAGTTAATTGCGATTAATCGCATCCAAAATAAAAGTCTGTGTTTACATAATATATTTGTGTGTGCTGTATATAATTATTTTGTATATATAAATACATACACATGCATGTGTATATTTATGAAAATGTGTTATTCATATATAAAATATGTATATTTATATAATATAGATTATGTATTTATATATATATATATATATATATATATATATATATACAGAATTTAAGCGCAAATAATTCTTAAATATATACATGCATGTATAGGTATTCATATATACAAAATAATTATATACAGCACACACAAATATATTATGTAAGCACAAGACTTTTCATTTTGGATGCGATTAATCGCAATTAACTTTTGCACAGCCCTACTATATTTGTGTATATATTCATGTATATTTTACCTTGGAATTTTTTTGTTTTTAACATTTGTTTAAACTTACATGTATCAAGGTTCAAGCAAGTATTTTAGTACAGTTTTAATACACTGTTACTGTTCATTGCAAAGCATTGTGGGTATATGTTCTCACTCACTTGCAGGCGTGTGATATAATTAAATGCTTTCCGATGTGCTTGTTTAGCTTAACATTGCTTTAGTTTACTTCATTCTCAGGTGAATACCATCACCAATTAAGCATATCAAATATTCAGTAATAAACATACATGATTCGTTATAGTGACCTTTTTTTATAGTGAATATTTTTTCTGACCCCTGTGTGAAGTAACAAAACTAGGAATGTGATTCATATCTCAGTGTTTACAGCATTGATTTGTGATTTATTTATGATAAGTGCATTCAAGTGTTGTTCATTTGGTGCAACCATCAGCCCACCTACATGCAATGTGCAGCAGTTTATTGTTTCAACCTTCAACTATCTCTTGTTGAGTGGGTTTCAAGAGCCTAATGTGCTGAACTCAAGCTTTAATTAACCGTTCATTTCAGTAAGCTGGTAATTTAATTACATCTGCTTATGTAACATTTCCAGCCTCATCTAGGTTTTTCATGATTAGGGGACAAATATATGCACAGTAAACGGAAAATAAATACTTCAGATTGATGTTTAAAAACCCATACTGTATAAATAAGAGTAAATTATCACATCTAATCCCAAACACATTTGCTGTTTTTTTATTTATTTTTTTAAGTTCTACAGCACTGGAGGAGCAAACAGGAGAGGAAATCCACATTAAATATATTTGTTATGTGATAAAAATGTTTATTTTGACAGAATTAATTTTTAATAATTGTATAAATTAATACAGGGAGCACTTGTTGTTAACCTTACTGTCCTAAACAGCTGGTTGTTGTCTAAGTTGGTGGTCTCCAATATCTCCCGAATAAAACAATATCCATGTTTCCGCCAACATGTACACATTCAACACATAGCCACTGGGGGCAAAATGTAGGTTAGGTGACGCTGCTTCTTAGTGGGCATCGTGACACATCATCATTGGCCTACTCTACTCAGCCTCTGCTGTTTTTTTTCTTCCTTATGTGTTCCCTCCCCCCTCTCTCCCTGTCTACCCATCCACCGGGGTACCCTAGCGGCTTCACGCGCGCTGGAGCGTACACTACAGGGCACAGCCAGGCTGTAATGAGTCGGGTTGGGTAGAGCTCATCCTCATTCTGAGGCCTTTCTTCCATCCTTCCATTTTGCCATCCATCCATTCGTCCCTCGGGCTGCATACGGATAGCACATCACCCTCTGAGATGATACAGCAGACAGGAAGTGGAGATGGGAAGGGGGAAGCTTAAATGCAATGCCCTTAGTCAGTGGCTCCAAAGGTCTAATGGTTTTCACTGGTCGATGTAGAGATGAAGCTGTTGAGAGGCAAGACAGAAGAGTGGATATTATGATATCCACCCAGCTTGATGTCCCTTACAGTTCATTATGGTTCCTAGTTTCATAAAGTCAATGGGCACCACCATTGACTTCCAAAATACTAAGTCACTGGGATCCATAAACTGGGAAAATAAACTTTGGGGTGTGAACTATCCCTATTGTTCAGCACATGTTTTCGCTTTATATTTTCCAATAAAGCATGCATGTGCTTTACATGTGCATCTAGCATGTCATTAACTGATGCTACAAAATGTTTAGATTAATTAGTCACTGTAAATCTGTTCTGTTAATGAAGCTTGACACCAAATGTCGCTTTTTTAAGTCTTCAAATGCTGGCTATATAAAATGGCTGAGGCGTAGAAGTTATTGGACCCATCGTATCTCTCGTTACAAACCAGATTTCTTTATTGTTTAGGGAGAAAAAAATCCCCATTATTATTTAAGCACTAATATAACAAGATACAGTTTATGCATTGGATCATAAAAGTCTTTCAATTGCCATTTTATATTAGAACAATAATAATGAGACAGTCATGACTGCAAAGGGAATAGCTGTACCCGTTAGAAATAGCTTCATAATTGAACAATGTTTCTCATTCACTGTAGAAATTAATATGCTTTATCTTATCAATAAAATTGTGGCAACAGATTATAAGCAATATTATTAATTTAATTTAACAAAAATTTGAATTGAGTAATAATTAATCAAATTATTCCTTAAAAGTTATCCATTTAAAATGAGTAAAGTTTACACCAAAAAAATTAACAAAAATATCTCACTAACAGACAGACGTCAAAAATTAATTACGAACGCTTTATTTTTATATTGCCAACATTGAAGACACCTGATGTTAACAAGCAGAATCACTGAAGGAGAAAATCATAATTTTAAAACAAACTTAAAAACAACACCATAATGGTGACTTAAATTTATGGTTTTTTTTGTTGTTGTTGTTAGTTTTACTCATTTTAAATGGTTAACTTTTAAGGAATAATTTAATTAATTATTACTCAATTCTGATTTAGTTAAATTTAATTAATAATATTGCTTGTAATCTGTTGCCATTTTTTTGATTAGATAAAGCATATTCATTTCTACAGTGTTCTGTGCCGATAACCCTTCTTGAATAACGATTTCCAAAAAGTTGCAAATCTTTCGCTGTTTTTCCATCATGGTCCAAGCATTCCAACATTCACCTTCCAGGCAATTGAACTTGTCATCTACCTTGTCCATAATACTTCCATTTCACGGCAGAGGAAGCGGACACAATTATTGTCGCATTTTTGATGGATATCCATGCGAACAAGTTTCAAAAAGACTTTGAATGTGATAAATCACTGAGTGATGTTGCAGAGCTGCTATTTCAGCTGTGACAAATAAGGACAAAAAAAGGAGTTGATGCATCTGCAAGTATGCATTTAAAATAAGCTTTCGCCATTCAACATGTCCACTGTGGTTCTATAAATGAACAAGTTTACCGATGATTAAAAAGCTCTGTTTTTATCACACAGCAGTTATGAAAAAACAATCAGCAGGCATTGATCTTGACATCTTGTCTAAGTGGCGTGCTTGTATACCGCAGTGATGGAATGCCTCATTTGAAGACATAATCAAAAGACATGAGTAGCCATTACTGCTCTTAACTGTCAATGCTAATAGCAGTCATTCACCCAATTGTGATTCATGAAAGGACCTCTCAGGCAGGACACAGTTTTACCCAACTCTGAATAGACACCCAACATGCCTTGAGCTGAATTCCCGTTCAGTTTCCGCAGTGCTAGAGATAGCAGTTGGCGGCACCTGGGTGCAAGGCAGTGAAGCTCTCAGTACTGTATGTCTGTAGAGTTGAGTCTAAAGAGCGGGAGTATAAATGAAGAATACAGGAGAGATGGATGAGGGTCTGTCAAGCCAGCTAAAAATCGCAAATTCGCACGCAAGTTCTTAGAGAAGACAACAACTCCCACTGCTGCTGAGAAAGGCCAGGCTTCGCACACCACGTCGCCTGTGCACAATGTGATTCACAGCCCTGTGGCAGCGCTTCAAGTCTCACAGGGCAATCAAAGGCAACATGATTTCTGCCTCAATCAGAGCGCTTTAATGGCCATTACACTTCTTGGTATGCACAACCAAAATAGAAATCCAGTGGCAGTACTTCCCTCTAAGCAGCCAATAAGCTGCTGTGGGACAGATATTGAAAAGCCAAGATGAAGGCAAGGAGAACAAAATCGAGAGAAAGTGAAAAACAACAAAAGGGATATGTGAACAATTACTCGGGGAGAAATGAAGGACATAATATTTAAAAGAATGTCAGGATCACCATGACTAGACAAGGGTATTTTCTTATTGTGACGGTATTTGGTGTGTTTTATTGACAGTGTTGCAGCTCCTTGAAGACATCCCTGCCTTTTGCGGCACTTCTGTCTTAGTTGGCAACAAAAGCAAAGATGCTCAAGGACATTCTCTGCCCTGACAAACAGATTCATTCATGTGCTTTCTGAAGCTCTTTCCATCAATCTTTATCTAATGTGGGTTTTATAGCATAGAAATCACTGAAATATTTCATATTGCAAAAATCACTGAAAATCGACAAAGCTAAAGTTAATCATTACATGCAATATTTTAGAAAGGCATTGAAATACTATCAGATTTAGTTATGAAAGTAGTTCCGTCAATAGATATATGTTCATAAGGACACCGGTACTATTTTCACTCTTACTGATGGAGTGTAGAGAACAGTCCCCAATGAGACCCAGCACTCTAGACAGTGTAGTCACGATTCCTCAGAGATGGCCGGCAAAATTTTTGTCTTTATTTGGCTTCTCTGTCTAGGGCTTGTCAAGTATCCTGGTGTTCAATGAATCAAAATGACAACTAGCAGCAACTGTTAAACTTGGAGGCACAGCAGGGTTTTGTGCTGTGTTCTGCTGTATCCACTGCAGAGTCAGCCACTAATCCAAATGCATCATGACATCTCATGACATCATCTTGTGCTTTTGTAACTTGCAACCTTTAAAAGTTTTAAATGTGCTGTCTGTGATGACTCAAAGCAATTTCCCAAAGGCCTTAAATCCATTAATGAATGTTCCATCATGAATCATGTTTGTTAGGATGAAATCACTTGAAAATAAAATTCTGTCATCATTTACTCACCTTTGTTTCATTCCAAGACTTAACTTATTTTGTGGAACAAGACTCAAGCATGTGTCTTATGATAGCGTTTTGTGAAGAACACAGAGTCATTGAGTTGAGCATAAGAAGTGGATCAGTTAAACAAATCTGTGAACAAATCAGTCAGACCAATTTTGCAAAAATCTCATTTAAAAGAACAATTCATAATACTTAGGTGAGGAGCAATAGACTGGCAATATTTTCAGTTAATAAGGACTTAAGTCAGTTTGTTACACAAACCTATTGTATGACTTAATATACTGCATAAGTGAGACTTTATTGATAGTTTTTTCATTTTGGAGCTTGAAAGCCCTGGTCTACATACACTTTCATTTTTTTTAAACAGTGACCAGGATGTTCAATAACTCAACATAAGTAGTCATAAGAATCATAAGGTCAAATACAGGGCTCCTTACCAATTTTGCTTCTATGCTGAAATTGACAATGAAGTAAAGAGCACAAAGGCCCCAAGCATTTGAATTGCTAAACTAGGAGATCAATAAATGTACCAGTATAACCTCTGAAAGAGAGGAAACAAAGACCTGATGTTATGCAAGAACAGTGCAGCATTTTGTTCACTGAATGAGCAATTCAATGAATTGAATTAAAGAAAAAATTAATTGTCAAGAAAGTAGAAAAACATTATGCACTTACCGTCTTAGTAACTTACAGTCATGCCAGGGAAGTTCTTTCATTCATGGATTATTCCATGCACTTTTAGCACACTCGCCCTTACGAGACAACCTTAGATGACTCGAACCTGAAGTCACTATTTTGGATTGGGGCTATTACCACTCTAGAGACCTTCCAGACATCAAGGAGGGAACATGGATGGAGCTATCCTACACTGACTGGGGAATTCCTACCCCAATTCCACACCAGCGTCCACATCATCGAGCCCAGAGCCCAGCCAACCATCACCCTAAGGCATGGAGATGACGCCAGAGCCCACCGCAGACAATTACCGCGCCAACCATTGCCCCTGGAGCTGAAGCACCACAGTGAGTCTGACCAGGTGTGTGAGCCGGCTAAATCGTCCACCTCATGGGAATTTTAGTGTAGATTGAGGAAATGGATTGGAGCCCCACCCACACTCCCGCCAATCTGAGTGATTTTCTGGTGGACTCTATGGTAAATTGCTTTGAATTTGGAGAGGATAATTCCCTGCCCCCTTTGATCCAACTCGACTTCCAATTTCTTTGTCTTCAGGCACCTGTTCAGGCTTACAGCTCCACCAGGAACCTCGTACTCCGGCTCCACCTTGGTCGGACGTATTACGCAGTATGAGAGAACCTCTTCGAAGAGAACGCACTCGGTTACTAAAGTAACCTTGGTTCTCTCTAGAAGAGGGAACGAAGTACTGCGCATCTTTGCCGTGCCTGCAACACACTCTGGTTCGCTTCGGCGAATAAAAACAGATTATATCAACCCATCGAGCTATATCCATAGGCCCAGGCCACGCCCACTTTGTATGGGAGGTGAAGAGTGGGTGTGCAAGCACCCCCATTGGATTTGACACCACCAAGGGCCTCTCTCGGTACAGTGCTGCTGAGCAGCCAGGCACGTGAGCCACCTCGCGTATGTCTGCATGCTGCCGCAACATGTTTAACATTAATTCAAAATTAAGGATAATTTTGGCTTCAATATCTCGTGGGAAATAGGTTTTCGCCTAGCGTAAGATATTACTCAGTACTCGTTCCCTCTTCTAGAGAAGCTAGGTTACGTCAGTAACCGAGTACTGTACGTTTGTGGCACCTGATCTTAAAAAAAATAATCCAATTTAAAAAAAAAGCCTAGTTCAGCAAATAAAGTATTATCAAGCAAGTACACATTTCTTGTTTCAATTTTCAATGCATTTATGATCTCACACTCTAATATATGATTTTAAATTACTCTTCAATTTTAAGAACACTGAAAGAAACGTACTCTTTTGATCTTTGTAGCTTCAGATCTTTTAAATAAACTCTACCACACTTATAAATACTTTATTAGCTCTCATTTTAGAAATTACTATTACATAAAATCCCACAGCTCTCTCTTGATATTCTTTACATGTGAATCCTTTGTGTGAGTATATGCTTCTTTTAGCAAACAAGGGATCCAGAAAGAGCACTTTTTAATAAGACATGGTTGTTCTGCAAGCACTACAGTCATCAATTCTCAGAAGACCTCATGAATACAAAATGCATGTTTGTGTCTGTGACAAACATATCCTTCTTTGTATTTTAATAAGTTTGTTCTTTGAAATAAGTCAAATTAAAAACAAAGGTTACAGTACAGTTGATTATGATTTTGTCTACATTTGTGAGCTTGTTCATCTAAAGTCTTTCTGCCTCACATGCAGAATACATTTCCACTGCGTTTACTTTGAACTCAAACACACATTCCCAACTTAAATAGCTGTAAGCCAACAGAGACATTGCTATCAGTTTTGGAAACACTAAAGACCAAATTATGAAATAAAATATGATCACACATGGCCTGTGGTCCTTAAATTTCAGTCACAATTAAATCATTAGATTTGGAAAACAGCTTTTCTCTGAGGTCTTGCCATCAACATTGAGGCTTCATTGGGTGCTTGGTAGTGAGTCTAATTAGGCAAGGCCAAAACCTGCTGGAAAGGACATGACAATATCAAGTGATGAATTACAGAGAACATGATTTTCCACCACTGTCTGTTTATTGCGTGACACTAAATTCGTGGAGGTATCTTAAATCAGGAAACATAAATTATTAAAGGAGATGTTTTGTTCGTTCTCTCTGATTCTCTTTTTCCTAGCCTCAGGATTTTCTTACCAGTTTCTTTGTAATAGGGTATTTTAAACACAAAAGTATTATTTGTACAGTGTTTCCCTTAATTTGAAGCTTTTTTGAAAAATGTGTAGGCCTATTGGGTAAATGTGTTACACAAATACAGTAAATGTGACACATTAGAGTTGCATTCCTACATTTTGGTAATACAGACAATTGCTTGACAAATCTAAAAACAGATATGCCTTTAAATAATAAGCAATATCAAATGAGCAAGTAGGACGTTTATCAACACGACTGTGATTCAGTGATATTCGATGGATCTGCCACTAGATAGCTCAAAAGGTTTAACCAAGCTTGGAACATTACATTTTAGACACAACCAGGCTTGGGAGGGTTACTTTAAAAATTTATTCCGAGACAGTTACAAATTACTTCATAAAAAAAGTATTCAGTAACGTAATCCAAGTACCAGAATATGAAAATGTAACTGATTACTTTTGGATTACTTTAAGGGACATATTGTATATATATATATATATATATATATATATATAATCCTGAGAGTTCCCACTTTTTTCAAAAGTAACTATAATCTGATTACTACGTTTCTATGTAACTGTTAACAAATTACAGTTAATGGATTTTTGTATCCTAATTACATAACGCCGTTACATGTATTCCATTACTCCCCAACCCTGGACACAATACTTCTTCAAATATCTTCCTTGTGTTCAGCAGAAGAAAGAAACTCATACAGGTTTGCAACAACTTGAGAGTGAGTAAATGATTACAGTCTTTTCACTCGGTGGCCATTTTCTGAAATGCCCCTCGGGGAGTTATTTATATATAAGTACAGCTCCAATCTCTTTGAATTTGGAAACATTAAACTCTCTCAAAGATGTGCACCAAGCTTACGAATTGAAATTTCGTGTTTGAAATTACCAATGAAATCTGGCAAAAAAGGTCTCTCAAGAAAAACAACCTATTTTCGTGGTCTTTACTTGTTGGAATCTCTTAATCAGTGACATGTATATGTTCTCTATCAACCTGAGGTCTCTGAGCAGGGGTGAGGTCAAAGAGGTATGCGCCGGAAGGTGCTTTATTTCTTGCATTACATTCCCTTTGGGAGCCTTTGGGCTATTCCGTTGTGATCTGTGTTTATGGCATTGATTAATCAGAGAGCATGCCAGCAATGAGGCCACACACTCATACACCTGTACACTTGCACTTGTTCCTTTTGGGCGACCTCCCTTGAGGTCTCTGAGTTCTCACTGTGAATCAGGAGGCAGAGAGACAAAAGCCCTATAGAGAGCACCGCTGATCGGACATTGTGATAGCAGACTCAGTGAGGATGATGGGAGAGTGCAGAGACATTGTGTCTAAGAATACATGACCTTGTATACATGCCCTTAACATTTCATTTAGCTGCTGTTGACCAATCATAAATTGAGAGGCTTGACAAGTACATGGTGATGGGTCACACACTGAGCAAACGCCAATGTCTGTATTGGCCTTGTACATGCTGTCGGATTAATGAGCATTTTAGGTTAGTGCCGTTTATCAGTTTGATTAATGCTGCTGAAACATTGACTCCAAACATACAGTAGTTGTAATTCCAATGTGGATATAAAATACTTTGACTAAGCTGCTGTCGGAAGAAATATGGTGTCCATATTAAAAAGCAGATTTTAAGGCTGGGTGTAATTTTACTTGAAACTGTGGAAGAAATTGTGAAGACAAATTCTTCTGACGAGTCTAATATAGCACAGCGTGAATTATCTTCTCTCTGCTGTCTCTCTTTATGTCTGTATAACAGTCTGACACAGGCAAATGGCCAATATTTGGATGTTTTACATGATCTCTTTATCCCAGTTTAAGGAACTGTTCAACAAAATGATGGAAAAAAACAACAATTTAAATTTGAAGTTTCTTCCTATAGGTGTGAAATCACATTACATTTAATAAAATATAGAAAGGGATGATGAAATGAGGCATGTTGCTATTTCACACAGTTTGAAATAGTGAAGGATGAAACAGAAGACATATATAGGAGGATCCTGTAGCAATGAAGTGCTCTCCAGAGCAAATATACATCTTTGCTAGTGTATTCACGACTGACATCCAATTTGACCCATGAATTTCAGAGGTTGGTGAATCTTTTACTTGACCAGCCATTTATTTTGAGTTTTGGACCAGGAAATTAAATTGAATTGTAATGTTAAGAGCAACAAGGGGAGGCCCTTGCCTGAGTGGAACACAATTACTTCAATTAATGAAGTTCATTAATGGTCCATACATAGATTGCAGCAGTTTCAAAACAAGATGTAATTTGCGATTTCCAGATTGCATGTATAATAGAAAATTGGGGCGAAAGTTTGAGGAAGCAAAAGGGGAGAGAGTATATGCTGTAGGACAATATACTGGCTGACTTTAAATAGTGAAAATCAGAGGAAAGGACAATTACAACTTGATAATCGATTACGGCTCCCCTGGGTTCATTGTAACAGAAGGTGCATCATTAAACTCCATTTATGCCTATTCGCCCTTGTTGCCATTCAGCTCCATAGGGCCATTGCTGTCAGTGTAATTAAATGATTTTTGAGCCTCAAATTAGAATTAAACCAATTTTAAGGGCATATTTTATCTGAAGCTTCATTTTCATTCAAAACCACACACAATCAAAATTTGAGTGTTCTCTTAAAGTGTATTGTAAGCTGCTTTAGTGAATGGTAACCAGCCATTTAAATGTTGAGCAGCAAGCTCATTGACTGATACAAAATGAACCAACCAGCTTGTGCACTGTAAATATCGGTCACCTGTGTTAAGGACCCATCAGCCTGCGCCATCTAGAGTTTCATGACAGATTTAAAAGTCATAAAAATTACTGATGACTCCACTAGTCTCACCAATATAATGGTGGCTGTGCGTAATGTGCTAGTGAGCTGTCTTGCCACCGGCTTGTTTCCACCGAGCGGTACGGCTCGGTACGGTATGGACGGTACAGTACGGTACGGTAAGCATTTATTTCCATTTCGATTGTCAGAAGTTTTGGATGGTATCAAAATACCGAACCTTATCGTACCACTTTTTTGGGACTCTTCCATTGGGTAATAGCTGTAGTGCAGTACTTAAAGGGTGCAGACTCACTGCAGAACGTTGATTGGTTGACAGAGAATCGTCACTTGCGGGTGCTACAAGGGACCAACAACAATGACTTTGATCACTACTTTCCAGAATACACCATGCCTGTCAAGTTAAGGTACTGTTGGCAGTGGAAACGCAGAGCCAGATCCAGGGTTTAACAACCTGATTTGTACTGTACTGTACTTTACTTTGAACCCTTTGGTGGAAATGAGCCACTATGCCTAGGCATCTCTCTTCACAGCATTCGACAGAGTTATTTCCTATTTCAATAGAAAACCCATCAACCCAGAACTCTGTGCTTGTCAAGGGATTTTATGTGGTCTTTAGCATGCATGAAAAAGTCACATTTTTATCAACCTATTTTCTTTATGTAATCCATTTTATGCCACGGAAATGAGGCCACAACGGTCTATTCTTCCCCTTGCCCCTGTTTTGCTTGGAGCATCTGAGTGTTAATGCCTACAGAAGGATGCATGCCATTATGGGACGGCTATGGGCATGCTTTTCTGCTTCCATCACACATCAATGCCTCTATGAGGTAACATAATTGGAACATCTTTTTTATGAAAAAGTCTGGGTTAATCTGAGCATCAGGATTTTTTCAGATGTTTTCTCCGCAGTGACAAGAGGTCTCTCTCTATTATTTCAGTTCAATGTTTTTCCAAAACACACATACGCATGCTCATACTCCCACTCTCATGACACCTACTGGAGCCTTGTCCCACTGCAACAGAGATCAATCAAATGTCAGTTTGAATTCTGCATATGCTTCAAAAATCTTATCATTTTTGATAAAAACTAACATCAAATTTGACATTTTAACTGCATAGTAATTATGTATCACTGGCATGTTTAAAATCTTAATCTATTGTGCTATTTAAAACAAATGAAAAAGAAATTCACCAATAAAAGTCTTGATTGAAATAGATTTATTTCACCTCTCATCTTTGCTTTTGCATGCAGACACACACTTGCTATCTTTTTATTTCCTTTCTCATGGCTTTGCCACCTGTGTCCATCCAATAGCCATTATTCCACACAGCTGTTGCGGGCATTCTGAGAAATCATAACTGATATCATGGTAAATTGGTTTGGAGTTGTGCTTCAGAATAAAATTACAGATTGACAAGCATGAAATCAGTGGCAAATATTTATTAAATTACTTTTATTCAGTGGAAACCTATTTTAAGCTTTATTTACATCATTACATTTATATTGCACAATGACCATTTCTACTATTTTTATCCTCAGTTAATCTGTGATGCGTATGTGCATATGGAGCTGCAAGGATGTACTTCACTGCATGACCACACTCTGCCCCGCCAACAGTGCAATGATTGTAATCCTAATTATATTTGACCTCCTGTCTCCTACTGAGTCAAAAACAATGTGCAGTGCATTTAACCATTCCATATTTGATCTTTAAGACAAATTAGAAAAGACTATGCAATATGGCATGCAGATTTTAAGACTGTGGGTCAGACAATGCTGGAAGGCAGTCTTCTGCAAAAATGTAATACACAAAACGCATCACAGAAAACACCTTTGTATGACATTCAGCCCCTTATCCACTATAATAAAATATAAATGTATAGGCTCGAAAGTATTATAAAGTGGAACTAAATGGGCTAAATTATGATCTATTCAATCTATTCCTCCCTATTTCATAGTCTTGCTAAGAGCATTTCCGAGGAGAACAATAGCCCAATTTCAAAATCACCATTTTTATCAAAAGTAATGGAAAAGAGGCTGCTTCCATCATTTTTTGATATCACAAGTGAGAATAACTTATTAGATAAGTTTCAGTCAGTTTTCAGACAATATCACAGTTCAGAGTCAGCTTTGCTGAAGACGTTGAATGATCTTTTGTTGGCTGTGAATTCAGGTAACTGTGCAATTTTGTTCCTTTTGGACCTCAGTGCAGCCTTTGATACCATTGACCATGCTATCTTGCTTGAATGGTTGAGTAACTGTGTAGGAATTCAAGGTACCGCATTGAATTTTTTAAAATCCTGCAAAACATTTTCTGTGGAGGTTGGGAATTTTTCATCCTCTTCTGTACCATTAACTTGTGGTGTACCTCAGGGCTCTATTTTGGGCCCGCTGTTGTTTTCGCTGTATTTACTCCCTTTCGGCTTGATTTTTCGAAAACACAATATTCCATTTTAATGCGGATGATATGGTGTGCCTCCCTTTGAAAAATGGGGATAATTATGACATACACTCTCTGTTGAACTGTCTTGAGGAGGTCAGATGCTGGCTAGCAGCTAATTTTCTAACATTGAATGACTCTAAAACAGAAATTGTAGTTTTTGGACCACCAGCTTCTATTATACAGATAAATAACCATCTGGGTCCTTCAAATGGGAATTCTCATGCTCATGCCAAAAATTTGGGAGTGATTTGTGACAACAGCACAAACAAATCAATTCAGTGGTGAAGAGTAGCTTTTATCATCTCAGATGTTATGAAATTCAAAGCATTTTTAACCGTAAAAGATTTGGAGACAGTAATTCATGCATTTATTTCCTCCAGGCTTTATTATTGTAACTCACTGTACCTTGGTGTGGCTAAGTCCTCCTTATCCCGCCTACAATTGGTACAAAACACTGCCACTAGGCTTCTTACTGGAACTAGAAAGAGTGAACATATTTTGCTGACGAATACAAGGTTTTGTTGTATGTGTGTAAGGGGTGAAATGGCCAGGCTCCTCACTACATTACAGATCTTCTTCTCCACCAGAAATGTTCTAGGCCCTAAGGTCTTCAAACAAGTTGATCCTGACTGTGCCGGGTGATCATGCATTTTCTGTTCCACCTCTGTGGAATGATTTGCCGGAACACTTAAGGCTGTCTACAAATGTTGATAGTTTTAAATCCTCACTAAAACTTTTCTCTCTCTCTCTCTGGCTTTAGTTCAATGTAACTTTATGAATTTGTGTACCAGATTTCCGTAAAATGTAACCATCACAATCAAAGTAAACATTTGGCCAACAAGTAGAGATTTTCTTTTTAATATGTGCATTTACCCACTAACCTACATAGTTAGGGTAGGTTAGTAAAACAAAAAAGGATCATGTTAAATTATTTGAGTATTTTTACATAGCCTACCTGTCATCACCCAAAAACAAACAAACAAACAAACAAAAAAAAATTCCAAAAGATGGAGTACACATGCTAATGCTATCCAAGTAGGCAGCTCACTAGGTTTTGCAACACAGCCACACTCTTACTCTGTCTTCTCATAGACAGCAGTACTGTCTAGTCTGAGCTCCTCCCTCCTGCAGAAGCGAGCAGCACCTCCATTCAAACCCATCCAAACTCAAGGCATGAGCGTCTGCTCTTCCCCGCACAGCTGCTGCTGATCACCTACCTGCACAACAAACTCTGGATATTCGTCTTGTACTTTGCACCCCTTTAGACCTTCAAAAAAGAGGCGATCTAAATCATTCTGGCCCTAAACACACACACAAGTGGTTATCCTGACTGCAAACATGGCGAGTGCCTCATACCACATCTCTAATCTTTTGGAGAAAATGACATCCAGCGACAAGGATTTCAGGTCAGTCGTGATGCACATATCCAGATCGAGTGTTAAAGAGCATGCATGTTTATCTTCAAGGCTTCTGATTGCGTTTAAATGCTTTAATAGATAATGAAGCGATCGCAGAAAGTTTTAGGCCTCGAATCGCGCCCCTGTTGTTGTTTAGGTTGACATGCTAAGCTAACAAGCTAACGCATACTGTACGAGGCTTCATTTAGATTTTTTTGCCGTTTAAAATTGTGCATGGGCCATGCATTCAAGGCTATAACTTGTTCATGTGCCCTCTCATGTTGGAATATATGCTGTCAAACGTGTGTGTTTTAGTGTGGATGTTAGCAAGCTAGTGTTAGCCGATTAGCCTTAGCATTTAGGTTTGGTGGCACTGCACTCGACCTGTCATATTTGATACGAGTACAGTTACTTATTTCAAAACAGTGGACAACATTTGCAGAGTTGTTGAGCCAGTGCAGGATCTAATGTAATTTTGTGTAATTTACTTTAATCGTGTTCGTATAAGTTGGCTAATGTTAGCATAACTGCACGTCCATGAAATGTAACGTTATAGAATTGAACTAACATCAGCTACTTTTTGGACAAGTTTGTATAGTGTTGAATTGATATTGAATTCAATGTTTATGTTATCTTATTAGTTTCTCTGCATTCAGTGTTTCAGAAACAATTGTATCGTTTATACGTTTAAGTTAAAACAGGTTTGACATGTCATTCATTTTATCATTTTCCTTATTTTATTCAGTTGTTAACCGATTGTACAAGTTATCTTGTGCAGACTGACACTTAAGTCCTGACACTTGTCCTTTATAAGCTACAGGCTTTGTGAAATGTTAATTTAATAAATGATGGCAACATTTGAAAAAAGGAGATTGTCTTTATTTAATTTTTTATGTAGATATATCTATCCCTCTGTTTTATACCTATAATTATGCAAAGCTCCTCATTTACTTTTTTTCTGAGATTACTTGTCTGGTTTGAAATGCTGTCAAGGCCAGAAGCATTTGTAACTATGTTGATAACTGTATAAAAGCATAATGATTATCATGAAATTGTAGCTCATAATCTAAATGGTCTGAAACAGTTACAATTTGTAATGTGCTCTGACATTTTGGGGAATTCCCTTTAAATATGTCAGTATATTCAACAGCAGCCACTGGGAGGTTAATGGTTTGTGAGTTTTATACATATCTGACAGGAGTTTTCAAATGAATACTAATGCAGCCATCGGATCATATTTCCAGAGTCTAACCTGCCTGTCATTCACTGTCAAACCACTTGCTGTTCTCATTCCAGCTCTTTCTGAATTTCACAAGATTTTACCCCTGGGAACATTTTGCCAACACACCATTCTAGGTCTCCTCTGTTGGTGTGTGCTGGCGTTCCCTCTCGTCCTGCTGTAGTTGAGCGTGCGTCTCATGCATTATTCATTCATACTTAGGCTCTCTGGAATAAGAGATTCCATGCCTTCAAATATATGCCAAAGCAGATGCTTTTAGAACTGTGTGTGTGTGAGCGAGAAAGAGATTGCACGTACAGTATTAGGGTTTGCAGAGGGTTTTTGCACGCATCACATATGAGGTTTTGTGCTGAGGCTTTGATGTTGGCACCCAAAGACAAGATTTCGTTTTAATCCACTCCAGTTTCAGCTCAGAAGGGGATTATGAATTTAGCAAACCATGACAAGTGAGATGAAAAGGTGAAAATGCTTTAGTCAGTCCATTTGCTTTGACATAATGCCAGCAGCCCCTGCCATTCAGGTGGTTCTCGCATTTTTCTAGTCCTCTTTATAGTAGCCATTCTGTTAGTGATGAAGTCACTTGAAACCCTCTTTAGGTGTGTCACTGTCTCTGGACCATTGGGGAAAACACTTGTGTGATTTTTTTTTTTTTTTTAACATTTACAATTCGGATGGTGAAAACCTCGAAAAACTCGGTTTGTAGGGTAGGGAATTTACATTTTGGTGGGAGAAACTCTTCAAAAAAGATTTTAACTTATAAATTCATAACAAGTCCTTGTTTATTTCCTTAGATTCATGGCCACCAATGATTTGATGTCCGAGTTGCAGAAGGACTCCATAAAGCTGGATGATGATAGTGAACGGAAGGTGGTCAAAATGATCTTAAAGCTCCTGGAGGACAAGAATGGAGAAGTTCAGAATCTGGCTGTAAAATGGTACGCTTTTTGCCATTGTTCATTTGTTTCTGTCCTTCTGTGATTGCATGAACTTAAAAGCTTATCTTACTTTGGGTGTTTTCAGTATGTCCTTCATGAATTGGCTTTAGTTTGTTCTCTGAAAATGTTTTAATTAGGGCCATTAATTAATTAAAGCCATCTTGAAAGTGGATTAACAATGACTTGTATGCTGAACAGAAATAATTTGTAATGGTCTCCTCTGCAGTAAAGACATTTTTGCTAGCAAACCAAATCCAAATACATTACATTGTAATAGACAAATAGGAAGTATTTCACAGGTTGCACTAAAAGTCCTTATTTCTTGCAGTTTGGGCCCACTTGTCAGCAAAGTGAAGGAGTACCAGGTTGAAACCATTGTTGATACATTGTGTACAAACATGTTATCAGATAAGGAGCAGCTTCGAGATATTTCTAGCATCGGCCTCAAAACGGTGATTGGAGAGCTCCCGCCAGCATCCAGCGGTAAAACACCGTTTTCCCTGCGCAATAATATTAATGTGGTTGTATCCCCAACCGTGTTTTTCTCTCTCTATATTGTGATTCAAGGACAGAGAATTTATTTTGTATGGCTATATTTAGTTGTTTTCATGTGCCATCGTGCCTGCTAAGTCCATTTCTCTTTGCTTTAGGCTCTGCTCTTGCTGCCAGCGTTTGCAAAAAGATTACCGGCCGCCTCACAAGTGCCATTGCCAAGCAGGAGGATGTCTCAGTTCAGCTGGAAGCATTGGACATCATGGCAGACATGCTGTGCAGGTATGTCAGACAACCCATGTGATGACTGCTGCTCTTGTTTGGACCAATTGTAGTTTTGAGTGCACATGGGCCCCTGCCAGGTAATTTCTTGATGTGTTTGTGCACACGCATCTCCCCTCTGTGACAGTTCTCAGTTGTCTGTTTCCTCAGTTCACTGAGCTGATTATACTATAAAGGTCTTTTAGTTTAGATGCTGACGCTTGCTTCTGTTGTGTGGTAACTAATGGCAGACTTGGGTGAATGCATTTGTACTTGCACACATACATTAGGCAGACACTTTTATCCAAAGCGACTTTGACATTTTTTGCCATCTTCTATGTGCCTTGGGAACTGAATCGACAACCATACCATTACTAAGGTCATGCTTTACCAATTGAGCTACACAGAATCATTTAAACATGAAGCATGCATTTTCCCATGATTAGGATTTAAAGCCTGTTCACACTTAGAATGAAAACTATAACAACTGTATTCACACTCACACCATTGGATGAGATCATCATGTTTATTCTAAGTTTATAGTTGTAGTTTTTGGAGGGAAATTTGCTATACAGTATACTGCAGAAACAGTAGGAGAGTTAAGTATGTTATAGGGCTGTAGTCAAGACCACCTTTGTCGAGTCCTGGACCAGGACTAGTCTGAGTCCAAGCCATATTTGGCAAGACCAGTGCCCGAGACAAGTCTGAGTCCGAGACCATAAAAAAACCAAGACTGGACTCGAGTACTATAGCCCTAGTATGTTATAGTCTATAAAAAAGATAAAGCAACCAAATTAGTGGTCATTATGTGGTCTTTGCAACAATCTTCTCTTTTGAATGTCTAACATTGTTTATGTTCATCATTCAGACAAGGAGGCCTCTTAGTGAATTTCCACCCTTCCATTCTGAGCTGTCTGCTGCCTCAACTGACAAGCCCTCGCCTGGCAGTAAGGAAGAGGACCATCATAGCCCTGGGACACCTGGTCATGAGCTGCGGAAACTTGGTCTTTGTAGACCTCATCGAGCACTTACTATCCGAGCTCTCACGCAACGAGTCTACTGTCAACCACGCGCACTTACATCCAGTGTATTGCTGCCATCAGCAGACAAGCTGGCCACAGAATCGGATAGGCTTCCCCGTTGTTACAGACCTCAGTTAACTTAATGTCTTCGGGGTTCAAGACCTCATCTCAGTTACTCTTTAAGTGCTGAAAGCAATTTTAGTGTGCACTTATTGAAGCCATCATCTGTGGTCTTTTCATACAGCTATTAGTTTCTCCACTGATGCTGT
This sequence comes from Hybognathus amarus, assembly GCA_030378365.1. Taxonomy (NCBI): domain Eukaryota; kingdom Metazoa; phylum Chordata; class Actinopteri; order Cypriniformes; family Leuciscidae; genus Hybognathus; species Hybognathus amarus. The sequence continues at coordinate 297,027 of JAQIUQ010001019.1, read as the reverse complement.
AATTTAGCCTTTGCTGGAATGAGCTAAAGCAAATCAAAGCCATCCTCAAAGATCTTTAATGAAAATGATCCAATTATTACAATAGTTTTTTTGCTCAAAGCTTAGTGTAAATACATTTGTGTAATGATATTCTCCCCTCCTAGGCATTGCCTTTTTTACCATGGCTTGATCTTGAAGTCTAGTCCTTTCTTATGATAGAAAATCTTTCACTCAAGATTGAGGTCACCAGTGTTGACATCGAATCTTGATTACATTTCACTTTATGATTGCTCAGTTTGATGAGCACTAGAAGTTATTCAGGCCGAGGTGTGCCATCTCTCTCCCCATCGTTTTTTCTTTGCCAAGAAGTATTTTGACGTCATTCAAAGATATTTCGTTTATCTCTTTTACGCCGTTTTAATAATTGATACAATAATAAAACACTTTGAAGTTATCCATCATAAGTCACAACTTTTACAGTTTTCTACATTTTTCTACGTGTTCCACCCCCACAGCACGATTATATATAGGGGGTATAAGCTTAAGGTCAACTCTGTAAGGAATTTGACCGAACAAATTGCGAGAATGTAATTGTGTGACAGGAGATAGAACAATCTCCAGTGCGGTCGTTATTACCCGTCACCTTGTCATCAACGTTGTTCCATTGCTACGCTGCTAAGGCAGGCCATTTGGCACAAATGAAATGAAGTGAAAAGTCATTTAGGTTTGCTGCTGTGGTGCGCCGTTCCCCATCAGCCAATTACCGCCTACGTTTGATGAAACAAAGACAGCTGCGATTAAGATGCACAAGATTACTTCGGTGGAATGCACTCGGTTGTTTTGTAGCTATCTCTTGGCGCTAGAGTTTTAATTAAGTCTTTTTGTCATCTTAAGATTGTTTCTTTGATTCTGCTTAAAACAGCAAGACCTTTATCTTGCAGCTCTCCAAACTCATTTTTATTTCACAATGAGCTATTACAGTTCGATGTTAAGCTTTGCAACTGTCTGATGTGTGTGTAACCATGGTAATGGCAACATGCTGATTTTATCCTGCAGGTGAGTATTTGGAGAAGATCATCCCATTGGTGGTTAAGTTCTGCAATATTGATGATGATGAACTGAGGGAATACTGCATACAAGCGTTTGAGTCTTTCTGTAAGGAGGTTAGTCTTCATCTCCATCTAACCCCTGACATTTGTGATAACTAGAAAATTATATTTTCTACTAAAATATAACAATTTTAGTTCGTTTCTCATGATATTATAATAGATGAGTTGGACCAGAGAGTGAAAAAAAGGCAAAAATTTTGGCTATTTCTTCTTTTTATGACTGTTATTCTGCTGTTTAGTAGTAGTATAGATAATAAGAGTATTACCAACAAAAACATAGCCTTTGAAAAGCTGTTATCTCTGAGGTTTCCCTGTTGCATGACTTATATGGTTAAATGTGTAATAAAAATCTTACTGCTTTTTATTCCCAGGTGTCCAAAGGAAGTTTACCCACATGTCCCAACAGTCATTAGCATCTGTCTTAAGTATCTGACCTATGACCCCAACTACAACTATGACGACGAGGATGAAGATGAAAATGCAATGGATGCCGATGGTGTTGACGAAGATTATCAAGGATACGAGGCGGGGCTCATTCTCCTCTTGTCTGAGGGAAGAAGGATTTATCTCTCTCTCAAACCAAAAGAGTCTGTTTAGCTGTAAGTTACCACCTCGGTTTGTTAGTTCCGGTGTGTGTTAGCCTCTGCTTGTCGCATAACCGTAATAACAATGAAAGCACTGTATTGGTAATACAGCAGTCAGAGAGGCAGTCTGTCCATGTTTGAAGACGAAAAAGTTGGACCTCTGCAAAGACTGTTTGCAAGACCATCAGAATTCAGCTTTTTGTTGGAATGAATGGGCGGTGGTAACTGGTCTGGTCTAACAGCTTTAAATAATGCCTATGCTTTCACAGCTGATAAAATTGGCTCTGAGATTGGTTTGGGGTACTGATTGTCCTGTAATGACTAGACAGGCTTAAACATTTGCCACCATTCCTCTGGCACCTTAGAGTTTGTCAGAGCCGGCACCTTTTCACCCTCCTTAATGCATGTTCTGAGCATGTCGTGCCACTTTCTTTGACAGAGGTTGTGCATTCTTTGAGTGAAAATGCGTTATTTTATCATTAGTGCTCTGAAGCACGACTGAGTGTGGATGTGCTCAGCGTTGCATGTTGAATGAAGTTTTTCATGTGGAAGCATGGTTGAGGAAATATGAGTTGCTGCACCCCATAATTTGACAGGAGCAGACTATGACAAGACCCTGTCCTAAAGCTTGAGTTAGACATTCACTGCATTCTTGATTGCCTTTTGTTCTACTTGATCTTTTTTGGCATCAAGGATTTGTATTTTCTGCCCCATTGGAGTGTCAGTTTTCATCCATATTTGTACCTATTTGCGGTTTTCTTTTCAATAATTTAGTGTGCTGACTGTGCACTAGCTTGTAAGCAGCCTTAGGATTCTCGTACAGTTTGACAGCATATTTGAGGGTATGTTTGTTTTTCTTAGAAGTTCACACTTTAGAAGTCCATGACTCCATGCTTTTTGTGTTTTGTGGTTCAGGGGACAAACGTGTAGCCCTATATGTTCCACACTCTCTGAGTGTTTACAAAGAAATCCTTTTTGTGACTGCTTGCTTGAAATGCGTCTTGGTACCCAGACACATCTACATACAGAATAATGCAAACTGTTTTGGCCAATATGGAATAAAATATGAACAAAATTAATTGTAGCAGAGACAACATATGTAGTTATTCAAATGAGTGGCTGTGATTATGATATAATCTAACTCCAAACAGGAAGTGACGATGAGTACAGTGATGATGACGACATGAGTTGGAAAGTGAGGAGAGCAGCAGCAAAGTGCTTGGATGCTGTGGTGAGCACACGACATGAGATGTTACCCGAGTTCTACCGCACCGTCTTCACCGGCACTCATTGCACGCTTTAAAGAGCGGGAAGAAAACGTAAGGCGGATGTCTTCCATGCCTACTTGTCCCTACTCAAGCAGACACGCCCTGCCCAGAGCTGGCTCTGTGACCCAGATGCCATGGAACAGGGAGAGACTCCTCTCACAATGCTTCAAATCCAGGTATAGGAAAATGTACTTATCTAGGACTGCTAGTTCATACAGATACACAGATTCATTCCTGGTTGTTTGTGTTTTTATGTACATTTTACAATATATGATCATATATTGTAAAATATAAGTCTTCATTGTAATATACTGTGAAAACTACTTGGAGACAAAAACGCTACTCCAGACATATGGGATTCCTAATTATTAAAGTTCATTCATGAGTGTGATGTTTTGTGTGCCTCTGCAGGTGTCCATGATAGTGAAAGCATTGCACAAACAGATGAAGGAAAAAAGTGTTAAGACCCGGCAGTGCTGCTTCAACATGCTGACAGAATTAGTAAACGTGCTGCCAGGAGCCCTGACACAGCACATTCCTGTTCTCATCCCAGGTATGTGCCGCAGGCAAGCTACTACACGTTAAAGCGAGTAGTCATTCATTCCATGTTCATTTGCTTAATGCTTGCCAAGTGTGATCAGCATTTTACCTGTGAGATTTATAAAAGCACCATGGTGTAAACCTGGAAATGTTTAGTCTTTTTTGTTGGAAATCTTTCATAGCCATTGTTAAGTTTCTAAATATTTTAGCATTTGGAGTGACATTTGTGAATTTTATTCCATCTAGGAATCATATTTTCCCTCAACGATAAGTCAAGCTCTTCAAACCTGAAGATAGATGCCCTGTCTTGCTTGTATGTGATCCTGTGCAACCATCAACCTCAAGTCTTCCACCCCCATGTTCAGGCTATAGTGCCTCCTGTAGTTGCTTGTGTGGGTGATCCCTTTTATAAGATCACATCTGAAGCACTGCTGGTCACCCAGCAGTTGGTCAAAGTCATTAGGCCCCTGGATCAAACAGATGCTTTTGATGCCTCACCCTACATCACTGACCTTTTTGCTTGCACCATTAAAAGGCTAAAGGCAGCAGATATCGACCAGGAAGTCAAGGAGCGAGCTATTTCTTGTATGGGGCAAATTATCTGCAACCTGGGCGATAGCCTTGGTGCGGACCTACCAGGCACTCTCCTCATCTTCCTAGAGCGACTAAAGAACGAGATAACAAGGCTGACCACTGTCAAAGCTCTCACCCTCATCGCAGGTTCGCCGCTGAAGATCAACCTGAGGCCCATCTTGGGTGAGGCTGTTCCTATTCTCGCCTCCTTTCTGCGTAAGAACCAACGAGCATTGAAACTAAGCACACTGGCCGCACTGGACATTCTGGTCAAGAACTACAGCGATAGTGTAACACCGGCCATGATCGACGCTGTACTGGCTGAGCTGCCGCCTCTTATCAATGAAAGCGATATGCATGTCTCCCAGATGGCTATCAGCTTCCTCACCACGCTTGCATCGAGTCCACCCTGACTCACTGTCTAAAATAAGTGGCTCTATTTTGGCTGAACTCATAGCTTTGGTTCGTTCACCGTTGCTGCAAGGTGGCGCTCTTAGTGCCATGCTGGAATTCTTCCAGGCTCTTGTAGCCACGGGAACTGCCAGCTTGGGCTACATGGACCTGCTACGTATGCTAACAGGTCCTGTGTATGCCCAGAGTGCAGCGCTCACCCATAAGCAATCCTACTACTCCATCGCAAAGTGTGTAGCCGCTCTCACCCGTGCTTGTCCTAAAGAGGGCCCTGCAGTGGTGGGACAGTTCATTCAAGATGTGAAGAACTCGCGCTCCACCGACTCTATCAGATTGCTGGCTCTGCTTTCCCTGGGAGAGAGTCGGCCATCATGTTGATCTGAGTGGCCAGCCTGAGCTGAAAACGGTCATCCTGGATGCCTTCTCTTCCGCCAGTGAAGAGGTCAAGTCGGCAGCTTCATATGCGTTAGGCAGCATAAGCGTGGGGAACCTCCCGGAGTACCTGCCCTTTGTCCTGCAAGAGATCTCTGGCCAGCCCAAGCGACAGTACCTGCTGTTGCACTCTCTCAAGGAAATAATCAGCTCTGCCTCGGTCGCAGGGCTCAAACCCTATGTAGAAAATGTGTGGGCACTGTTGCTAAAACACTGCGAGTGTACAGAAGAAGGCACAAGGAACGTGGTAGCTGAATGTCTGGGAAAGTTAACACTTATCGACCCAGAGACTCTTCTGCCCAGGCTAAAAGGCTATCTCTTATCAGGTGATCGTCAAACACCGATTCTTTATATCATAAACTTTTATATATGTACAAAGTTTTGATTGAGGTGTTCTCTTTCTCTCCCTAGGATCATCTTATGCCAGGAGCTCAGTAGTTACAGCCGTTAAATTCACGATTTCTGATCACCCACAGACAATTGACCCCCTTCTTAAAAACTGCATAGGCAAGTACTAATTTGCACTAATTTGAATTTTGTCGAACACTTTTTAGAGCTGTTTTTTTATTGTAATATTATTGAAATTCTTCTAGGTGATTTCTTGAAAACATTGGAAGATCCTGACCTCAATGTACGAAGAGTGGCTCTAGTTACCTTCAACTCTGCAGCTCATAACAAACCTTCACTTATTCGAGACCTGTTGGATACAGTTCTCCCTCATTTGTACAATGAGACCAAAGTGCGCAAAGAATTAATCAGAGAGGTAACCTGCCCTTTGTCTAAAGCCTATTGCTTTACTGTCTTTTTTTAAACCTCAAAGCTCAGTGTAATTGCCTCTTTCTAGGTTGAGATGGGTCCGTTCAAACACACAGTGGACGATGGTCTGGATATTCGGAAGGCTGCATTTGAATGCATGTACACTCTTTTAGACAGCTGCCTTGATAGACTTGACATCTTTGAATTCTTAAACCATGTTGAAGATGGACTTAAGGACCATTACGATATCAAGGTAAGCCGCCAGAGTAATCCATGAATCTTTCATGAGACGGGCCTTTTGCCATGCAGATCATTTAGCGACCACAGAAGATGAAAGAGTGAATTGATTAACAAAGATTCAGTGTGTGGTCATCAAAGGAATGAATGCATAATGCAGTGACAACAAACGTAATCCAACTTCATTTTAAATGTACTTATTACCAGCTGTAGAAGTGCTTTGTAATAGAAAATGCTGTATTTTAGGTTTAAATTGTTTATCTACCCACTTTAATCAGGAGTTATCAAGTTATGCATTTACCTATCAAGCCATGTGTTTTGACAGCTACTAGATACTTCAAAGATACAGTGAGACCAAAATATGTGCATTGGCTGATATGAATCACAATGAAGGTTTATAATTCCTAATGTTCTTTTTGCTCTATGAATGTCCTTACAGATGCTGACGTTCCTCATGCTGGCCAGGTTATCTAGTTTGTGTCCCAGTGCAGTGTTACAGAGGTTGGACAGACTTGTGGAGCCGCTCAGGGCAACATGCACCACAAAGGTTTGCAAGATAATTCTTTAAGCAATAAAATAAAAAAATGAGCCGCGTTTCCACCGCAGGAACTTTCCTCAGGAACTAGGAACTTTGGGGTTGTACTCTGTGTTTACACAGAAAGAACCAGGGTCCCCAGAAAGCCCCTGCTGGTGAGGTAGTACTTTTTCAGAGTTCAGGAACTTTCGGAGGTGGGACTTGCGCACAGACTGGGAAGAGCAGTCGCAAGCAGTTTAACGTCACTACATAATCTTCCCGCCCTGGACCGGTACTTTAGTCCACGGTGTAAATTCAGTAAGCAAGCGGTCTGGGGCAAAAAAAGTTCTTATGTAAAATGTTCCTGGGACAAATAGTTCCTGGAAATAAGAAAGTATTTTCTGCGTATATGTAAACTGGAGGATATCTGAGACATCTGTGGGTTTTCTTCAGGGGAGCGAAAGTTTGAATACGGTTTGCAATATTTACAGATGCTGTTCCCCCTTCTCGTCAATTTCCCTCTTTCTCAGTAATCACAAACTACTGGAAAGTCATGAAACAGTCATGGCAATCAATTGCTCAAAAAGTGAGAGCCCTTTGATTTCTAATTATGAAGTTGGCTCATAAAATCTTTTCTTTCCCAGGTAAAAGCCAACTCTGTAAAGCAGGAGTTTGAGAAGCAGGATGAAGCTCAAACGATCTGCCATGCGGGCCGTAGTGGCCTTGCTAACCATCCCAGAGGCAGAGAAGAGCCCCCTAATGAGTGAGTTCCAGTCTCAAATCAGCTCCAACCCTGAGCTGGCCGCAATCTTTGACAGCATCCAGAGGGACTCCACCAGCGCTAATATGGAATCCATGGACACCAGTTAAATGACCACAACAATGTGCCCACTCCAAAAATCCACAAAGAAAACCAACCCTGGGGGACCCTTGTATTGTTCCATGCATTGCACTGAATCAAAAATAGGAGGAAAACAAAAATCTAAAATTAAAAAAAAAAAAAAAAAAACTAATGAAAGGACAGACATTCATCATACTAAGCTTCAAAGCTTATTTCCACATTTTTTTTATAAACAACAGGAAATTGCCTCAATTGTTCATTGTTCTCCATTCCTCCCCCACCATTTTTTTATTATTTTTTCTGGTCGTTTTCATAATTTCTGAGACTCTGTCACCGGAAAAAGATTTGACCACAGTATTTGTGTTACCATGGGATATTCGTTCTTTACATTCTAGGCTGCCGACGACTCAATCGGGATCTACAGGGGTAAACGATAGTACTCAGTGAATTTAAATCGTTTCAGAAACAAGTTGTTTTTTTTTTCTGTCATGTTTCTTATCAGACAAGTTTTATTAGGTTTTTGTACGATTTGAATGTCATCTCTTTACTGTTGACAGCTAAAGTATAGAGCGAGATAAGTGTTAGAAATATTATCCTAAAGAGGTGTGGCATAGTTGGGGTGTTTCATTGGATGAGTGGCTGCTTATTATTCTTTCATTGCATTTCATTACATTCCCACTGTCCGCAGAATTGCGATTCGTAAGCATGTCACACATCCAGAGAATGAGAATTCAGCTACGCACGATTTGCAATTTTTCTTTTTCTATTTGATGACAGTTTTGTTTGGCTCCAGCATAAAGAGGTAAAATATGACATTGAACATTGTTATGAGAAAATATTGCCCTGTATGGAACGCACATATTGTGAATAAAATGAGTGGAGAATATTTTATCCGGTGCTCAACTGTATTCTGGAACCATAAGGGTGTTGCTCTCGCTGTTTAGATCCACTATTAAGATGCTGCCTTGTTTGAACTTCTCACCTGTAAAGTTGGTGGGAATATATTAGTATTATTATTTTTAAAAATAGAGCTAGTTTAACTTCTCGCAATATTCTGAGTACTGTTTAATGTGCAGGTCTCTGAGTAAGGTCTCTAGCTGTAAACTGGGCAAATGAACACCATCATACATCACCGTATAGCTGATTAACGGGTGACTGAAGTTTGAATTGATCACAGTGTGTAATGCACAATCTAGGTTTATTTGTGTAGTCCTGTATGCACAGCGTTGACATTCATTGAAGTGTGACAGTACGGCAATGTTCCTCCATAAGAAATCAATAAAAGGCTCATTGCTGCCTGCATCCAAATGTCATTTTATGGTCCTTCTACTACAGTTAGAACCATCATAATGGCTGATGCACATTGCTCACAAAAATGTCAAAAACTGTCTGAAATTGCCAGTTCCAATCTGCTTGCCTGACTTAATTCGACTTCTGGTAATGAAGGCATACAGATTTATTTTATGATTAGCACTTTTGAGAAAGAACTACTCTGGATTTGATTAAGAGGTTAGTAGCATCATATATTTTTTTAGACTAATAGTAGCTATTTAATTCAAGTCTGAATTAATCAATACTTAAGGACAAATATAAAGTCCATACACGTTTTCCATTATTTTTCGTTTTTATACACAGCTGTTCATGGAGACTGCTGGACTATTTGAATTCTGTGGCGAGAGTGATCTGATATTGCGCTGCAAGTTAAAAGTCTCTGTGCAACACTGCGACACTTGGTCACATTGAGCACACCTTCAAGGTAACAAAGATTTCATCATCTTGTATCAAACGGCTTAGAATTTTCACTTGGTTTTCTTAAAGGGATAGTTCACCCAAAAATAAAAATTGTTGGTATTTACTCACCCTCATGTTGTTCCAACCCCGTAAGTTCATCTTCGGAACACTAATTAAGATATTTTTTATGAAATCTGAGAGCTGGATCCTCCATACTAGTCCATAGACTTCTTGAGGGATTGAAACTTGCCGGCCTCGAAAAGTTATTAAAGACATCGTTAAAATAGTCAAAGTGTCTACAGTGGCTTAATCTTAAGTTCATTCGAGCGCTACTTTTTGTGCGCAAAAACAAACAAAAATAACGACTTCATTTGAACTATTTGACTATTTCAACTATTAACTATTATATTATGTATTTCTTCCTTCTCTTTGCACTTCTAGTCAGTTAACGTAGTGTGATAGCGTAGAGCTACGTCACACGTAGGCCCACTATTGGCCGACCCTGGTCGTGTGTGATGCGTGTGAAGTACAACAACAGATCATACGCAATTACACTAGTTTAACTGACTAGAGGCGCAAAGAGAAGGATGTGAATAGTTGAAATAAAGTCGTTATTTTTGTTTGTTTTTGCGCACAAAAGTGATCTCGTCGTCTGATAAACTTATGATTGAACCACTGTAGTCACTTGGGCTATTTTAACTATGTCTTTAATAACTTTTAGAGGCCGGCAAGTTTCAATCCCCAAGAAGCCTATGGACTAATATGGAGGAGTGATCCAGCTCTCAGATTTCATTAAATATATCTTAATTCATGTTCTGAAGATGAACGAAGGTCTTACGGGGTTGGAACAACAGAATTTTCATTTTTGGGTGAACTAACCCTTTAAGCGAGTAATTGTAAAGTTAACATGGAATAAAAATGTACTCTATTTGGTTTCATTTGTGTTCCTGCCAATATTGTGGTTATCAATTCCGATTAGGTTAACTTTGCTAAGTATAACTTGGAAGCATGCTGGAATTCACTCACTTAATTATCTTATGATTCACGATAATGTGAATACCCGGTCAGCTCTGACGTCTGTCCTCAGTCCGTCTTTGTTGATCATTAGAAAAACAATGCAACACTGCAAAGGTCATCAACTCAACCCATCCATGGTGAACACGCCATGGCAATTTATTTTTATAAGCTAACAAAAACTTTATAATATCATCATGTCAACATGCCACAGAGGACACAAACAGGCTAATACGGGGGCAGAAGAGTTCTAAACAGGGTTTTGATCTGCTTCTAGACTGCTGGAAGCATGAAAGTACATTAGCATTTGTCATCGCTTAAATGAACCCACTTCCAATTTGCACGCTAATGAGTCACGCAAATGCTATTAAAGCCCAATTTACAGTGGCCTGATTTGCATCTGAGGTGTGAGGGCTAATGCACAGACGTGATCGTTCCCTCATCAGGACAGATGTAGCCTTGCAAGGTGTTCACACTAATTTTAGACATTTTACAGCTGTCAAAACAGATACATGTCACAGAAAGTTATCAACATTTCAAACAAATGTTTTGTCTAAAAAGCTGTCTCACTTACAAAAGACTACAGGAAGCCTATAGCGCAGACCTCCCTACCAAACTATATATGTGATCATTGCTAGCAAGCCAAAAAATGGGCTAATCATCATTACAGATGAAATGTGTTTTATAATGATGACGGAGTGTTTATCTGCACTGCCCTATGGGTGAACGCAGCAGGAGGCTGTAAAAAGCACACTGCAGATTAATGATTCCCTACTGCAGACAGATCCTCCATGGCCCGCTGAGTAGCTGCTTTAAAGCCTGAAGCTTAATGTTTCACCTCTAAGCCGGATTTAAACAATGCAAGGAGACCTCACCCCCTACAGGGGAATATAACTCATATCATCTCACTAATGACGCTTAGACTAGTTACATGCCAGAGTCAAGTCTATGCACTGACAAATCTCTGCATTTACTTTCTCTGAACTGGAACGTGATCATGAATTATATTGTTGGTTTAGTTTGGATTAGATTGTGGCCAGGTAACCAACTTCAAATGACAAGTTAGGGTGGCTCTTTTATAATGTTGTGCAATTAACGTAAAATGATCTTTATTATTTTGAGTCGTCATTCTTTGTTTGCTTCTGTTCTAATATAAATGACAAATCATTTCAGAGAAAGAGGTTGTTCTCAACTCTGTGTGGGGTTCTGGGACACAGCTACCCAATCAACAGCGGAGAATTTTGTAGTCTTGGATTTTGACTGGTCTGTTAAGGTGGTCATGGTAATGTCCTGACTTGCATTGCTTTGGATTGTCCTCAGTGTGAGGCGGTGGCCAGTGAGCGGTCTTATTGATTTTCTGCATTCCCATGGTAAGTTTTATCATTATCTGGCCTTCCCAAACATTACTGATGATATTTGTCAGTCTAAAGTACTATTGTTACACTTCAAGAAGTTATATTCAATGAAATGTGTTGTTATCAGAACTTAAAGGTGAATATGCCAATGTTTCAAAGCTGTGCTAAACAGTGCATATTTTATTACATTATTATATTGTTTTAATTGTTGTTGCCTGCAATGTCAGAATACACGTATTTCTTTATTTAAGTTTCCATGCTTAATCTTTAATCTGGCACTGAAATATTTCAAATGGAGAAAAAGAAAATATGAGTTTAATGCAGAGGGAAATGGGCTGGCAACATGCTTTATATTTCATGGTAGATTTTGTGTTTGATTAATGTCTTAAAGCATGAGATTGATTTAAAACAATCCTGATGAATCAGTAGATGAATTATCTGCATTGTGGCTGAAATATATTTTCAGTGCACATGCATTGAATTTATGCAATGAAACACCTATTTATATGTTAATGGACTTCTTGAAGACTAATGGAATTCTTGAAATCCTCTTGGTAAAGATAAAAGCCGAATCATTGCTCAAGAATATCTCTAATTAAACAACTATTTATAGAAGGGAGAGGTTTGGTTATATTGATTAAAGTTAATTTGGTATGTGAATATATTTGTGCTTGTGTTCTAACAACTTGTTCTTTTAAGGGTAAATAGAGAATCAGGATGGGCTTTTCTGGCAAAGGCCTTCCCATTGATTGGAAAGGAGACTGGTAACATACAGTTTAATACATGTTAATGACTGTAAAACAGACAAAAATATTTACAGCTTTAAACATGCATGTTTGAGGTTAATCTTCAAGAGTAACTCTTGTAATGTAACTTACTATTACTTTCAGTGTAAATGCATTAGTCTTATTTGTATCTCTTATGATGCATTGATATATCCAAATCACTTGCTGTGTCAACAGGCCCTCCAACAAAATTAGGAAACACAGAAGCCAGTCTCCTTTTTCGTGATGTTTCACCTGTACCATCACATTTCTCAGAACCGGTCTCATTCCTGCAACATGGGGTAAACACTGCAGACTTATTACGACCACTGCCAATCTCCTACATTAGTTACTCGTATCACTCCTTACTCTTGTTTTAGCGATTTCAACCTACATCCATTTTATTTTGAAAGTAGGAGCGTAAAAAGTGGGATACAGTTGCAAAATACACCCCTGGATACAACATGATCCTAATCAACCTGTTTATTTTGCAATAATGACTAATTGGCTAATGTCTAATTGTACATTATCACTCATTATATGGCAGCTAGAACCTCCCATGTAGGTATGCACCAACCATGCTTGTTTTACAGGATGTGACAGCCAACCTTCCCGTCTCCCTGGTGTAAGAGGGACACTCAGGGATGAAGATGACGATGATGATGTTCGGAGTCACAAGAGCTTGCCAGCGGTGATGACTACATTAACCCTCCAACCCAGAGACAAGAGATCCTTCAGACATGCTGAGAGTCGCATCAGTTTACCCCCTCTCATAAGCACCAGGTACTGTATACAGATCATTCCAGGGCTGTTTTGGTCCACTTTTTCTTGTCTCGTTCATTTGTATGTACAGCCTTGCTTACTCATTGCAAGAGTGCCCACTACTGGCAGAACCCTTGTAATGGGTTTAAATAGAACATCCTGAGCCAGGGTGTCCAGTCCTGCTCCTGGAGGGCCACTGTCCTGCAGAGTTTAGCTCCAACTCCAGTTTAACACACCTGAACCAGCTAATTAAGGTCTTACTGGTATACTAGATACTTCCAGGCAGGTGTGTTGAGCCATGTTGGAGCTAAACTCTGGAGAACAGTGGCCCTCCAGGACGGGTTTGGACACCCTAAGCCTTTGAACACTTGTGGGTAAATTAACCTCTGCTAGTTGCTGTGACGACGTTACAAGTCGTGTTGCTTTGTGTTTTATGGATCTACCTGAAGTGCACATATGAGTAGACTCTGTCAAAATCAAGGGATCGAGAGTCTGCCCAAATAAACTTCCTCGGTCCACTTGACAAAGTTGAACGCATTTCAAAAAGGTGGCGGAGATTCACCCAGAGGAAGTGCTCTGGAAAAGTTGCGAGAGCCTTAAGCCATATAAGTGCAACTTTGTAAGCAACATGTTTTAAAGGAATAATTCACACAAAAATGAAATGTTGTCATTTAATCTCCCTCAAATCTGAACTATTACCTTAACTGAGACTTCATGCACCACTAACTGTTTACCAATGGCCAATTGTTTATTCAGTGGCATAATATGTTCATTGCTGAAACATATGATTTACCAGGTGCAGTTTGATTGTGAAAGGCACTGGATTCAAAACTGTCTCCAAACTCCCTCCAATCACCCAATCCAGAAATAATTGAAGGAAACAGACCCCCAACCTCCTTGTTAGGTCTGGATGCAGGTATTGCCTCCTATTTCTATTAACAACCACCCTTTGCAAGTACATTTAATGTACATTGTATCTTGCTTCATAAAAGTCATGCCACTGTTAACCTAAAACATCAGCTCAAATATCAAATCAACCACTTATTGACTGGCCATCTAGAACCTGACAATAAGAACTCCAGCAGAATTCAGTGCCCTTCGCTTTTAGGCTAGAGGAAAGTAAAACGATTTCATACTTGTCAGTGTAGGCAGAAGGCATCCCTTACGAAAAAGAAGTATACTTCAAATTAATTTTATGTAGTGTATAAGACAGAATGTATATTTAAAAAAAGTATTTAATAAGCTACTCAATCAAAATAGTAAACACACGTACAAGCCAAGAATACTTTTATACTCATTAAATTATACTTTTAAGTATATCTCGAATCAACAAGTAGCCTACAGGACAAATACACTTGGACTTTCTCTCAGTGTAAGACAAGTCAAGTACACTTAAGTGCAATTTGAAGTATATTTCTGAGAAGTACATAAAAAGTAAACAGAAAGTACATGTTCTTATTTTTAGTTTAAAAGAAGTATACTAATAGCACACTTGAATAAACATCTTTTTCGTAAGGGATGGCTTGACTTCGTTCTGCATTTGGAGCGCTGTAAAATCCACATAACGCAAATGAAAAGGCACAGTCAATATCTCGCCCGGCAGATATATGCAGAGTCATTTTCAGCTTATTAATGATTTAAAGCCTGGTTAGTCTCGGCATCACGTGGGCAAGTATTTTTCTGCTTCCCTCATTTATTTGAGGCTGTGAGGTGCGAGGGAGAGAACGTGGAGATCAGCGCTGAGAACTGAAAGGCAGAGAGAGGGCATGTAGGTTTCTATTCAATTACTATCAGCCCCCACAGCTGGGCTAATAAACTGAAATTAAAGTGTCCCAATAGAGTGGAATTACACAGTGCAAACAGCTACACAGTCAGGTCTGGTTGTAGTACAGAGAGTATGTTTAAATGTCTAGATTTTGCCGAGATAAAAGACAAAGATTAGATTTGTCTCCACTTGGAATTAGTTTCAGATATGTCTCTGCTTGCCAGGACCATCACTGATGAATGCGATTAGTAACAGAAAAGGTAATTGAATCCTAATGTGATTGAAAACCTGATAACCTTTCCTGTTGTGGAACTTTTGCGGTGTACCCATAGTCAAGGCAAATAGGGTTTGGAATATATAGGGACATCGTTTCAGAAAAAAACAACGCTTTAATTCAATAATTATGTGGTAAATTTTGTAATTGAACTTCTCTTGAAGCTATATGCTTGATCTATATTCTGTTGCTTGCACCTGACCTATGTTTCTTTCATTCTTATATTGAAAGGCAAACTCTGCTGCTCAACCTTTCTTTGTTTAACATTTCTAATGGTCTTTAGTGCATTGCTTAAGGTTGCAAAAAGTGTTCTGGGTAGTTGTTTTTTTAAGTGGTTACTAGAGGGGTCTGAGTCATTGTTAGGTGGTTGCTTCCTGGCCCAAGTCTGTAAGATATTCTGGTCACTATATATAATTTGATCCCTCCTCCAATGCAAGTTATTTCCTGTTTTATTGTCCACCAAGCAAAAAAAAATAAAAAAATGTCTGCTTCAAAAAGTAATAGCACAACTCAATGACAGCTCAATTTACAGCCCATTCTCATCCCAAGACGTCATCTAACTGACGCTTTTGACCATACGTCAACATCCGACGTTTTAGGGTACCCTTTAACGTCATTTAGATGACACTATCTAATCCTAACCCTACACCAGACCAAGACATCATCAAACTGATGCTAAAGGTAAAGCGTCAGTTAGATGAGGCCTTAGGATCGTCATCTAACTGACGTTAAAGGGTACCCTAAAACGTCGGATGTTGATGTATGGTCAAAAGCGTCAGTTAGATGACGTCTTGGGATGAGAATGTGTTGCAATTTCAGGTATCATTCTTGTTTTTAGCACAAAATAATGAACACATGCAACATACTTTAAGTTATGCAGCAAACTTAACGAACCGCTAACCCTAGCCTAAGCAAGCATCTGGTTCATCAAAGTGTGCATGCTTTTTAGTTTTATGCATAGCTAGTACTTATAGTATTTTAACATCTAATTATTCTCATTCTCTTATGAAAAAGGCCGGACAAAATGGAATTCCTTTCAGCTAAACCTGCTCATGCATTGATGCATCCAAAAATTGTCCCTGTCGGGCAGACGTCTCTGTCTGTCAAGGTGCACACTGTTCAAGGAAATGGGCCCTGCTTGCTTCCTGCCAAAGCCTCTGGAGTGTCCCCGAGATCTCGACTTACTTTCCAAAGTCCTGTAGTGCAGGCAGTGTACCCTATCAGTCCTGACACCATGCAACAGATGAGGCAAACTGACAGAGCGTGCCAGCCCCTGAGGTCTGTGCTGAAAAAAGCACCAAACAGAGGAGAGTTTGACTGCCCACTGACAGCACACTTGCTGGAGCCATTTCTGAGTTCCAGGAGCATCTGTGCCGCCAAATCCTACACTCGCCACTGCCTTATCGTGAAGCTCTGCCACAGGTCCACATTTCTTGTCACCAGGACCAGATAGATAGGTTGCCTGCACATAGAGGCCCATACAGTTCCCTGATGGAGTGCACCGTGGAGCTCTGCAACTCCCAAGGACAGAAGCTTCCCAAAATCACCATGACCTGCCCGACACCTTCTCCAAAACGCCTGTGTCGCACAGAGATGAGGCATGTGGCTTGAAAGGCAAACCAAGATGGCTGCAGAGTGAACTAACAAGCTAAACAAAGGAACTCAAAAGCTAATATTGCTCTGTGCACAAAGGATCACAGATGGTTCACCAAGATCACAAATTCATTTTGTTCAGCGTTAAAACAGAGACATCTGTCCAATCTCTTGACACTTTTTTCTGATTTTCAGTGATTATTGGACTCATGGTCATGACTCTCTCCTGTGCAAAGCTCAAGTTATTGCTGTATTACCAATCATCTTTCTTTCTTTTTTTCCTATGGAAGCCCTAAAACATGAAACACATTGAAACATGAGGGTTGCACTGGTGCACAGGTACAGGTGCCTCTAAGAAGTTTTATAAAGCCATTCCTGGGTGTTAAGATCCCTGGAATGGTATGAATCATAAGTCTTACTGAGCAGAAATGTAATATTTTTTCTTCTCCCCACTTTTCATGGCCTTTCTTTTATTTTTAAAATCAATACAATTTCCTCAGTTGAGTCTACTGCGAGATATGGGGCAGGGGGCAATTTCTTTTATTGTCCATCATAGCCGACTACAGATTTGCCATCTTTTGGTATAAGAATGTGTGTGCATGTGTATTGTCACCTCATTACGTCACCTAGTGTAGCATTGGTTGGGACTAATTATAGACTTAACATCTTTCAGTACTGGTATCAAATTCATATGGTAATCTGTCAGGAATTTGTGTTTAAAGCAAAAGTGGTACACTGATCTTTCAATGCAGTATTTTTTCTTTCATTACCATTGCCCTTAACCTCATTGCCATGAGAAAATATTGCATAGTGACTAAAAAAATGAAAATTTCTCAGGCCGGGAATCGATGACACTTTTTCTAAGGCATAAAGGGAACTTTACTGAGGAAATGTTGCAAGTGTTATTGCTTTAGCCTACATATAAATTGAATACATTTTGTGCGTTACAATTGCCCTCAGCCCAACCCTCTGATTATATACATATAAAGCTGCCATGCCAATTCTAACCAGAATGGTATCATGATTCTAAAATGTTGCTTTTATCCTGGTACTGTTATAAGTCATTGCTAATAATTATTTTTCAGTGATAACTTCTTAATTCTGAGAATAAATTCTTATTGTGCATTTCCTAATGATTAAAGGGACACAGGAACTTAACTTGTTCACATTTATTGCTAAATTCAAAACAATGGTCCCCTGACCAGCATCAGTTTGTGACTCTGCACTGTACACTGTGCTATCTTGCAGAAATAAAAACATTCAAGCTAAAGTGTTTTTTTATATTGTTGTCATTGCCCTTGTTGTCCATGCCAATGACAATAATGATAATTTTGAAGTAATAGATATATAAATTCAATACAAATCACATCACACAGCTTCAAAATAGTTGTTTCAATTGGATATTTGCAGATTTACACTGCCTACACAGCCAAAACTCATGTCAATAAAAGTGTCAATAAAAAAAGCTCATTAATTATATTTCCAACTAATCATTGCTGTTAAAAGTCATTTGAAGGACACTTAATTAAAAGTGTAAGTGGCAGTATTGTGGTTAATCATTGATTTGCTTACGCTATGTGTGGTGAATCACAAATTCACAAAAGGACTGGATACCAGGGGTCTGATGATAGCGTTATCTACAAGTACAGTTGTGAATAATGAATGTAATTGCTGTTACTGACTGTAAAGGTTAGCATTTTAGATCACTTTAGGATTTGGGATTTTTAAAAGTACCAATCATCTAAGACACACACAATTCAAAAATTGCAAAGCATGCGTGTGATCACCACTGCTGTTTCACCAATGAAGTCAGAGCAGAATTTTCACATTCTTCAGTCATAGCACATGAAACAGAGTGGCTCTAAGGTTTCATAAGGAATGGGACTTTGATATTGAAGATGACAGAAGTGCTTTACAACTTTGCTTTAGAGTGCTTAAGGCTGGGACATGTGTAACAATCACTTTTTCCAGCAGTAAGCAAACATGTCACAACATCGGTCTTCAGCGGCCCAGGCTTAGCCTCATTGCTGTGCGTGTGTGTGGCGCATGTGGCCTGTTTCTCAGGTCCTGTTCCCCCTGCTGTGCTTGTGTATGGGTGTAACAGCTCCGTGGTTTCACGCTTCGATTATCTGGTCAGGCATTACCCATGGTTGCATTCCCCCACAGCCTTGTCCCAGCACTGCTTGACCTTTTTCTCTCTAACTGACAGACATTCCACCCATTCCTACAGGGAATAACAGCATGGGCCCCATGTTGAACGCACTGACCGAACTACCAAATTTGTCATTACAAAAATTATTTGTAAAAGTATTGTTAATTGGTATAGTAATAAAACTTTCTCAGGAACTCTATTCTACTCCTGTTTGAAAGTATGACCAGGGGAAACGCGTGTCTCCAAATAAACCTGTAAGCCGACATGTACTAGAATGTATTTTCCACTAGAGGGCATAAAAAGCCCTTTCAAGGCAAACCACAAGCGTTATATTGTGATTAAAAAAAAAAATCAGGAGTGCATGTCACTGCCACAATGTGCATGAGACTCTCTGTTGTCTTGAGACATGTTTTTCAGTAGAGGCGTTTGTCTTACGTTTTACACGTTAACTAGTCTCTGATTTCCTATGTTATGTTACTGGACCTTCAGAGAAACTACCCAAGATTATCTCTAAATGGTCTATATTGCAGATTAATTTCTAGTAATTGGTAACATTTTACAGTAACATAGTTAATGCATTAGTTATCATGAATATTTGAACAAAGAGCATTTTTACAGCATTTTTAATCTAGGTTAATTTATATTGTTCATTGTTAATTTATAATATATTAATGTTAATTTATACAACTTGTATTGGTATGTCTAGAAATTAGTAGTATTTAGAATAATTGTCCATTTTAGTTCATGAACTATTAACAGTTACTTTAAGGACAAGTAAATTCTGGTAACAGACATTGAACAAACCAGTTCTTACTTTTTTTCTCAATTCTGTCATAAGCAAATTTATTTACCAATATCTTCTGATAATTTTAAGAGATGTTCAGCTGTCAGAAAAACTGCCTCTGCACCCTTATAAGCATTGCACAACCTTGAATAAGCCCTTATTTAGGATGCAATCCAAGAGACGATTATCCATGCTTGTTACTTCTGACGCAAACGACAGCTTGCCTCAATAATTTGATAAGCTACCTGAACGTTCACTTGAAACAAACAGAAAGGGTAAAGAACAGTCCTCAGGTCAAGTTAAAAGTTTATGTAGAAATGATGCCCATAAGGAAGCACAAAGTAATGTTTATTGTTTTGTGGGAAGAACATAAACTACTTTATAACAGATGACCAAACTACAGCAGATTTCTTTCTGTCATAAAAACACTCAAGAGAATGTGAAACCAAAACCAACTGTCTGTTGTCGATTTCTAATAGAGCTCCGACCGATGAAAGGATTTTGAAGGCCGATACCGAATACAAACATTTTTGGGTTTTAAAATTCGATATTCCAATATATCGGCCAATATTTTTTTTTTCAGAAACGCGAAACAAACCATTAACAGATTTCCCTAACATTAGTTATTTGTAGTTATTTAGGAGTTTTAACTAAAATTAAATAATATGATAATGCATTTTAATAAAAGAAACTTTTTTCTTTTATTGTCACAACAGACTGATGATAGTGGCATTAGCTAGCTTTGTGGTTCGCTAGTCTATGATGAGTCATTATTTAGCAATGGATAACGTCATACTGCAAATTGTAAAACATACATTTTCAATATAACAGGCCAAGGAGAGATGATACGTACTCATTGCTATAACTGTCACGCGCTATTAAAGAAATACTTCAGTCACATTGTCAAAAGTTAAAAGGACAGTCAGTCAACTACACTGTAACAAAGTAACGTAATTATTACTAGCTAATTCTACTTCGCTCTCGGCTTATTTAACAGCGGCAAAACTGGACATGATAGTCACAAATGTTGTTATGAGTTAATGCTTATTTGAGTTAAGAGAACTGATGGGGATGTACTTTTAATTGTTATTCAAGCAATGTATGTATCGTGACGAACTCAACGAGTGTTGCCAAAAGGGACGGTGTGGAGTGCCCTCTGGTGGATAAACTACACAACTCCAACACTCATGACATGGTTGAAGCGTGTTTCATCCGTTTTTATTTTATTTTTTGAAATATTCATTTATCGGCCATTATAACTGCCGATATCGATAGTTTGGAAAATGCCTAATATCGGCCTGCCGATATATCGGTCTGGCTCTAATTTCTAATCTTATAAAAATTGACCAAAAGCCACAAACTCTCTGCATTACTTTCTGAAATGTTTATTATGTGGTATATTTGATCATTTTGCTATTGCATTTGATAAATCAAACAAGCTAGATCTAAAACCTGTTTACTTATGGTAAAATCAATGTAACGAACGCGTCCAGTGCCTTATTTCTCTATTAAACAAATGATCTGATGAAACAAGTGCAATTCCTTTGGTTTGAATGTGACTGTAAGAAAGAAACATACATGTATCAACAGCTGCAGTACATTTACAGACAGCTCTCCTATGCCGAGGTCATTCATCTGCCTATCAGATTTCTAGTGAAATGTTAGGCTTACAGCCACAGTTGCTACTTCAGTATTAGTCCTGCCTTTAAAACTGGAAGGCCACCATTATGGTCACTCAGGCACACGCTCCAAATCACTTACAATGAGGTGTCAATCCTGTGCACATGCTCAATGTCATTTGATCTCTACCAAAGCATGTGTGCATGTTAATACACTTACTCCTACAGATTATTGCCTATCTAAGGCCATCATGAAGCTTTCACCACTGGTCTGTTTTTCGCTCTGCTGTTTGTAATCAATAGTTTGAGCTCCTCCTCTGAGTGACATGCACCCGCGTGCTGGAACAACACCTGTTCACAGAGTACTGCACCGTGCGATCTTTATCTTTCAGAGGGACCAGCACCTTTTTTGTGCATAGTGAGATTTTGCACTGTGCCAGTGTGTCCATGTAACTTTCTATATTGGACTGCAAGCACAGCAGTGCCACAAATTACCACCTCAGCAGTCGGTATCAATTCTTGGAGATTACGACAGTGTCAAATCTGTAACCAGAAGACCTCTCATCAGCAATAACCAGTGAAAGGGTTGCATATGTTTCTAAAAGTAGCTGTTCCTCTTTCATTTTAAATTTCTGTAGATTTTTTTTTTCAATGAGAGCCACCAAATGTGGATGAAACTCACAACTGCTCATCAAAAATACTCGAGGATCTGCATCCAACTGGATAAGAGCTAGTGAACAAGAACTATTAAAAACAAAGGCCATACAACTAATGGAAAGCTGTATCTGGTTATTTGTGATGCAAATTGAACATAAAACAGCCAGTAAGAATTTACAATAAGGTGCAATTGGTTAACATTAGTAAATGCATCAGGTATGAATTATGGACATTTGCAATTATTGAGTTAACTGGTCATCCAAAGTCCAAGGTCATCAAAGCTTGGTAGGGGGAAAAGTTATCTCCATTTTAAAAAATATCGTGTATCAATCTAATCATTGCTGATAAGGTTGTTTGCATCATAAATTAAGGTCATAAATGTAGATGGTTGGTTCACCATTCATGTTCATGTTTTGACATGCACAGGATCACTTTGGTGTCTTAGAGAGTGCAGGTCTGGGTGAATGGGTTCATCTGGATCGCGCTGTGCATGGGGCCTGTTTTTGGAACCGCATCATTCAATAAGTTTCATAAAAGCCTTTGCCAAGACTGCCAAACAGATCCCCCATGGCAGGCAGCACATGCTTGGCGCATTTGTTTTAAACGGCTGCGTCCTCTATGACTTCCGCAGGGGCCTGATGCGCCGTGGGCCAGAGATAGCTGACCAGGCCATTTATTTAAGGGCTCTGCATGTTTAAACACATCTCCAAGTGCGCATGGTAGTTAATTTTCACCATATGAATTTAACTTGGCACAAGAGGACTAGATTGAGTTGTTCGCTGGGCAGTGGATGTTTTATCAGTGGCAGTGTGAGGTGAGAAATCACATGGACTTGGCAAGACAAACAGCAGTAAATTACAGCAGATGTCCTTTACAACCTCTTAAACAAAGGACATGATTTTATGTACATTACTGACTATAAAAGATCTATTGACTATAGTATGCTATACAAATTAAGACATTATCGAAAGTAATGTCTGGAGTCTTACCCCCTGTAAATCAGGGGGTCGAATTGGGAAAACTGTTTGAAAACAGTCATTATTTTTGCAATTCCATCAGGTGACACAAGTGGTGCAGAAATGACATTGCAGCTTTATGTTAAATCTATCAGCAGAACTTCATTTGAATGCAACAGATTTTGCTATGAGTCTATTTAGAGCGAATTATTTCTATTAGATTCGAGTAGATCTATTAACAGTTAATTTTATTGATAACACAGCTAAACATCTGTCAAGGACGCCTGTGACATCATCTCACGTATGAAGATATTGCAATGCAGTCTCAAAGCCCCTTGAGAGTCAGTGTAGCTAATGAAATTATTCTCCTAGCCTCAGGATAAACAAACATTAAAGAACGGTGATAGAAAGAGTGGGAAAGTGAGTGGAATACAGAGTGGGTAAAGCCTGCTGTTTAAAAGGAGACACAAGAGGTCTTTTCACCACTCCGTGAACATTGTGTTTAGAAACGTAACTAACTGGCTGATAGTTACATCAGATAATCAGTGTTGTCATGACATTATCAATGCAGACTCAGAGTGATATGGCTAAAAAATGATGTGGTTCATGAGCAAAGACAGATAATTTCAGGTTAAGTCCTGCGCCAGCCGAGAAACCGAAATTGAGATAAAGGGGAACCCTGAACACACACACAAATGATAGACAAGCAGTGTTTCTGTAGCTTTCTAAATATCTGGATAAGAAGTAATGCCTATCCCCCTTAACTTTTTTCTGTTTACAAAACCAGTGTCATCAAAAAGTAACTTATTTCAGGGATATCTGTTTCAGGGAGTAGAGAAAATTGAACTGTGTCATTTCCATTAAAAAGTTACTTTGAGCACCTTGAAATAATTTCATGCATGGAAAACATCATGAGTGCTAATTTAAGTTCAACTGAAACACTTGGCAACTTTAAAACTGCCTTACTTTGTGGGTCAGTCAGTTCTTTGAGCAATTCAAAGAGTCGTAAACGACCACAGGGGTGTTGCTTCAACAACAAAAGGTCTTTGCCCTGAAGGGCTATTTCAGGATGCAGTCTTCAGAGAATGGCTGCAGTGTTGATTCACCTGCATCTACTGTAAGTCAGCTTCATGAAGGCCAGTGAGGAGCCCCGTACAGCCTGTCAACCTGTCAATCTCCTTGTGTGTGTGTGTGTGGAGAGAGAGAGAGAGAGATCACTCCTGCAGAGGTAAACTAATCCTGCCCTAAAGAAAGCCTTGCACCCAGAGTAAAGAGCAGAAGGGACAGCTGATGGGGTTAGTGGGTGTCTTGCCGTGCCATGAAATGGCTGCCAAAAATAAAATGATTTGTTTCTGGAGGTTAAGTTAGCTCGCTTGCTTCTTTAAGGCTGCTAATAGACAGAAGGCATAGTCTGTTGGCCAAAAAGTTGGGTGAAAATGGTCTTCTTTCTTAAAATTTCCCTCTGGCTTTCCGAAGCAGCTCAGGGGGACAAATATAAAGGGTTTCTGGGAACTGTGTGGTATTTGTAGGGCGGCATGCATGGGGCAGGGTGTGGAAGGGCCAGTACAATGTAGCCAGCAGGCATTGGAGGTATTTCTCAGCTGATCTGTACTGTCCGGGAAACAGGTCACAGTTACAACCTCTGACCTCACAAGGGTGGACACCCAACCTGTCAATCAAATTGGGAACACCACACCCCTGACTCCTAAACAAATAACTTCTAAATAAATAAACAATGAACCAACAAAGCTAAGCATTAAGAGGGCAGATCGTATATACTTTAGATGTAACTAAGCGACAAAACAGTGGGTGCTCATGGGAAAACATGTCGCACAGGAGAACGGTTAGGTGAAAATCTGTTACGTAATCTTTAAATGTGAACCACTTCTCATTTGACTACATTTGTGATCAGTGTAATTAGTGTAACTGCATAATTGCTCTGTGTGACTCGGTTATATTAAGGTTAGGGACACACCTGAGGTTACTGTGACAGCTCGTATGTCAGTAAGTGTACCTCATAATACTGTGAGGTTAACACGTGGTTAGGGCAAAGTGAGTGTCTTAAAGGTGGATTAGTTTTAAGCTGAATTACTGGACTCCTGCTGTGCAGGGCATACACTTGGGTCCATGGGGAAAACTTTGGCCTTAGGATCACAGTGGGGATCCATCTGTGCCGCTGAGGATGACGTGCTACTATATATGCACTGTTGTACAGACACCATGCCCCCATAATCGCACTGTGCCATCAAGCTAGAGACCATCAGCCTTTGTGATTTCATAGTAACGACAGCACAGATGGTCACAGATGGCAGGGTGGCATGGAAATACGCACTTTCTGATTATTTTGGCATTGGACCTCCCATATGTGCACATATTCTCTTGGTTACCTTTTGTAGTTTTGAGTTTTGTTGTAAAGGAGAATCATTTTGAATTATATCAAATTGGAGATGATTTCAGTAGCCACTAGCCAGTATTGTTTTTTAGAGGTGCACTATGGATGTCAACGAAACCTTACTTTTTAAGGCTTGTCATTTTGAAAATCACAAAGACTGAATTGATCAAAAGATTATATAGGTACCAAAAAATCATAGAGACTTGGGAGTGGGCTCTTTTGCTAGTAAATATCCACCCAGAACACCATAGCAACATTGTGTTTTTTAAAGTTCATACAATTAATTCAAAGTTGTTTAGACTCCAAATTTCCTAAACTGATCTTTGTTTGTTTGGAACAACAAATGGGTAAGGATCACTTGGTAATTATTTATAGGCAGTTTGTGTACTTATGTGAACTTTACAAATCAAATATCTTGGGATTAAACACACAATGCTCTTATATGAGCAACCCTCCAGCATTTAATAGCGTAACTTGAGCAGCAGAGAGCAGCTCGGGTGGCATGCATGAAAACCCTCCATTTCTCCCAAGGGATTTCAGGTCACTCAATTTGCTCTGGTGAAAAAAGTGTCCACAGTGTGGAAGTGATTAGTTTTCCACCACAAAATGGCCACCAGGCAGTAGACCACATGATTATAGATTTATCCATTTAGTGTGAAGGAGCAACAGTGGCTATGGGGAGCTTTCATAATTTAGGTAAATCACATTTTCCCCAAACACATGATGTTTCTTTTGGCTCTCATGTTGAAAGTGTCAAAGAAAATCAATAAGGTCTTAAAGCTCTGCATATTTTCATTTGTGCTCAATGTTGCTCCATGATTAGCCAGTATAGCCCCAGGATAACCCCACCAAAAGATAGGGTAAGACAATTCAGCCGTCTATTTGGTATAAATAGACAAGAATGAAAAGAAAATAAACTGGTAATTTTTAAACTGATCAAATGTTTGTTTTATGGGTGAGTAGAATGTGTAGAATCTAACAGTGAGTAGCATAATGGTGATCAGTGGCTGGTGTTTGAGGTAGTGTAGTGGAGTATAATACTTTTTCTGACTTAAACCTATATGATAATGCTAACATAAATTCCATGTGCAGGCGTGTAAAGACATTAGGTGTCCTAGATTACACAAATTTACACAATATGATAACGATTGAAAATCCCATTCAATGTGTAGCCTAGTCTGTAATCGCCTAGTTTTTTCTACAGAAGCTTTGCTGTCATTTATAAGTAAACAGATACGTTTTCGACTGAATGAGTGCTGATGGGAGAACCGTTAATCCTGTTGTTTAAACAGAGTGATACAGGTCTCTTCGTGCATTGTGAAAATATAGCTATAGACTTGAGTAGTAGAAGATCAAACACAGAAAAGGGCGGTTCGTACAGCGGATCAATTACAGAGTGACAGTACTCATTACTTTGGAAGGAGAGTCAAGTTGAACGTCTTTCTCTTCTCGCACACACACACAATTTAGTTTTCAACCCCATCAATTATTAAGCAGTGTAATTTTACTTTGTCACACATCTACTCTATACTCATGCCCTGGCCTTGTGAGCTTTGCAAACAGAAGGCTTGTGTGATCATACTTGAGGTAACAAGTCTCAAGCGCCTCATAATTACAGAGATCTAAAAGCCAATGGTGCCCAAACCGCATCAGCTTCAAATGCATCTTTTTATTGACTTCTCTTCCACGTAATTACATATTTTAACCAACAGAAGTGAAGAATGAACCAGGAAACTGATTGGATTGTTAGCCGAATGGAGACAGTCGATGTCTGTCAGTAAAGAACGTGATGAGCTGTATTTAAAGCTTTCACTTACAATATTGTATCGGAGGCACATCTTTTAAGGTAAGCAGAAGGCAGTTTTAAACACAAGTAGAGCATAACAGAGGTGGTTTTGATAAATAGACTTGGTGTCAATTTGTGAATTTCAAATTAAGCAGCACTGTGAAAGAAATCAATATTACGCTCTTGGGAAAAAGCAAGAGCAGAAGATTAGAAATGCTGATTTATTAAAACCACTAAGATTAACCATTAAGATTGAGAGCTCTGTCACACAAGGCAGAAATCTTCTTGAAATGAGAGAACACAAATTTTCTGTGATAAAGATAAAAAATAACCAAAAGGTGTATTACTTAATCGTGTGATGAGCTCTACTACAAAGCCTAGTGAGCTTTCTTGCTGCCCACATAGCATTTTGGAGCATCATCTGAACCGATTTAGTATAATCTACATTTGCAACAAAATCAGAAACCGTGTGATACTCTTAATAAACAAATGTGGGTGTTTTTAAAGTCCGTTTTTATCATTAAAAATGGTTACATTTCAGTATTCAATGAATTTAATTGATAATATTTCTTCCTTCATTCTCTATCTTGGATTTATTTTTTCAGTTTGTTGCTGTGCATAACATGTGATGCTTAGAATTTAGTGTATAATTGTTGCATTATTGCTTCACTTTTGGGCCAGCATTCGTATTAGGAGGAAAGCTAAGCTACTGTTTAATGCTTGCAAAAGCTAAAAGGAGGCATCTTGAGTGAGCCTCTAGTCATTGTATTTAAATATTAAAAAAAATATGTGGTTTTGACGTCACTCTCTAAACATGAGGTTAAATATTTGGTAACATTCTCGTTTGCTAAAAAAATTGCATCAGATAAGACTCATGTTCACCCCTCAGACTGAAAGAAAAATAATGAGATAACAAAAGAGCAAAAGGGTGCCACACCTCATGCTTATCTCCGGTTGATTATACTGTGATGACCAAAACTGCACATTACACTCCGTCATGGTTACTCTGGTGGAGTGAATGAGAGTGTAAACACAGCTGCAGGAAATTCAAAGCTGTTTTTACCCCAGCAGGAATGGCTGTGGTATATCCTTGCAGTGTCAATTCATTTGGTTCATTGAAACATTTCAGTGGCTACCCACCTAACACTGAAGTACCAAGTTTGTAGTCAGCTGGTTGTTCTTTTGCTTTGGTGCTGAGGGAAGTTAGTTTGATGGATACCACTTTCTGCTCTCTTTTTATAAAAAAAAAATATATATATATATAGCTTTTTTATTGTTATGAACAAAGGGATTCATAAAAAAGCTCTGTGTAGTGCATTCAGTTTTCGGTGTGTACCTGGCATAGCTCCTGCCTCTCTGGAATATATATACTGCCAGCCCCCCCAAAAAAGTCGCTGTTTAGATTTAAATAGGAAAATGCTTAAGAGTCAAAGTTTCTACATGTGTCTAGCATGTTATATGGCTTAAAAACTAAGTCGGATTTGGTGGAGTAGACTTTACAGAGTGCTTGACTTTTACATTGCCAATACAAGATTTTGACCTTGATGTAAATATCAAATTATTATTTAAAAAAAGAGATGCATCCATATTTGGTCAAGATCTTGTATTGACAGTGTAAAAGTCAAGCACTTCCCAAAGACTTAAAATACATTTAAGGTCTAGAGGTGCCAATTCATGTGTGAAAATTATTCTTCATGCTCCCTCCCAACCATTCTTTCACAATCTGAGCCTGATGAATCTTGGCATTGTCATCCAGGAATATGGCCATGATGTGTCTCTCTACATGGTTGTTTATTACAGGGTTTCTCAACTCCAGTCCTCGCGACCCACTGCTCTGCATATTGACCCAATTATTGATTCTTAAACATTTAAATCCAAACAGCAATTTTTTTCTTTCTTTCTTTCTTTCTCATATTTAAAAAAATCGGCATCGATTTGGCTAAAACACACACCAATTCACATTACATTGAAAATGGTTCAACATGGACTTTTTGTTCATCTATTCCCAATAGCCACTGCACAGTAAACATCAGTAAAGAGTGGCAGTTAAACAGCAGTGGGGGATATTTAAAAAGTGATGCTGTGTCTCAGGTTGGGGGTCTGGTGTCTTTTTTCATTTGTGCAGATGGAACTCTCATGCTAGTTCCACCCCGCAGTGAGAGATCAAGTGATTGGATGTTATACTCTATTCATCACTCTTCTAATGAGCTCATTGGTCCACAGGTCTGTAGTTAACCTTGTTTGTAAGAACAACACTTTGGGTAATTGAGCCTTCAGCATCATCAATCAAATGGATGTGCCAAGAACCATTTCAGCTTGGGCTTCTTTTTGTGTTAGCTATGCCAAAGATGGCATGTTACCAGCCACTGGTCAACAATAGCCATGAATTTAAATATCAAAAACAAATTGAAACTTGAACCACACCTGTTCCTGCATTGTAAACTCTGGCTTTTGTGGGATGTAAACAAGGCTTCTGATATTCAGGTTGAAAATTGAGATTCATTGTTGCCAGGCAACTCATTATTTGCACAGTCCTGAACTGGTCTCTGTAGTTTGGTTAAGGGCTACTCGGTGTACACAAGATTACAGACGGGCTCAATGATGGCTCTTTAAACAAGCACAATGTTATCGTGTGCCAGAGGACATATGCGCAGCGTGTTTGTGCTGAAATCTATCGTTCGTTACAGTCACTGAAAGTGGCTCAAACTGGATTACTGCAACAGAGTAGGACAAATGTGTGCTTTGTTAGTTAGTTCCCTCAGTAATCAATCCGTTTGGACACTTTCTACAGGCCAGATGTTGCTCCAGTAGCCATGGAGACAATGCTTAATATGCTAGAGCCAATGTTTGACTGAATTTAAGATGAGAGAACACTTTGAATACAACCAGGGTTTCCAATGTGGCAACAAGTACAACAATGAACACCCCTTTCTTCAGCACGGTGATGTCAATAGCCTTGCATCTGCATCAAAAGCCATGCCCCTGGCCAGAAAGATATCCCAAAGGCAGGGAATACTGGGAATGATCACGGTAAAGGAAAGATCCTTTTACCTTTAGCTCAAGGCACTGAACTATTCAAGTGTGGCTAATTTTGCCTGTGAGCTTTGAATTGAATGCACAAATAAATTAGCATTAAACCCCTCACTGAGCAGCGACAACTCGTTCATGCAAAACACAATGAAATTTATAAAAAGCCTCATATTTGAATGCTATAATGTCTTACTAAAGTTTTGATTCTGACCATTAATACATTCATGCAAAAACAGATGAGTAAACAGTGTGAAGCAGCATGTGTATTTATAGTTACATTTTGTAGCATAAGTCTGTTTGATTCACTGCCTCTCATCTTATATCTGTATCATATTTGATTCACTGCTGCTGTGAATAGCTGATGATTTTCAGAGGCGTTTCTGAGCTTTTCTTTAAGAATCCACCAGATGGCTATAAAAATAAACCCTGCTAAATATGTGCAGTGTGGGTGACTATATGACAGAGGAGCTGACAAAAATACGCTCCATTGCCTCAGGCAACTTTCTTCGGGAGACAGGATCTGTAACGTACACAGAGAGAAAGGAACACAATGTGAACGAGGACAGAATGTCAGTGTGCTTTTGTACATGTCGGTGTTGAGATTTTATCCAGAATTATACGGTCACAAGGTGACAGATATATTTTTCTCTTTATTTTCACTTTTCATTTACACTCTTCATAGCATTAGAAATAGCTTGAACGAGAATAATATTGAAAGCATTATATTTGATGGTTATTCATGTGGATAGGAAAGTGGGCGGAGGTAATTCCATGCAAACACTGAAGTCTCTGTCCAAGACTAATTTCAAAAGGTACTGTACATCCTCTCTTTTCATGCACACACATGTTTATATTTGCTCAGTCTGCATGGGTTGGGAGTCTGCATGTAAATATAGTCTAACGTGTAAACATGACTCATTTATTACATAACTATACACCCTTTTCTGGATCTCTCATCAGTAAAGCGGTGTATCAGGAGTGTTGATTTGCAAGACAGCTCTCCAGTCCAGTATCTATTGATTTTGTTTTTCATTGATGTGAGGGGATGACAACAGGTCCAATCACTAAACACCACACAGGCTCATTTCATATTATCTGACTGTATTATTAACCAGATGGCAATGGTACTTCAGCCATCTGTGCTTTTGTTCTAGCCCAAAATTCTAATTGGCCAAAAGGAGTTTGTAGGCCCTGAAATACCTGCCACCT
The DNA here is from genome assembly GCA_030378365.1 of Hybognathus amarus. Lineage (NCBI taxonomy): Eukaryota > Metazoa > Chordata > Actinopteri > Cypriniformes > Leuciscidae > Hybognathus > Hybognathus amarus. The sequence goes on along the minus strand of JAQIUQ010001019.1, from coordinate 265,940 downwards.
GTTTTGAGCTTTATGTGGAGTGAATATAAACTGGTACCTGATTGAAATGGGTTTGATGTTTGGGTAATTTATATAGTAAGATGGAGTACTCTAATGAGTTTGGGGTTTAATTAATAGATGTACATCTGGTGAGTCTTTTAATAACTAATGAGATTAATTATTTTTGTCTGTTGTTAAGACAAGGATACTGTAGCTCTGTTCCAAAATCTAGAAGATCTCTTGCTGTCTTCTGTCTATAAAGACAGCTGCCTTGTAAACCGTTTTATAAATGCTTTATCAACTACATGTCACACTAAACTCCTGACAATTGATTCCAATTGAGTTTGATGTCAGGATGTTGCTATGCTAAAGGCATGATAACCTAATAAGAGTAAAATTAAGCTCATAAAAATACTGTAAGATAATCTAGTTTAAAACGGTTTATTTTAATGTTGATAATCAACTTTGCCTCAACCACTATCTTGTACTATTTTGTCTCAATGCATTTGCTTGGTTTTGGAACAAAGCAATAGTGTACAGAGCTGAGTATGTGCTTTTTATTGTCTTTTTCTAAGTGATGGGACATGATGGAAACCGTAAAAGCTCTCAGGTGTGTGTGTGTCAAGTGTATACTGTCTATCCCCAGGACTGGATATTATTATGAGGTGTTTTGTCTGCATGGTTCATTACTGTTACAGCAGAGCAGGTGAGGTTATACAAGCTTTAATTAGTCACCAGGGAGAACATACTTGTATCTTTGGTTCATTTGGGCTTTTAGCAGACAGCTTTTGTGTTTCTTTTTTTCTTTTTAATTTTATCATGAGGACTAGTACAGAAAAGTGCTTATGTGGTGAACCTGGGTATGTTGGGATATGTCTATAATGCATAAACTTATAGCAGCAAGTATTCTCCGATTTCAGGATGAGAGAGACTTAGTGTATGCACAATGCAAATCAAACCTGACATAAATTAAGCTTATGTGCAAAAGCAAGCTGATTAACACAAACTATCTAACATTGGTTGATGGTATGAGAACCATTTATGTTTGCTGCATATTTATCCACATATTCAGAAGGTTTTAACTGCATCCATGTGCCTCAGTGAGCATGTTACCAAGCGGAGAAAGCTGAGTCTGGAATCACCACACATTCCCAAAGCACCATTCTAATACTTGGATGCTCCAGTAGTTATAAAAGCAAAGCAAGCTAAATATAGACCACGGCTTGCATCCTCCCCCTAAGCTGATGGCGTACAACAAGACATCATGGTACTGAGCAAGGGACTACCATTTTATTGACCCATTATCATATTTGTAGACTGTGATTCAGACGTCCTGCCCACAATCTGTTTGCTATCCATCAGATGCATATTGCTTAGAAAACAAGGAAGTAATTTCTCAGCCTGGATTGGCTGGCTTTACTCAGACTTCCGGGAGCAAGGGGGCACCGTATTTTCAGTCTACCTGCAAGAAAGTCATGTTTACAAGGTACTGGACTGATACAAGGAGAGCTTTTAAGGATGAAATAATCACTGGATGTGCCAAACGTTTGCCAGGTTAGTGACATCAAATAATTTAATAATGTTGAGAGTTTAATGTGTGGCACTTAGTAACTTAACTAGATATCCATGAGCAGACCTGTATATTCTGCTTTTTACCGGATTATGTGGAAATAGGGTTTTTTGCTTGTTTTTTGCATGGGGCTGTACATATTTTCCCACATTTTTTCTAGGGTTTTCTGTTTTTGGATTGCAGTACCTTAATTTTTTCCATTAATTATTTATTCATTTGTATTTTTTTTATTTTCATAGATGTCTGTTATGGTATATTTCAGAAATACTCGACCCTAAGTGACACTTGGTAATTTGCACTACATGTCAGTCAGACAGTGTCTAAAAGAACTGCAAATAACACCTGATTCTATTGCTATCACACTTCTGCAGGTCCTTTCACGGCCTTTAGTCTTGAGTGCAATGCCCCGGTGATTGGGTTCTTTGTCTCAGCAAATGGGTTCTGTCAGCCCTTTGATTTCTCACTATCAGAAACTAAGGCGGTGGTGTGAGAGTTAACAAGATCAGCCTTTCTTACACTCCCCACATAAAATGACCCAATGCTGTTATCAATGGTCCAATTCCTTACATAGTGCTTATTGATGTTTCCCAGTAACCGCAGTGACAAATGCCATGATAGCCATCCCAGCATACCCTACTGACCACAGCCTGATGTGACACTATTAGCTTGCTTCCTGGGGGGATGGACAGGGGAGATGATTGTGGCTTGTATTTATTTAGCATTTAAAGGGGGGGTTGACTGCGATTTTACTTTTTTTCATTTTAAATAGTGTGTAATGTTGCTGTTGGTGCATGAACAGTATCTGCAAAGTTGCAGCGCTGCAAGTTCAGTGTAAGCAGAGATATCATCTTTTAAAAATTCAGGAAGTATAATTGCCTACAAAAACGACTCGATTGGGACTACAGCTAGGTTATGGTACATCACTAACCTACACATTTGCATCAACCCCTCCCTCAGCATATGCTGAAAATGGCATGCACATATTTCTGAGGCAGGTCGACTCGTACAAGATGTGGTGTTCACGCAGCTGTCAGGTCTTGTGTTCGGGCTTCCCATGGACGCTATTCTTCCTCAACAATGGATACAATTTATGTTTGATTATGTTCCTGAAAATGACGATCGTAATCTAGCAAGTTCAACACTGGATTCAACAAGAAACTGTTACTAAAACATGAAGCAGTTCCGACTTTAAAACAAGAGTCAGCAGTTATTGGGCCACAATCTGTAAGTAGGCTAAGACTTCATCATTTTAAATGTATTTGCATGTATAATTCAAGACGTAGCCTTGTGTTTTATTTTTTTCAAATGCCAGCACTGGCTTTAGCCACTACTAGTTAGACTATGCTATTTTATGTCTACAACAAATGCGTACAAACATTATGGACCTGAATTTTCTATAAGTACTATAAGTTTCTAATAAGTACTTTAAACGTATTTTTCATGTATATATGCTTTATGACGTTATTTTCGATTTGATCAAGAGTGTAAACATGCCAACGCTGTTTAAGTACAACATTAGTAGCCAGTCAGTTGCTATTGTTGCCAGTCAGATGCTATTGTGTAAAACAAACGTGTATAAAGTTAAAAAATGTAGCAAATTATCATTCAGAAGCGTTTAGTAAGAGCCGTGTGTGGTGACGTTCTGTTTGACTCTATTCATCGTGGCTTTCTCGGTCTGATTCTGCCTGAAACTGATACTGCAGTTCGACACATATTTACATCTGGACCGGAGCTCATGACATACCCGTTTCGCCCGTAAAGGTAATGGGCGTTAATCTTCCGGACAACGTGAGCAACAGTTTAGCCAATCACAACACACCGGGCCAAACTAACCAATCTATTTAAATACTGAGCCTGAAACTGATGGAATCACCAAACATTCACAGTTAGGGTTTCATAGTCATTATCTAAATCATATTTTGGGATTTCAGATACCACTATCTGAATGATCAACAGTGTGTTGAAACTCCAAAACCACATCAATCAGAGAAATAAGATCGTTATTGTGCTTTATTAATGAATAACTTGTTAAAGACTCTTCAGATAATGCAGATTCAATCACATCACACAACCTAATCACTGTAGAATGTGCTTTGAAATGTAGGCCGCATTATGAACAGATTTATATATATATATATATATATATATATATATATATATATATATATATATATATATATATATATATATATATATATATATATATATATATATATTTATTTATCTAGTCATTTAATGATTCACCCCCAGCATTAGTGGACATACTTTTTGTAGAACATAATCTAATGTTTAATAATAATCTATGTTTTCTGTTTGGGAACTAAATGTATGGGACAAATGGAGGCTGTAATGTTTCTGCCCTCACTCCACCCTCTAGTGGACAGTAATATAAATTATCATGCTAAATTATCACACTGATAGAGTAAAAAGAAAATTAATAATTAAAAATGTTATATGCATTTATATAGCCTACTAACAACAAACATTCTGCAATGTCAACAACAGGAAAGGCTGAAAAAAAAACCTAAACTAAACCAAATGATTTAAGTGTAGGCCTAAGTTTTATTTGTAATAAACATTTATCATAGAGGAGGGAAATAATCAGTTGGTCAATATGACCCAATAAAAAGTCCCTGATGATAAGGCAACATTAATATTATTTAAGGCAATTTATGGGCGATACCTTTTATAGAGATTTGACACAAATGTCATCTTTCAGAGGGGCAAACAAGAATTAAACAGCTCTGTACATGTGATTAATTATTACACCCATGTAAAAATGTTTACATGAAATTAAGAAAGCCTGACCTTTAATTTCTTAACAACTCTCTGTAAATACCTTTTATTACTCAAACGTAAATTGATATTGTTTGCTTTAACTGTGTATAAAGTGACAAGGATTTAAAGCATGAAAAAAATAAATATACTATCTCATGAAATATAGCACAGTATTACAAATTATGTGGCATCAAGTGAGTTGGTGAACTCTGTGAGTATGGCAAGCCATATTAGCATGTAGATCTATTTTTCTGTTTTTAATTTAGTAGTAGACTTACATTTTTTAAACAAATAACAGAAATCTATAGGCTACTGAATTACAACTAACTAAAAATAAGTAGGCTACTAGTATTTAATGGAAAAGTAAATGTAATCAGGCGCATGGTTTCCAATAAGCAAAACTAGCAAGTAGCCTACAATTTGTTCGTGCAGCTTGAATTATATCGATAATTCGCTTTTTAAATGCTATGGAAAAAGGCAAATATGTAAAACAGTCATATACAAATAGGCCTACCTAACGAGAAAAGAGGAGAAAACATTTACTAGAAAGCATCATGCTTAATTGTGGTTGCAGTTAGGCTACTGTGTTCAATTTTGTTTGGTAAAACATGTAGGCCTACAATTAATAATAAATAATCTGTAAAGGTAATAGATATTTCCCTATACAAAGGCCTATGTTATGTTATAAATGTGTTGCTGTTTTTCATAACAAATGCTAATGGTATAAAGTTCAAACCAAATATATATGCTCTTGTTTGTAATAGACATTAGCCACACTGTTGTATTAATAGATATAGCCTACAAATGTAAATACGGCTTGCCGCACGGGGAGGGGAGAGAAAAATAGGGTGGAGGCGAATGAGGGTGATGGATAAGTCCAGACAACACCCTAAACCGGTTTAAAGTATATTCCTAGTAATTGTATGTGTGTGAGAGAATGCCACGGGCTCCGCAGAATTTCCGAGGCCCGAAAGTGCGGAGCAGCACAGAGCCATGCTTGCGTCTTTGTTTGTTTTGCACGTTTCCAAGCGATGATAACGCGAATTCGGTTAGCGTTTGAGGAAGCAGCCCCTAGAGTTGGCTTGCTCAGGTCTGGATGTATCTGATTGGAGTAGCAGCAGTCAGAGTGGGTGATCACAGGGAGGAGGGAGAGACTCTGAAGTGGCTTTTCTGCGTGTGTGTGTGATTCTCCAGCGGCCATGTTAACCAAGAAACCCTGCGCTGCCGCTGCTACTGCTGTCTACCCGACTGGTAAGGAACCCAATTCCCGGATCTAAGAGGGGGACGCAGCACGTTAATTCTCCGGATCGGATTTTGGAGATGGATTATTTATCCGATTTAAATGCTCCATAACGCGTGTAAGGCTCGCAGCGTTTTGTTTCATTGCTCGTGGTGACTATAGGGTTGATAACGTTACAGTAGCTATAATCCCCGGAAACACCGTTAAATAAAACGGCTGCTTTTGTAAATGCTGATTTAAATTAAATCGTTCCTGTTGCTATAGTGACTATTAAGAAACCAAGCTCTCTGGATTAATGGCTCTTAGATTTTTGGGGGTTTTATAGCTCTTGTGTCTGTATAAAAGGTTTTCGTTGTGCTAATGTTGCTTTTCGTTTGTTAAAAAAATAGTGTAAATAGTCTGGTTCTCTTTACATTTCTTTATTGATTAACGCCTGGTGAATCGATAGGCTACAGTTTCCTTTTCTGTAGATCTAGTCTTTTATGATCTCTTTTGCCTTTTAAAACTACTGTCAGGTTAAATCAATTGTGTAAACATGTTTTCAAAATACTCGTTTGCTCATTTCCACAGGCAAAGGGGGTGAGATTTGCCAGCTACAGTCTTCCCCGGACTGGGCATCGGGGGTCCCCGGGCTGTAGCAGGGACTGAAGCCACATCACCCGTCACACTACCACCACTCAGGAACAGCAACTCTCTCACGGTAAAATTAACCTTCTTGCATGCACTTTCCACAATGCATGCCTCCCGAGTCCTCCTTTGTTCTCATAGTCTGAGTTTTGCTACAATGTTAGCATATATTTTGGCTTGTGCATTGTTTGTGCACAGGAACCAAGGGTTTTCCAACTTAATGGCAAAGACCACATGACAATTCCCTCCCTAAAATAAAGGCTGCTATTTATCTTTAAGTAGAAACACTGTCTGACATGACATAATATTTTCAAAGTTAAGATAATAGTTGGTGTTTATATTGTAGAATGTACTAAATCCAGTGCTAATTAAAATATTTACTTGTTATTAGTTTACAATGTGTGTTTTCATACACTTGTAGATTCATATTAGAGGTAAATGTACCTGAAGAAACCAGTCTAATTTTAATTGATTTAATGCTTTTCACAATAAATGTTCACTATAGTTTTACAAAGAATAGTTCCTTACATATTACACTGAGTGAGATAAAGGTTAGTCAACACAGTAGCTTTGACAGCCCTAAAAAATAAATGTATTAAAATATTTTTTCTCTCTTTTAACATTTTCAAACAGTGCTCTCTTACGGCCTTCTGAGGGCCTCCCAAACCCCAGTTTGAAAAACACTTTTTATACCATGTGTAAAGGGCCCTGAAGTAAGGGTCTGTGATTCATACAGAATGCAAACCTGTTACTGGATTTTAACTTCGTATTTTTGATGCACATCATTGCTTGTACAGTAAATGACTTTGTGAATGCAGCTAGTGGAGTACAAAATAATCAGATTGTATGTTAATTTTGTGAGTTACATTAGCAATGCATGACAAAAAGAGTCTTCTCTGAGTCTTATATGGATACAATGAATTACAATGTAATGATTAGACAGTGTACTGTATTTGGAAGGTATGCATTTTTAAGATACAGTAGCCAGAAGAATCGGACAGTAGTTTAAATATGTTGGAAACCAAAATGCATGCTTTAAACCTATGTTTTGATACATTAATTTGATATTTATTTTGAAGAAAGGCATGGAATATACATTTAAACGGTAATCAAATATTCAGATATGTGCAGTAGTAATTTTCAGTGCATGGCTCTCTTAGAGTCATTGGTTGATGTATTGTGTGGAGATGTTGCCATTGTTGGGGGATGGGAAATTCTTAGGCCATCAGTGTGACGCCAACAGGAACAGCTGAAATCTGTCTTCTAGTGAATTTCCTTATGTAAAGCTATACATCCAAAATCTTAATCCATTGAGCCTTCACGTCATGATGTAGGACTAAAAAACATGATATTTAGCGAAAAAATTAGTCCGTTTGCTAAAACACATGCAATGCATGACAATGAAATGCTGCTCAATAATATTAGTAATGTTTAAAGAATAGCAGTTTATGTAAATAGACATTATTTAATAAAATAATTGGATCGATGCCATTTATGACTAAGTAGCTGTGAGTTCTTTTAGCTGTCATTCTATTAGGAGTAAATATAGACACAACTCGCATGGTAGGCACATTTCTGTCTGTGCATAGTCTTACAAAACAGAATTCCTGCCACATGTAATGAATTCAATTACGTCTCAGCATTGTATTTGTAAATCTAGCTCGTCAATCAACATTTATATTTTAAGACATTTAATTGCTAATCTAAGAAGGAAATTTATTGAATGTCAATAGGTCTTATTTCAATGGATAAAAAAATAAGATAAAATACAAATACAAATATGATTAATGATTGAGTGAGAACTTGTTCAGGTTTTCTGCAGATCCAATTATAACATAATAAGCTTATTGGGAATTATAACTTCCATCTTGCTCTCGCTTATTACTTAGGCTACATGGTGATTAGGTGTCATGATGAGCTATGATTTGATGATGCTTAAGTTAACAGTAATAACAGTAATGATTTCGAAGGGCAGTACGTTGGGCTCATTCATACTTGGTTTATATAACAGATTGCATCAACAAATTAGAGCTGATTGTGTATACATATACATAAAAGATTTTAAAAATCATTTCTGATGTGCTTTTCGAATTCACAGTCCAGTTACTGTATGTATGGCAGTTATTAGTGGGACATTTGGGGACACGCTCTGTGTTGATTTTGGCTTTTTTGTGTTGAAGGTTACTTCCATTTGTAAGACGAAAGTTTTAGATCGGCCAGCCACTCATGTAAGAAGACATTCTAGTCTAAGTTTTATAGTAATTACAAGGACAGCAATACTTATTCTGTCTTTATTTTCCGTATGGTAAAATATCTGTCCTGTTAGATTTGAGTTACATACTGTAATTAAGGGCCGTTGAATCACAGATTTTAAGCACTCCTCTCAAGCCATATGTATTTTGCAGAGTATTGAGCATTAGAATGATTACCATGCTCACTACATTTCCTAGACCAAATGTGTATTTTGTTCGGCTCCAGTTGTGTCCTCTACAGCTGCCAGCAAGCATGTATTTTCTACGACCCCCACCTGTTCAGATCCTGTTTGAATTACCCAGCAGGGTGACCAAGTACAACAAAAGGTTGTAATTGAAGCTTTATTCAGATTCATTTTTAGTTCTAAAGGCTCATTTTAAGTCTCATTAATCTCTTGTGTATGATGCATGAGCTCAATATTCAGTCAGTGTGATGCATTTTTACTGCAGAAACGATATACTCTTTATGATGGCTGGTAAATTATCAAGAATGTCCTGCCTTATAATGTCCTTTCAGATTAGATATTGGTTACATTTATATTTGAAGGATAGTTTTTTTAAACTAGAAGCATTTCATTAAACAGAACATCATTGTCACTATTTTAGTTTTGCATTAGACATGACCAAAGCAAAACATATTCCTGTATTTTGAGTGATTTTAGAGCAGATTGCATCAGAACCTTTGGATTTAGAGTTCAAGCTGGGTATTTATTTGTATCTTTAGTCAGTGGTGTAAACATCAGTACTTGCCATCTGGGTATTGGAGATAGGTTGAGATAAAAAGGATCTGTAAATATCAGAAGTCTTGCAATGCCCTAATATGCTTTTACACTTGGAGATTATCCCTCTCTCTGCATGTGAAAACGGAAAGGCTGAGATTAGACAAAGCACAGTTTAGTGGATCATGAATATTATCATTCAAAACAAAAAAATAAACGCTAATATGTTAAAATTACCCGACTAAAATAATAGGACAACAGACCTGTCAAGGGGAGTCATGTTCAAATTTAAGAGGTTATGTTTTGTATAAAATGAGAAGGTTGCTGCAAACATCTTACTGAAGTAACAGGATGTCCTTGTAAAAACAAGATTCAGGGGTAATCACATTATCAAGGAAGTAAGCATCTTGCAGGGCAGGAGATTCAGGAAAGCAGGAAATTCATGTTTAATGACCTTAAATAAACAACAACAAAAATATTTTCAAGTCTCCCATAGCTGAATTCCACATGCAAAAAATGAGATATTGTCTAAAATCAAAAAGCGTTTAAACGGAAAGGTTGATATATTGCACTACACGCACTGGACACCTAATCTCTTTGATCAGTTATTTAACATACTGAAGTAAATGAAACAAACCAGGACCCGTCATGTGTCGGAAGTCAAAAGCATAACAAGGGATACACATAAGTGCCTAGTCTGCTGTTATTCTGCAATTGTTTTCAATCAAGCTGTTCTTTTCCTCTATGGATTATGTCCTGATCTCTGGTCTTTACTATAGGAAGCTTCATTTCTATTGATCCACCAACAATAGACAATGAGGATTTTGTTGTACTTTGGGTTTTACTTTGTCCAAACTTTGCTAAGCAAAAGAATCAAGTTAAGTAATAATGCATGCAAATAAACATGGAATGAATTTTTTGCGAGCCTGTCATGGAAAAACTTCAACCAGGATTGACAGAGTTGGAATGGCTTGGATATTCAAGCCATTATATGGCTGGCTCTTTCATGTCAAATCTAAATGTGTGTATAAATGATCAGTCGTGTGTCCTTAATTTATTTAGGGAACAATCCTGAAATGATGCCTCTTGATTTTATTTTACCTCATCCAGGCTGGAGGCAATAAGCACACAATGAATGACCATCTGCACGTCGGAAATCACCAGCAGATCCACGTCCAACAGCTGTTTGAGGAGAACAGCAACAAACGGACAGTGTTGACCGCACAACCCAACGGGTTGACACCCGTAGGTAGAGCAGGTCTGGCCATGCCGGAGAAGCAGCAAGAAAGCAGCCAGTGTCGACAAGGCAGCTCAACTTCCATCAAATCAACTGAAAGCAAACCTAAGCCAGCGCCTTTGACTCCTGAGCAGGCCATGAAACAGTACATGTCAAAGCTTTCAGTGTTTGAACACCAAGAAATCTTCACCTACCCTGAGGTCTATTTTATAGGTCCAAATGCGAAGAAAAGACAAGGTGTTGTTGGAGGGTCTAACAATGGAGGTTATGACGACGATCAGGGCTCCTACATTCATGTGCCCCATGACCATATATCATATAGGTATGAGGTACTAAAGGTTATTGGTAAAGGCAGTTTTGGCCAGGTGGTGAAGGCCTATGACCACAAGAACCACCAGCAGGTGGCCCTGAAAATGGTCCGTAACGAAAAGCGGTTCCATCGCCAAGCAGCTGAGGAAATTCGCATTCTGGAACATTTGCGCAAGCAGGATAAGGACTCCACCATGAATGTCATCCACATGCTGGAGAACTTTACATTCCGCAACCATATCTGCATGACGTTTGAGTTGCTCAGCATGAACCTCTATGAGCTCATCAAGAAAAACAAGTTTCAGGGCTTTAGTTTGCCACTAGTGCGCAAGTTTGCACACTCCATCTTACAGTGTCTGGACTCACTGCACAAGAACAGAATTATTCACTGCGACCTCAAACCTGAGAATATACTTCTGAAGCAGCAGGGGCGCAGTGGGATAAAAGTGATCGACTTTGGCTCTAGCTGTTACGAGCATCAACGGGTCTACACTTACATCCAGTCACGCTTCTACAGGGCCCCAGAGGTCATTCTGGGTGCTCGCTATGGGATGCCAATTGATATGTGGAGCTTAGGTTGTATCTTAGCGGAATTACTTACAGGGTACCCTCTCTTGCCTGGAGAAGATGAAGGGGACCAACTAGCATGTGTCATAGAGCTGTTGGGTATGCCCTCCCAGAAGCTACTGGATTCATCCAAGAGAGCAAAAAATTTTATCAGTTCGAAGGGATATCCCCGTTATTGCACAGTCACAACCTTACCTGATGGTTCAGTGGGGCTGAATGGGGGAAGGTCACGTAGGGGCAAACTCAGAGGTCCACCAGGCAGCAGAGACTGGGTGACAGCACTTAAAGGCTGTGATGACCCCCTCTTCTTGGACTTTCTAAAACAGTGTCTAGAGTGGGACCCGTCCCTGCGTATGACCCCTAGTCAGGCCCTCCGCCACCCATGGCTCAGAAGACGCTTGCCAAAACCTCCCACTGGGGAGAAAACCACCATAAAGCGGATCACTGAGGGTACTGGTGCTATAACTTCAATCTCCAAATTACCTCCCCCTTCTGGCTCAGCCACAAAGTTAAGGACTAACATGGCACAAATGACTGATGCCAATGGGAATATACAACAAAGGACAGTGTTGCCAAAATTAGTCAGCTGAACACTAATTCTTTTTCTTTTAAATTATGATATTGGAAATTGTTGTTTATATTGGAAAGCTGAGCATTCAGAAGCGTGGGTTTTTTTTTAGGAATGAGTCATTAATGCATATACACCATTAATGAACTGCTCCGTAGCACCTTTAGTTGGATTTTATTCTAGGAAAGCTCAAATGGCCAAGAAAGGGAACAACACTTTAAGGTTTTTATCTCTGGACTTTGCTGAATGCTGCTTTGAAGGAGCAGTCTGGTTCTACAATCTGGTCTTTAATAACAAAAAGTCCCACTTTGGTTTAATACCTACATAATATTGTAGCATAAAAAAAGAAAATTTAATCATCACCCTCAGATCCTGTCAAATAAATGTTGCGTTAAAGGTTAAAAATGTATTTACTAAAAGCTATTCGATCTGAGACCTGTTGCATTGCAGCCTAATGTGGTCAATATCAAGACAATATAATTTTATAAAACCCTCTAAGAGACTATGTAAGAGAAAGGGGTAAAATGGAGAGTGGATGTTGCAGACAGTAATGAGGTAGCAAAGGGAATCAATGTTTACATGATAGACTTGGTATGTGCCTATAAATCTCTTGACATTCCCTGAATACATTAAATGAGGAAAAAAGAGCGTGATGGCAAGTTTAAAGGAATTTATGCGGCTAAATGGAGATGATACTCAGCAGTACTTGACACTCTTGTAATTATAAGCTATTCGCTGGAAGAGTTGCTTTTGACAGTGTACTGTCCTGGAAGGAAAAAAAAACTTTGGTGCTTTACCTTTTTTATTTATGTTTTTTATATCTTGAAACGTAATGCTTCTGAAACAAAACAGTGTTGTGTAATCAGTTGAGTGAAGACTTAGTTTGCAGATAAGGGTCAAGAATGTTCTTTTTTGTCTTGTCTCTAAAATGCATGCTTTTTGCTGTGATTAGGTCTAAGAATTTAAGAATAGGAAAGCAGAACTTTGCATTTACTTTAATGCAAGCAAGTAATCATGCATGATGCATATTTTAGATGGACAAGTCTCGAAACAAATCTATAGCCACAAAGACAATACAGATGGCAACATTGGCCTCATATTAGCAAGTCCACACAATGATTATGTAAAAATATAAGGATATGCAGAGTTAAAATTCTTAAAGGTTGTTCCCTTTTTTAAAAAAAATTATGTTACAAACAAGTTATTAATAACACTTTTCCCCAAATCCAAAACAGTTGGATTTGAAAGAATATTTCTCTTTAGAACACAAAGACTGGCCATTTTTGTAGCATTTTTGACATGGAAAGAATAATTTGACTGACATGGGTGTAAAAGCTTAGTAAGTTTAACTTATTTATTTCATTTTATTGTGTCAATGAAGAGCTAATATAGGAGGAACCAGTGGAGGTGGCTTGTATATCAATGGATTGATTTACGGTGCAATGCACAAAAATATATATCTGCCACTACTTTGAAATCCTACTCTAGCAGGGGGTAGTCCTGCTTATTTTCACCCAGTCATGGATTGGGGGTGTGGAAGGAGGTCAAACTATGGGCTGTCAGGGAGACCAGCAAAGCTGTAATGCTCATGTTGACCCACTCCCCCTCCCCCACTAGAGGCTGGCACAGTGCCCACCAGGCCTAATGCACACTGCACAGGGCCTAAGGCCCTTTTGGACACCCATAGTGCTTTACAAATGCAGACGTTACCTGCCAACATCAGCAGGCATTTCACAATGTACTTTACACTGTTTTTATTGTTCTGTGAATTGACAGCAGTGTGGAATAATTGTGCCCTTAGGTTTAATACAATGTGCCTTTGGTTATCAATGCCATTCATTTTATTTTAAACAACAGTTCTCCCTGTCATTTACTTTGAAAGACTCAAGGTGATTCTCTTGCACATGTTTGAGCATTGCCCAAAGATTGGCTACTTCCCAAACCTTGTTAAATGGGACTTGGGGACAACTGGCCGCACAGTAGAGGTTGTACATGCAGTTCCGACACTCAATCTTTTTTTCTACTATGATTTGAGGGGAGTAAACAAATAACTTTAGGGCCCTTTTCCACCTGGGATGTCTTAGTAAGAGACAACGATCACTGACAGAACAAGTGTCTTCACCACTGCATTCATGTTATCTTAACATCACAAGTATTCACGGTGATACATTTGGTTGATTTAATTACAATACAAATGAGAACACATTTTAATATTTTACCTCAGACTGTTGTGATATTCTTGTACTTTACAAATCAAGGGCATTTGGTACATACCAAAGTGCATTCCTTTCTGTGTTAGTGGCTATGTGGGAAAAGAAGCCAGATTTTCTCTTTACCTGATCAAGAGGCCATTCAAGCCACTCAAGAGTATTTCTTGAGAATGTTAATCTTTTGTGGAGAGGGATGGATGCTTGAGCTCTATTAGACAGTCACATCGCCTGTTAAAATGTCTGACAGATGTAGCATACCTCCTCTTGTTACTTGACATGGCTGGATGTATCTTTTGGGCAGTAAAAACTGCAACCCCATGAAATCCAGTGAGTAAGTTGTCATCCTAGTGTGCAATACAGTGGTAGCATTGTTGGGGAAAATCAAACCACAAGTCTGAAAGTTACATTTTAAAAGGATATGCTTTTTATAGTTTTTAAATGTATGCCCTAACTCTTGAATCAGGCTACCCACTGTCAGCTTCGTTTTTTTAAAAACAAATCTTTAACAGAGGAACAAAGTTGGCAATGTTTATATTCAGCCACAGAAATGTACTGTACATATGTGAATTTGTTCAATTCGATGTGGATGTGTACATATGTATAATGTTTTCATTTTGTGAAATGCTGCTGAAAACACTACATATATTGCTGTAGTGGGGGTTTAATGTTGGCGGCCAGTTTAATGATACTGTATGTATTGTACAGCTGATGGAAGAAGTTTTTTCTAGTGATCATTTGTTAAATTTTATTGTGTGGCTGGAATATATTAATAATAAAAGTTTTAATGTCAATCTTTACAAAATGCGGTTTGTGGTGACATCTTTAAGCAATATGAAGAAACTAAAAGCTAAGCTAACTACGGGGTTTTGGCCATTCATTTACACAACAATGGTGTTTTGATTGCCTAAAAAATAAAGTTTAGAAAATGGTAACTTTATTGCCTTCGTATAAACTACAAAAATTTGTGAAAGCTGTGACGTCATCTGCATGCATATTATCTATTCAGTCTATAGGTGCATAGTTTTTCTTTACAAAGTGACATCGTCAAGATGGAATCAGGTAGTCCAATTAAGTCACCTGTTTTGCCATAGAAAAAGATACACAAATATTGTCAATTTAGCGACTTTTCAGACTGCTTTAAAGACTAGCAACAAATCTAGAAACTAGTCAGTCATTATACCCAGCAAACACAGAACGTTCCCCTAATGTTCCCGAATGGTCGCATGAGGTTATATTTTTGGGAACCAAACAAGAACGTTCTAGGAACGTTCCATGTAGGTTATTTTTAGGTTCCATTTTTATAACGTAGGGAGATTGTTCCGGGAACGTTCCCTTAACCTTAAGGGAACGTTCTGGAAACCAAAAACGAACGTTCCCAGAAACTAAATTTGTTTGCTGGGTACAATACTCTTTCTGTTGTCTGACTGAAAATATTTAAATGAGAACAGCTTTATTGGATATTTGCCTATGTATTGAATATATTAAAATGAAGTATGTGAGTACAGATTAGGAGAGAAAACCTAAAGTTCTGACAATTGGCTCATATCTAGCGAGATTTAGATACTAAAGCAGGCTATTGAAAATAGTTGGCAACACTGCACATAATCTTGGCTTGTCAAAAGAATATCTGATTAAAGGGCTGTAATTTCTAGGTAAAATTAAGGGAAATTTGCAATGTTACTGTTCCTCCTATAACCGAAGATTCACAGTTGATCTCCAGGCAACAGTTGAGTTTTATTGTTCAATATAATAATATTCATACATTTTTGATTAATATTAGCAGTGGTTAATAAGACTGGGGAGAAGAACTTCTGCGCATGTCAGCATTATTGATAAATCTACAGTAATACAGAAATATCCCAGGACTATGTTGTGAGCTTTTGCCATCTTTATCATGTTGTATTAATGCCGAATGCTGTGTGCACGACTGTGGTTTTCCTTAAGGGAACTTCCTTTAGGGGCAGAGAGAGATGTTGTCCATGCAACAACCATGCAAACACTCCATGTGTGTGCTATTAATAAACAGTTCAAATATTGAGGGGCTATAAGCAAAGTTGTTTTACCGGTAAGGGAACACAAAATCACTAATGAGCAGCTGCATGTTGTCCATTTTAGAAATCTGGACAATGTGTGCATGGGTGCATTTATTATTTAAAAGAAGCAATAAACAAAACTGATGCCAGCAATATTCTAGATGCTCCATAAGATGGAGAGAATGGAGAGAACTGAAAAGTTCTCTCCATGGAGAGAACTGAAAGGTGCTTCTTTATCCTATTTCATGTTCACATCAGCTTTAGTCTGATGTCCAATATGTTTAATGTGCTTTGATGGAAAGTCCTTTGTCTTTTGGTTAATACCAGCAATTAATGAAGCAGAGAAATTCTGTCTTCACCCACTAACTTTAATAAAGTTGTTTCTATGAAGGAAGTCTAGGCCTCTCTAAATGTGTTGTCTGTAGTGCTAATGAAATTCAGTGTTGATTCTCTAAAAAAAATCTCGGAAAGCACTGAGAATTTGTCATGTTCTGGATCTTTTATAAGACTTTAGCAGGAGGTTGTGTTGCTGTCTTTGCCAATTATAGTTTAAAGGAAAACTACTAATAGACTTTCCAAATTCTTTACATTGCTGATAGATTGGGCTTTTAATGCATTGATCAATTCCAACCACAAGAAACCTTTTTCTTTCATGCTGTCCAGGAATGGGTTAAAGCTGGCAACCTTGCTTTCAGAATATAAGCACAGCTGAACAAGAGAAAACAACAAGAATGTGAACAAAAGCAAACATTCTAGTTTATTTCAAGCCAGCTAAACGACTCATGAAATGAAACAGTGTCAAATACTTCAGCATAGCTCAGAGACAGGGGGCAGAAGGGATTTTCTGTCTCCATGCAGTTTTCTGTTGTTTTGGCTTATTGGCCTTTCTTTCGTTTTTGCTGGGCAAGCGAGTGTGGGAAGAATGCCCATGTGATAGGCCTCTGTAAACAAACAGAGCTGGTGATGTCATATCACTGGAATGCAGAGGAATGCATTTGACAGACTGAGGGTACCGGGGATAAATGTTTTCTACGAAGCGGAGTAAATGAGACTTCTGTGGGAGGGTCTCACAGAGCTTTGACCTGGAGGGAGAGCAGCTCCTCTCCATTGAAACTGAAGGCCATCTGCATGAATATGAAAACCCTTAGGCCACGTTTACACAAAGCCGGGTATTTAGCAAAACGAATATTTTCCCCTCTCCATTTTAAAAAATAACATCGTTCACACACCCGCATAAATACGCCACAGAGCACCATCATAACTATGCCAAACCTATTAGCGGCAGCGTAGGGGTTAAGGATAAAGCTATGCAAGCCAATCAGAATCCTCAGAATCGACAAGAGAGAACCTAAAACGTCGTTTCTCCCAGTTCACACGACAACACATAACCGACGTTTACAGAAATCCCCACTTTGCCCTTTTGTTTTCGTATAAATGAGAGGGCAAAACGCAGAGAAATATCTGCGTTTTCCCATCATGTAAACGGAGCCTTAAAAGCCTCTAGTCAGACAGCACTTGATACCACCCTTGGTTCTCACATCAACTGGATGATATGACAATGCTCAATGTCTACAAGCCAAACATTACTAAGAGGAAAAGGATTCTCTGCCATAAACCTCTGTGCCATTCAAAACACCACCATCGTACTACACTTACAACACCTGTGTTTTCAAGCACCACACAGAGCTTTTCTTGCACCAAGAAATAAGATATGGACACAAAGCTGCCATAAAATAAGTTATATTATATATATTATCAGCAATCCAGAACCACATTGGTTTAGTGTCTGCAAGCCCTATTTCTGTTTTGAGTTTTACTTTCTCCTATGTGTTTTTTTGTTGCTGTCTGTCTGCTGAACTGTCCTGTTTAATTTCAGGCACTGGATCAGTAAATGCAGCTACTCTTCCTTAGCAATGACATTTAATACACACAAATATTTATTGCAGCACTGATACAATGCTTTTATAGTTCACAAGCATATAGTTCACAAGACAGATCATTGGCTTTCCCTGGACTTTACACTTGGTGGTCAAGAATGTTTTGGTTTAATGTATTAATGAAGATTTTTGGAAATACAACATTGCAATTTGATTCTGGGTGATGTATAATGATTCACAAGTTATTATTTCTTTGCCATGTTTAATACAACTGCCTGAAAAACCTTTTTTGATATGGAATGCAAACAATTAAATTAACTGAATATGAAACTTAACAATTGCAAATGTGTTTTTCATAATTGTGTTGATGCCATCAATACAAATAACTACTTTTAAGTGGTAACAGGATAATTAACTCTTGATAGTAATGGAGAAGCTGGCAGCCTGGACCATCTTCATCACCATATTAGGAATGTGAGAGACTGAGACTGCCATGATAAGTCAGTCGAGTTGAAGCCATGCTATTTTCAGCCACCAGAATCCCAGAGAGAGAAGACTAGCAGCTTTGAATCAGGGGATCAGAGTGCCTGCATACAAGTGCATACATCTTGACCTGTGATTAGGCATGCTGGGATAGCTAGTTTCTTTGAGCATTCCCTCTATTGTTCTAGACTGCAATCAAAGCAATGGTTATAATTAAAAATATTATAACAATGCTAAAGCATTTGGACATTTGTTAAAACACTGCTTTAATTATTAGATGCAAACTACCATGATCTCCACTTGCTCTATTACTTGTTCTATTTATTTCATTTTAATACTATGTAAAATACTATGTAAAATAAATACTGTATTGACAAAATGGTTTCTTCATGGCTTAGCACTGCAGTCGATTGAAAGGTTGGAAGAAGGGGGAGCTTTTTGCGATCGACCATATCATAACAGAGGAGATGAAAGGTTTATACATGTGTGGATGAGCACTTTCCACCATTATTGGAAGTCTATCAAATCCTTTATGGATAGAGATGTGCTGTATCAGCTGGCTGAAGATGATTATCAAGCAGTTTAGCTTCACATTTTCCTTCTAATGCAAATTGTAAATTGTATATTGTTTTCCCATCAGCTCTGTAATTATAGGTCCCAAACAAGATGCACTGCTTTGGCTCTTATACGCTGCACTACCAACTGTCCAACAAGTAAAATCAGAGCTTCCTTGGAAAATACTTTTAATCTGAAGTTGGTTATTTTACTCCTTGGTTGTCTTTTCCTTTGTTGCAGTTGCAAAGCAACAGTTTAGTTCAGTGGATAAATCCCTAATGCAATCAGCATTAATTAGTGTGGGCATGTGAAAGGTCACAGCATAAGCCAACCATTGGCTCTGGGGGTTTGTATGAACCAGTGAATGCGGGAGACACCAGCTTGCAAATAGCTTAGCATGATGTGACTACTATGGGACACTTTATAAAAAATCTGTTATGTCTGAATGCATTGTGCAATTCTTATAAGGGGTGGCTGTATATAAAACACACAAAGATGAAGAATACAAGAAAATAGTCTTTTAATTCAAAATTCCAGAAGATACAGAGGAGTAACACATCATAAGATGAGACCGGACAAAGAACTGAACAAAACAGGGTAGTATATATACAAAGACTAAATGAGGTAATTAATGAACCACAGGTGAATGGAATGATTAATCAAACACATTGACTACGTTTACATGCAGCCAATAACCCATTCAAAACCGGGATATAAGCAATAACCCGGTCGCGAACGGCCATGTAAACACTGGCAAAAACCCAAATATGCTCATATCCCGGATTTTAAAAACCAGGATATTATACCTGGGGTACCACTTTTCTAATCCCGAATTTTTGGTCACACGATTACGCGTTTAGGTAAACACGCATCGGTGATTAGTGATTTGTGTTCCGTACATGTTCTATTCGCAAGGAATCTTGGTCTTTTGAGTAGAGAAATGTCTCGGCGCATACAAAAATCCACGTGCAGTATACCGGAAGTAAACATGGCGAGACCAGGCGAGACACAGCACAGCATACTTTTGGAGCGAGGCCAGTAACGTTACCAAAGCACAAACTAAGGTGATCGCTATCTGCCCTGAACTTTTCATTATCTGCGTGCTGCTGTTGTTGTCGCATATTGCGTCTTAAGGTTGTCCGTACATCTAGATGCTAACCCTGCATTGCCGTTTACATCGGGATATTGCAATTCCATGTATACAGGAGAAACTCTCTCTGCTCACCCATGTAAACGGGTTATTCCTAATGTTTCAGAAACCCGAATAGTGACCTTAACCCAACAATAACCCGAAAATTGGCGTAGATGTAAACGTAGTCACTGAAATCTAGTCAAATTACAGGGAACAAACAAGAACAGAACTAAAAACACAAAGCCAGTTCTCTTAACATGTCTGTAGGGCTAGACTTGGAGGGTGGGCGTTGTGAGCGAGGTTAAGATTCCTCACTGGCAGGCATCACAGGATTCTGATTCTTCTATGGCCTGCCAATGTGAATGATTCTGTCCCCCCGGTCACTTGAAATTAAATTAGTGCTTACCTGTTCTTCAAACACAAACAGCAAGCAGCTGTTTCTGTACAAAGGTCCTGCACTGCATGACCCCTTTATATTTAGCCTCAGCCCTGCTATCTGTATGCCATTTTGATCAGGTACATCGGGTCCCTAGCAAGGTTATATCATGTTTGGCACTGAGGTTAATGAAATCCTGGGCTGTAAATCCGGTTTAACGGTCAGAGAAATGTATGACATTTGATATCAGTGATTTTAAATTTGACAAAAAAATTATTTGTGAAGATTTTTAGGAAAGATTAGCTTTGCTATAACAATTGTTTTACTCTGAAAGCTATAAGCATCTGTTGTGCTTGGTAAGCAGAAAATGATGTTTTAATTTCAGGTGAGAACACCCATTCCTCTGATGGAAGTTTCAACGGCAGACAGCTGTTAATGACTTAGCTGAGAAACTCCACAGCCGTTTATTAGAGCATTAATGCACTCACCATTCAAAGTGAGTAAGTGTTTGCAGAGCTTTATTGGATTTTGAAGTGGATGCTGAAACTAGAGATATCTAATGAATGATTCAACCGTTTGCAGATGTTTCAGCAGCAGAGACCAGCCAGGCACAGGATCCAGCAAACACATTAGCTAGCCATAGCGTCTTACAAGTCCTTACCACTTATCTGTGCTTTTCTAGGCCAGATTGTCATTATGCTTAGTAGATAAATATATTTCATGCCAATATTTGTTGTCATTTAAAATAGAGATTACTGTAGTTACTGTCGTTGCGTCCGCCATTGCACTAAAAATTAAGACAAAATCACAAATCCCACCTTGCTTTTTCATGGGCATGTTATCCCAAGGATCTCAGTCAGTAAACCACACATGTGAGGGCCCTTTTGTTAGAACTGCATGGCACAGGGCCTTCTTTTCATGCCAGTTCCACTCTTGTTCTTTCATAATGGATAATGTGAGGACAGCAATGCTGCCAACATGACTCAAACAATAGGTAGACAAAATGGATAGGTGGTCATTTTAGTTGTGTATTTTTATGTTTGTGTGTGGATATACAAAGTACTGGTTGGATAAACCAGTCATAGATGGGGACACCAATGGGTCATCTGTGCTGCAGTTCCTATACTTGTTCTCATTCTGTTGTTTCCTTAGTCACCTTGCTTGGTCTGTCATTCAGCCCTGTTTGTTTATTTCACCTCTAAATCAACCTCCATTTGCACCTGCCTATTTTCTCTCTCTTTGCCTGGCCAGCCTCAGCTCCCAAAGCTTCCCATTCTGTTGGCTCAATTCCCTGTTGTTCTAAGCTGGTAATAGGGCACTTTCCTGAAAAACTATTTGTCTTTTCAGGACAGAAGAAGTCCATGTCAGCTCTGGAAAATCTTTTAATTGTCATGTTAATGTCACCAGTAGCTGCTGCAATTCTCTCTTCAAAAACTCACCAATCAACATCACTTTCTCTTTTGTTTTGACTGCACAGCAGCTCCCTCATCTTTAAAGTACCATTACAAAACTGCAATAAATATTAGTCTCATAGTTAATGAAAATATAATTTTGTTATTCCCTAGGATAGCAATAAATAAAAATTACAATATATAAAGTGTGCACGTATCATGTAATGGCTCCACTTCTATTACAGACGTCTATCAGTACTGTTTCATGGTAATGTGTTGCTGTTCTCTATCTTACTATGCTCACAGGGTGTTTGAAAGATATATGCTGCATCCCAATTCACATACTATCCATCCTAAATACTATTAGTACGTCCCAAACCGTAGTATGTTGAAATGAGTGTTTCAAAGATACCCGGATGGTCTACTATTTCCGGTCAAAATTCGAAGTGTAGATCGATGTACACTCTAATGGCTGATATTGCCCACAAACTATGCGCGGTGGACGAGGATTCGGTTAGAACTACAAACACGAGTAAAAAGTGTTAAAAAACTACAGACACGGAGGCGCGCAAGTCTCCGCGACTGTCTAGAGAGGTTTAGATAAACAGGTTTGAGTGATTAATTATCAGTATCTAACCGGACGAAAATGAATTTATTCAATGTTGTCCACATTATATTGCATATGCAGCAGCATTGTGAACTTTTGTAAAGACACGTTTAGCCATTACTTTTAAATGCATCATTATATTCAAATTGCAAACACGAGGAGAGTATCTGCATGAAAGACCCACGACTGGCAGATGAACGTGCTCTGAAATGGTAGGAAATCAAATTAGATAGAATGGAGGATTTTAACTGCGACAAGATGATTGACAAGGCAGTTTACGGTGACAGGATGCACGCAGCACGCGGCAGAGCGGTCTGTTAAAGATGACGTGATAGTATGTCCCAAAGCTTGCCTACTCTTTTTGCTGCACACTCAAAAGTATATACTTTTTCTTCACAAAAAGAGTACATACTTTAAGGGCGTAGTATAAGTAGGCGAATTGGGACGCAGCAGTAGACTTCACTAGCCACACAGCTTGCCACCAGGAGGGCAATGAGGCCCAGGTGTCAGTGTTAATTAACAGCTTTTGAAATAGCCCTTTAGTTCCTGGGCCTGGCTATCAGCATCTATATAGGGGAGTGAACTTTATGATATATTTGCAGATGGCACGCACCATGGAGCCTCTGGTTCAAGTTTCTTCGGCTGTAGCTCATGGGTCCTATTTAGGCCATTGGCAGAGTTTGAAATTTGAATTTCGTCACCCATAAATCTTCGATCGAGGCATTGCATGGGCAGGTTATTCATGCAACTGGTTCTCTCATCGTTGTTTGTCTTTGCCCAGGTCCCTCAGGGAACATAGTTGGACTGGAGGGGACTGAGGTCTCATAACAGGCAGCTGTCAAATTGAGATGAAAGCTTTTCCTGTCAAACCATGAGCTTGCCAAGAAAGGTCCTCCTCTGTGAGCTGACATACCCATCCCAGACTGCCACGTCCTGAGCCAATCCCACACCCCGACTGCATCCGAAGACAAAACAAACTATCTTCATCAAGTATTTGATACAGAAAACGATCTTGCTCTAAGTCACTATATAACTTCTCTTTTGGTTTTTGTTTGTATTTATTAATTGCCTTTTAAGTATAAGCAGAAAAGTATGGGTGAATGGTCATCTGGACATGACCCAGGTTGGATTCAAACCTGGGTCTCTATGAGCAAACAGCTCTTTAAAGCATATGAATAATCCACTGCACCACAGCTCTGATAGATCATTGCTTTGATCTGTTGTTAATTTCCTGCTGGCTGAAACTAAAAGTTAGCCATTAGATTTGATCAGTGCCATCAGTTTTGCATCATTGTGGCATTTCATGTAGCACTAGTGTACCTGCAGTTTTGTTTTGTGAGATGTATTTCTGCTAATAGATCAGGACACTTAAGCCCTATGAGGATGCACAGGTCAAGTGTACTTAGAGAGGCAGAGGCACACATACTTTAAACCCACACAATATATTGTCTTTCATTGCTGCTTGTCTTTTAGAGAGTGTGGATATTATTGGCACCGTTTTACTAGCCAGTCGTTCTCTGGAGAAATGTGACTCCATTACACAATTAGAACCAGGGCAGTAAATTGTATGTTTGTGTCAAAGCGTATAGGGCCAAGTGACAAAATAAAGACTCATACTAACACATAAAGGTCAAGTATATTGGCATACAGTACCAATGTGTGAAAATTCAAAGGTCATTTGATTTGTCAGAGCAATTTGACCATCTGTAAAGTATAAACCTTAATATAGTGGGTTATTTTCAAATTATTTTTTTTTAATGAATCCGTTGATTGAGCTCACAAAACAGTCTGAATGATTAGTTCACAAATCAAACTGTTCCAGTTCTCACTGACTTTATGATCAGGTCAGAGGGATTAACAGCTCAATGGAGGGGAAGATTATCAGTGAAAACAACTTAAATTTGGGTCTGTTGCAATCACAAAACTGTCAGAAGGAATATAGTGAATTTGTGAACTGGATCAACCATTTCATTAAAAAGATTTGACGCAAAATAATGATTTGTTCATCACTAATTCTACGAATTCTAAATACATTTCAGGATTTTTCTCCACACAATAGACTTTAAGCACAACCAACATGTTGTTCATCTTCTAATGGTCGGTGACGCGCCAGTCATTGCATCATCACGTTGAAAATGTCACCATTTTTTTTGAAAATGAACGATCGTTCCTCTAGATAAGACCCTATTCCTCAGCTGGGAACGTGCACAGCCCTTTGAAGCAAGTCAAAGCCCTTCGAAACTGCATTGATTTGGACTTCAACATGTTGAGACTTCAACATGGGCTTGAAGTCCATTGTGTGGAGAAGAATCCTGATATTTTGTCCCGAAAAAACTTTTAATTTCTTTTCCACTGAAGAAAGAAAGACGAACATCTTGGATGCATTGGGGTTAGTAAATTCAGGGTTCCAGACTGTGACCAAATGATCACATATTGTGACAAAAATTTGAGAGCGTGAGACTGAATTTTATATCCAGTCGCAAATGTGCGACCAGTAAATTTGCCACACGTTAAACACATGGTTAAGCGAGGAAAGGGCGCTTCAATGATTCCGGAATGATAAATGCTTTTTTAAATTTATTTTTTATGTGATGACCAACACATTTTTTGTTCATCCTTCAAAGATTGTCCTTAAACTAAAAAATTAAGATGTTGGATAAGTCTTTATTTAAACACTTATTAAAAAAAAACCCAGAAAATAATAAAACAATAAGTAGAAAATAATAATATTTAAAAAATACCATTGTAAACAGTAGGGTGTTTATTGGCTATGTTCACTCCTTAATATATATTTTTCACTCCTTTTATTTTTTAATTAATATTAAGACATTATGAATGATAATAATAACAAAAGTTAATTTCATCTACAACCTAAATTAAGCTTAGTGATTTATTGTCAGCCCCAGTGCTACCAGATTTTTTTTGTTTTGTTTTGTTTTGTTTTATGTAGAACTCAGTGTGAGTTCTCATTTAAGGTGATGCTGCCCTCAAATTTGAGTCTGGAGCCCTGTGAACTTAAAATAAAACTGCATATCATAATATCTGTACGTTAAGTCTCTTTGTTATTAAAGAATTTGTCAGTATTACAATTATTTTGGGGGAAATTTGAATAATTGCATTGCAAGCTGATTTAAGGTGTGCCTCTACATTTTCTGCTTGTGCTCCTAAAATTTTCAGTCAGGGGCAACAGCGCTCCTCAGTAAAAAAAGTTAGTCTGGAGCCCTGAAATTATAAGGAAATTTTCATTTTGAGGTGAACTTATCCTTTAGGTCTTGGCCTCATCCTCAGCGATTTTTAGCAGTGTAATTGCAGAAACGAAGTTAGGTATTGCGTCTTGAGCTAATCTGATTAGCTAGCCTATAAGCAGGTACAGGATAACATTGTCCTGGGATCCCAGGAGACTTAGGAAATAATGCGTCATGGAAACATGCATCATTTGAAACGCTACAAACAAAAATATACAGCATAATGTGTAAGTAAGAGGTAATATGAAATGATGATGCCTACACTGTACTTATGGAACGTAATTGTTAATATGCTATTTAATATGTAACTTATAATATGTTATTTATTGAAGATGTTATAGTTTTCATATAATACATGCTAAAATGATGACCTCACCATTTGTACGTGGTAGTTGAAAAGCATGAGGCTGTTAAAGAGATCTGAATTCTTTGGAACTGTATGCCATGGGATTGCTATCTCTTATCCCTGTATTTCATAGATTAAAAACTTGATGCCTACGTTTTCTAGGCTTTTTCTTGCCTTTCCATGAACACTGAGCTACATTAGGCTGTTATCATTATTCTGTTGATGGATGTAAGTTTTGCACGTGATCCATGTAGCATCTGTCCCGGATCACCTTACAAGTTCTATCTAGGAGAATAAATGTGTTGGGGTGGGGGTAAGAAGGGATGGGATTACTGCTCTGTAGTGGGGCTGTTCTTGCTAGCTCAACTTGACATTTGTCATATTGCCCAGAGGCAATAAAGAGCAAATAAATTGTTTGGAAAAAAAAGGTTGTCACTTATACTTCATATTGTGGTAAAGACAGTATCCTGTGTAGTCATTTTTTATAAAACAAAACTAGCTTGACCAAGTGATCTAATTTGTCCCGAGTTCCCTGTCAAGAGTCTTGCTCGCCTTCATGTTAACATTCTAAAGGTGTCTTTTTACTTTGAGGTCTGATGTTAAACAAACAACTCAATTGTGAGAAAGGGTGACACCAAAGCTGACATCTACTTGCCATCAATCTGTGCATGAGCTTGGCTCTTGCATGTTATTAGACAAATATCTTATCTTTGATGCTGTACTATCCAGACTTTATATATTAAGAGCAGGGTAAAAAATTGAGGTCTATTTGACGGGTAACTGTCAGAAATGTAATAGTTATTGCCCATCATTCAGTTGTCATCATTTGCCCTTAAATGTGAATTGCTTTCAGAATATTTTGCATACCTGGAATTTTCAATTTATTGGGTCGTTTGTCTTGGTCTGATCAGATGGCATAGCACTGGGTGATAAAGTGGACACCACCATAATCTGAATGCGAAGTAAACTGTTTTTCTTTTCTTGTTTTGGAAGTTATTGCACATTTTATTTTTAACTTAATGTTTTCCAATTTTTACTATTGTTCTTCTGCCATCAAAGCCCAAAGCCTCAAGAATAGATGTTAAATGATAAAAGCAAGGTATGTGCAGATGATTTAAAAACTCTTGTTTAGTAACCAGTGGCATCATAAATATTAGAAAAAAAGTGTAGTGCTCCACAAGCCACCATGACCAGTGATAGGTAAATGAGACTAGATAGTGGTCTAAACTTGGGTTGCTTTGAATTAGAACTAATTGCCCTATAGCCACTAGAACTTTTGTATTTCACACTTGATTATCTCAGATAAAATGATATACTGTGAGCTCATATCTCAGTGTCCATCCTGTATTAACCATGCCTGGTTCATGCTAGAACATGTATTCCATACATCATTTTGTACAGTATGTTAAACATCAACTAGCCCTAGTCCACTCAAATAAATGATGGTCTATGTTTGGATAAGCAGGCACCATGCTGACCCTGGGTATCTCTTTGTTTGTCATGAGGGATGATGAGGGGGTGCTTAGAACATGTGTATTTTTTTTCTATATTAAGTGATGCATGTCTATGTACAGGTATCTATAGGTATCTGAAACCAACACACAAGTGCTACTTACTGAATAATCAGACTACACACACGCAAAACCTCCCCAGTTCCTTCGTAATTTACTGTATTACACTCTTGCTCTACAGTGCAAGGAGATGAGTACTCAACTGCAGTGCAGGTGAAATTGCCATTGAAGGCAATATCTGCAAATGACCTCGCCCCACACGGGTCAGCCTTGCACACCAAGACCTCTACTGTCAATCCTTGACATGGCATCAGGTTTCAACACAGGGATTACTAGAAAAAGATCTGTCCTCCCAGGATAGCACAGCGAGGTTATATTTAGCAGGCTTGATGAGTAGCCAGAATAATGCCACGTCTGCTGTCCACTGACCGCCCTTTGCCCCTTAAACCCCCAGTGAGAGTCTCACCAAGTGAGGGCCACACAACAATGTGTTTGAAAAGAAGGGAACCCCCCCCCCCCCAAATAAGCAGTCTACTGATTGAGTTTTCAAATTCTTCCTATCATCTTATAAGACATTGTTCTTCTCTTTTTACATAATAGAACCTATTGCATTGTAAAGCCTATTAGTCATCGCTGATCTAGCACAATGTCTCAAGAGTGTATGATTGTTTCTGCGTCCAGACCATAGACTGTAAAAAAACATGGACGACGCCCCTTCGCTCTTTTCCATCAGAGAGAACTGAAGCCACCAGTGTTTCGATATGACGCTGACATCTTGGGACTTGAGTCTGCGCACTTGCGTTTTCGGGACCAGACATGCGCAGTCGTGCAGCGGGAAGTAAAGCCGTGAAATCAGAGGCCACGCCCTCACTCTTGCTGAATCAAGCGCAAGCACACGCCCCGCACTTTCATTAAGTGGCCTCTGTCTGCTTCGTTCCTTTCCAATGATGTCTGCTGATTGCAATACCTCGATAAAATAAGGTAAATACAACTACTAACCACATAATCAACATTATTAAAGAAAGTCCGCTGGTGCTTCAGTGACTACCTCGCACAGAGATCAATCATGATTTCACAGCACCGTTTTTATAGCATCACATAACTAACTAAAAACAAACTTATTTTAAAAACGAACACTTGAAATTACGTGATAGAAACTACAGTAAATGACAGAAACTATCTTTGGAAAAAGGATATGTGAAGTGTAATTGAATTGTTTAGTTGGTCTCACGGCCCGTTGAATAACATGGGGAGGTGGGTTTTATGACCTATACTAGGACCGGTCACGGGGGGGGGCGATCGAGAACGTTTTGGCTTCACTTTGAGGGCTTGCGCGGCACGCTTGATCCAGACACAGCCATTTTACACAGATCATTTAACCTGTCCATTCTGGTACAATATTATAGTGGCAGGCATGGAGATCCTTTTAGTCTACCTTTTTAGTATGCAGTATGCATAGTATGCAAGTATGCAGCTGAGGCTAATGGAAGAAGTTCTCTTATACAACTTCCCCTTTAATCTATTGTGTTTCCTTGACCCAGACATATGGGTGGCAAAACTATTCTGCAAGAGAAAACAGATACTAGCTATAGTTCTCCAAATCGGGCACATTTGTGACCCCTCTCTCATCTAATTTGTTTTCCTCTGCTTTTTTCCTTTGAACATTCTTAGCTTGCAAGTACTCTCCATGACACATAAACAGCTTTAAGTTTACCCTCTTGTAAACCAGTTGAGCCAGCATTTGATCTAACAGTCATGCATAGAGCCTTATCACTTTGAGTCTTTCATGTCGGAATGGAGTGACAGGCTGGACCTTTTGTCTTTTTTTTTAGGTGGTTATTCTTTTTTTTGTATGGACATAACAGCATTGGACGAACCAGATACCTTGTTTTTAGTGTTATAGCAAAATTGCTAATTTGCAATACTTGTCTATAGGGGACAACACATGTCACCAATCACGACACCAAAAAAATACAGTAGTACAAAGATTAGCAATACAAATCATCACTATACATTTTATACAGCATTAACGTGTGCAGCTTTGACTTGAATTTAGCCATTGTTTTAGACCTCTATCGAAGCTGGTCATGTCTGTCTGCAATTTTAAGTCAGTGGGCAGAGAGTTCCATAGTCTTGTTCCGTTATAAGAGAAACTTGACTGACCGATAGATTTCATACATTTTGGAAGAACACAGTCCCCACTGACTGAGGCTCTGGTGGATGGTCTAAGTGAACCTTGACGCCTACGAATGAGAGCAGAAAACAGCGGCGACACATTGCTGTTCAGACAAATTTCAAAATACTAAAATGTATAAAATTTTCAAAAGTAAAAAGATTATGTCAGAAGTCTATGAATTAAGTCACAGTGATGTGATGTCACTCACAGGTTTTCTATCAAAAACCTTGTCTGCCTGATTATACTGTGAAACAACCGGCTTAAGTATTAATAGGGATGTTTGTGACCAAGATGTTATGCATCTTGATGTTATTCATGGCAGTTTTCCCATGATTTTCCTAAAACATATGATCCATTACTTAATAAAAAGCTTCCTGGGTTGCCTATGGAAGCATGTAGACTAATATTTATGAGAAGGATTAAAAGGATGTGATGTTTATGCATGCTCCAGAGAGTATATTTTCCATTCAATGACACATGAAATAAATGCTTATACA
The DNA here is from genome assembly GCA_030378365.1 of Hybognathus amarus. Lineage (NCBI taxonomy): Eukaryota > Metazoa > Chordata > Actinopteri > Cypriniformes > Leuciscidae > Hybognathus > Hybognathus amarus. Next base: position 235,655 of record JAQIUQ010001019.1, on the reverse strand, counting down.
ATGTTCAGGATAATGTCCAAAAAGCCATTCTGTAATGTCAATGTGTCATGCAAAGAAAATGTTTTAATTCAAACTCTCTCAGTTTTAATTTAAGTCTCACATTGCTAGATCGATATAGTCTATAGTCTTGAAAATACTTTATAATCAAACTATCATAAAATTCTAATTTTAATTGCTTTTAATTATTGTTGACATGATGCCAGTGAATCACCAGTGAATGCATGATATGCAAACATATCCACATTGTTAGTATCAGATGCTTTCTTAACTGCTGTTTTCTTACCAATGACATTTTTTTCTATGTGATTATTTTGTTATTGCGAGGAAAGCATATACAGCACATATTTCCATATTAATCTAAATTTGGACACAATATTACTACTTCTGGCATTTCCGTCCTAGTTTTGATGTTTTTATTGTGTCGCATTAAGTGTAACGCAAAAGACAGTAGCTGCATTTACACAGCAAGTCTTAATGGACAGATCTGATCTTTTGATTTTTTTTTTGTCCGATTTTTTTTTTTTTCAAAATCAAACTGTTTACAATAATCGGATAGCTGTGTTTACAATAATCCCTGCCAAAAAATATTCTGTTTGCGATCGCTTTATATGCAACAAGGTTGACCCTCAGGTTTTAAAACTTTCTAGATAAAATCTGGATATGCAAAATATCAGATTTTTGTTGGAAGACTTAAAGATGACCTAAGATGAAAATGGATTCATTTAAAACTAATGTGAAATGTAAAAGAGCTCCCATTTAAATACTGTATTGCCAAAAGGCCAATCTCTAAAAAAAACAATGCAGTGCTCTGAAGGAGACCAATAATATCAGAGCCCTTCATTTAGCTTCAAAGATCAGGGTCAGTCTGTCCAATATCTTAATTTGATCCACAGCTGGTTCATGTCTATGTCTGTGAAAAAGGTTCAACAGGTTCATCTAACTGACCAGGGGCAGGACATTCATCCATTCAATGGAACAGTAACATGATCCTACTGATCTATCTGAGGGATTTGAGTAAAACTCGGAATCCCAACAAAGCAAATCCCAGCTTCACACAGTCACACAGGTGTCACTGTTCCCAAGTGACTGTTACTAGCCAGGGATGAGTGATTTTTTTTTTTTTTCAAATGGATTGGATCCCTTGTGCTTGCAGGAATCAATAAGCACATCTTTAGAGCAGGTCTATTTCTGACTACATGATGGGGCCTGGCCACATTCCTGCTTCACAAACTCTGCCCGCTATATCATTGGGGTGTAATTTGAAAAACAGAGGGATCTGTTGTCAGTTGAGGACATTGTTTATTCACTGGCTATCACACTATGTTATTTGGGCACAATCATACACTGGCTGTTCTTAAATGGAAAGTTCATACAGAATTTGTGTAGTCGTTTACTCACCCCACATTGTTCGAAACCTGTGTGACTTACTTCTGCAGAGTATGAAATTTAAGAATGTTGTGCAAAATATCCCACAAATATCATATTATAAATGTTTTTCTCCAAAACACATTGGAAACAATTATTTGATTAAATACTTAAAAAAAAGTTTTTTCAAAAATAACAGCTCTGAGACTTCTCCTATGATGCCTAATGAGTTTGTAGAACACCTGACAAGAGATCACAGACCATTCCTCCATACAGAATCTCTCTAGATCCCAGATTCCCAAATTCATGTTGGCACTTCTCTTCAGTTCAGCCCACTCACTCATCTTTGATCATATTAACCAAGGGGGCAAATAATTCTGACCAGCACTGTACATAGACATAATAGAAATAAGATAACAGCAAAATACAACAATTAAAAATAAATCAAGGAGAAGCCCTAGTGATTAAATGTATTTTTGAAAATTGGTCAGGTATCTATGTGAAAACATTTCTAAATAGGTTCTATCCTGATTGTTGATATAGAGCTCATAAGTCATTATGCGGGTGGTCAGTGTGGGCCAACACACAAAAGTGGGCCTTGGTTTGATATGAGAGAACCTGTGACCTAGATTTGGCAGGTTGGTTAAGTGAGAGCTCTTAAATTTCAAATGACCCAATTGGCTGCATAAAATATTGTCCCCTGCTGGCAGTAACTGATTGCCGTCTGGCCTCATCAGCATGTGTAATGTTATCTCTTTATTTCTATCACTTTAGTTTATTCTCTGATAATTTTTTGACTGAAAAATATTGAGTCATGTGCTACGCTCACTTATTTCATCCCTTCCAAATACTCTCTGGTTGCACCAGTCTGTTTTAATGACTGTGGAGTAATAATAATGATGGCTTTTAAATAAAACAAATATTTAAATGCACAAATATGTATTTGAAAATAATATAGAAATATGATTTCATGATTCAAATTTGTTTTATTTTTTCTTTCTCTCCATTGCTAGTGATACCGTACCATAGCTATACACATGGACCATCAACTTCTAACTGTCCGCTTGCTATTGTTAGTAACCTTGTGAAACTTTTAACCCCCTTTTAACATTTTTCACACATATGTCAGTAGGAAGATTCCATGACACTGGTACTCTAAATATAAAGCCGGTTCCCTGTTCCTACTCAGGAATAGACATGTTTCCATCAAAGGTTGGCCTCTGGTGCACGACTGGAACATATGCAGCTTGTTCTTACTCTCCCTTACTCAAGCTCTTTTAGGGTTTCGGAGTGTCCCTATAGGTTTCAATTACAATCATCTATCGGCACTTTGTTGGACTGCCGGCTCACTTGAACATTACAAACTAAACCCCAACTGCAGATCTGAGCCGGTGTTGTACTTCATGCTGTACTTTAACTTAGGGCTGGGTGATAAAACTGTCTTGGTATTTATCGACGGTACACCATTGTCGGTAACAATTTTTTTTTTCAATATAACGCTCAATCTTTTCATAAAATTGCTTCTTAGCATAATTGTAGGTCTTAGTATATTAATCATTTAGCACATTGATCACAATTTGGCTCAATTGCGTGAGTCTCACGCTGAATGCGTGAGAGTTGGCAGTCCTGTACTACACAGCGCTAAGAGATCCAATAAAGAAAGCATTTGAATTCGCCACAGAAGTAATAACATCACTGCAAGATCTAGTGAGAAACATTAAAATTTCTCTGTTATTAACGGATCAAACAGCGCTGTTGTGGAAACCAGGAGAAACTTTGTGCCATGAATGAACTAGGCTATTTTAGGCTTTAAGTCCACAGACCAGCAACATTCACCATGGATTTAATGTAGGAACACTAACTGTAACCATGAAAGTTTGGCAGAAAAATGCTTACAAGTTTTCGCACATATTTTCACTTACTAAAAACTCCAAACTCTCAAACTCTAAACTTTAATTATATCAAGTGCTGTTAAAAAAGGCTATAAATCTCCACCTCCAGCAATATAGCCTACTAGCAGAGACACCTTCTTTATGTGTACAGATATGAGGTAATGACACAAAGACATGTTTGAATCTCCTGCAGAAATCCACCAGTACCACTGGAATTAAAAACATTATTACAAGCTTACTGCTTTCGAGCTACTCGGAATAGAGTGAAAGTCAAGGAGATTCAAAACAGAGTGCTTGTGAAAGCTGACCAAATCAGAATGCAGGGCTACCATGACAAGATGCATCATCTGGTTTCATCACAGATCATTTCATCCTCCAACTATCCCATTTACCATGGCGTTCTAGTGCCAGACAGTAGACTGATCCAAGTAGCTGGTGAGCGCTTTCGAATTAGTGGCACTCCAGTAATGGCTACTATTCTAGCCTGTGGTTGAAGCTACATCTGGGAAACCGCAGGCCCGTTCACTGACAGCCTCAGTCAAGAGCATCTTTCCATGAGATGGTATTTCAGCATGCCGTTTTTAAAAGGCAAGCTCAACAGTGGTCCTCACATGGTTGTGGTTGCAGAGGCTCAGCTCTTGGCTCTAAGCAGTTCACCTCATGGAGGGTATACCCCAGCTAAATACATGGTCCTACCCCCTTTCTCTTCCAACTTAAGAATCAATGATTGCATGGGCTGGCAGATGTCAAGGGACTTAGAGTGGAACTGTATATCAATAAACAGACTTTGGCCTCTGCCAAAGCTCATTAAGGCTCATGTTCTCCACTTATCTACATGGCAGACAGACCCTTCTTCCTATAGCCTCGTTCCATGTGATATGGCATTTTTAGTCCACACTCAAAAGAATTAATTGTTGCTGCTTGTTAAATTCACTTAATTAAAATGAGCTGAAGCAAAAAATTTTGTTTCATTGTCATTTCTCCATTTCATTATGCTCAATCCACCTACATTTGTACAATTAAAGATGACAATATTTTGTGCAGTTGGGAAACATGAATAATTTTTAATGCATTAACTGAAACTATGGAGTGGATATAGGCTAGTTCCAGGTAGGGATGCGCAGTATATAGTACATTTTGCTTTGTTTTGCTCGGACATTTGGCGCGTGTGGATACATGCGGAATCAGCTCGGACATTAATGGCGTAAACATACACGCATACACGTGGATAGCTCAAAATGTGTCAGAGATAACACGCCACTTGACTCGAAAGTGGCGTGTATGTTCACGCAAAACTCATGATTTCATGTTGGGAACACTAATGGATAAGACGAAGCTCATTTGAAATTTCAAAATGCCCAAAATTAATAAATAGAGATAGCAGTACAAGTGAAATATAGGCTACTAAAGTAATTAGAAAAGTGAAGAAACAGACCTCAATGCACCATTCTGCAAACTTTGCTTTTACTAATGTTATGCCACATCAAATCTGCCTAAGCACTTGTCATTTGCTCTTCCTTACTTGTTCAAAGAGTTCAGAGATCAACAGGTGAGTTCATCATTTAACTGATTTAATTTAGACTTCTATTGAACACTGAACAGTGCACATTAGAGCTTATTAATTAAACATGATATGGTAAACAACAAAGCTCAAATCTTCTTGCATGACACGCTAGAACCAATTCAGTTTAGGTCTCAAAATTTTTGCACTTTCAAACAAACATGTAAATTTAATTTGAATGAATAATGAATAAAAGTGATAGTAAAATGAATGGCATATTACTGCCACTGTGGCGACCCACTCCGGAATAAGCTGAAAGAGAGCGAGAGAGTGTAATAGTAGTAATATGAATATGATTAATATTACATTAAGCTACATTTGTCAACATTCATTAGGTAACCTGGCCTAATAATATTACAGTATTTATTAATCTTGATCAATAAGTAATAAAATGACCTAAAAAATTTAATATACTAATACATGTTTAGCATGTTACCATTACTTTATGCAATGCATTATATGCATAATATGAACCCAAACACAAACCAAATAGTAACCAAACCAAGATGAATAAATTTGATAAATGTTGATAATTATCTGTAATTCTCTGTAGAATATTAACACATTTTAATTTGTATAAATCAAAATTTTACATATGTTCCTTGACTGAACCTTTTTTTTTATTATTGTGGTATTAGGTTTTGGTATCATATCGAAGCCAAAATTATGGTACCGAGCCATCCCTAGTTCCAGGCTTGCTTTGCATGGGACTGGAAAGACTGGTTAGTGTTTAATGTTCAGTTAGGTCGGACATTTAAAAGAGATTCTGTTGAAATTTGTTGTGGTTACCACTGTGCTGAAGAGTAGAGATTGTGGTTAGGTTGTGGGTGGCGATATTATGACTATCATGTTGCTTTTATTCATTGGGCCATAGCTATGGTAGCATTAATGCAGTGATAAGTAATATTCAAGCTATAGAAAGTTATTTAGCATGTAAAAATGTGCTGTGTTAGTTATTAATTGTAACTTAAAGCAAGATGATTTGATAACAATGCTGCTCTTTGTAGACAAACAATACAGAGATTCTGTATAAATCTAATGTTCAATATTGCATTAAGAATAAACAATAGGAAACCACACATATATTTGCCTTAACTGTAAAGTGTCGATGAGGGGTACATTTTTAAAGTACTATTGCATTTCACTGAAATTATGCATTTCAATTATCCTTCTGGGGTTAAGATATTGCAGTATATTTTTTTAATCATTGTTCTGACTATTTTCATCTTTAATTTGATTACTGTGTTTCCCTATAGATAACTGGTAGCAAGGCACTTAAAGCTAAAGGCATGGGTTTGATTCCAACAAAACAATGTATACTTATAAAATGTATATGTTGAAAGTATCATAATATATTGTATTGTAAAATATATATCTTTAAGCTCATGGCTTTTATATTTATTATTTTATTGCCCACAAACACAACTTTATATTGAACTCAATCATACATGTATACAACCTCTCCCATGCTGTGAGGCACTGTTTGATGTCTCTGTTGCTGACATCTAGTGACCAGCATGAAGAGGAACAGAAGCAGTGTCTGAATAATTCATGTCTCATATGTGTTGCCCACAGCATATTAACTGACCTAAGGCAGAGAACTATGCATGTGAAAACAGGACTAGCCAGCAAAATAGGTTCTCAGCTTCTCACTTACACAAAAAAAATTGTAACAACTACCACAGGTGTTTATAAAAGCAGAGATTTTACTTTATGTATCTGGTGAAAATAGCTGAGACTTTTTGTGAACTGCAAAAAACCTAACGCATGTCATACCAATGTGTATTCAAATGAGTTACTTCTACGTTTAATTGTATTGATTATTTTTCACTTGAATATGTTTCTGCTACACAAAACATCAAGGCAATATTTTTTAAGCAGGACATGCCCCCAAAGAAAAACAAATAGTAAGACTGCATACTGTTTCACATCCATCCCTGTTGCAATGCATGTTCATTTCTGAGACAGTGGACAGTGCCTGCATATAATAATACAATCATTTATTTATTTATTTTTATAGGTATTATAGTCGCCTACAATTATATGTGTAATGTTGGGAGAGAGGAGGAAAGGGAAGCCTTACCTGTAATCAGATGACTTCTGCATTTATTTATTTATTTATTTATTTATTTATTAAGGTACAATAAGTAGTTTTTATGTTTTGCTGGCTCCTGTTCTTCCCAGTGGTCCTTGACTTCATACTGTTTGGTGTTTTATTTCTTTGTTCAAACTCATTCTGTTTGCATTGATGAGTTGCACATCTGAATTATGCCTATGCTAGACTCCTGCTGCGTCTTTAATCGATGGTGTCTAAAATATTATGTTTGTTGTTATATTTGTTTCTTGATTTACTAATCTGTTCAGCTTAGGTGTATTTTTATTTATTTTTTGTAATGTGCTCTGACCACTGGAAAAGTGCCAGATAAATTAAAATTATTTTGAACTTGGTCAAACTGCAAGACACTGCTGGTCAAGTGATCTCAACATTGAGAATTTAAAACTACCACATTTCAGTATTTTATGTGGCTCTGCATTTGCTTTATTTTTATGTCTGTGGCTCTCCCTTACCTTGTTCTCCAGCTATTCAGAAATTCAAGAATCTCACTTCTCTCAGTTCTTTCAAAACAAGTTTCCACCTTGAGGGGTTCAAATGCCTGTAAAATATTACAATATTAGCTTATTATTGTACTGCATGCAAAATTGATTATGCATATTTATAAACATAATTATTAATGTATAATTATGAATACCTAAAGATGCATTTGATTTGTATTGCCTCTAGATGGCACAAAAACTCAACGCAATGAAACACTTTCCTAATTCCAAATTTCCTATTAATTGATAGACTAGGCCTATAGCCTATTTCATTATGGTACAAACTCAAAGTCAACAAAGTCATTGTTCTGTACAGGTATAAACCTTTTACAACATATTAGCCAATACAAAACATATTACTTGTAAATTAATGAAAGTAAATGTCAATACTGGGGGCCTTTTACCTCATGCTGATTAGCCTATCTCAAGTGTGAAGTAAAGGCCCCCCTTTTTACCCAATAGATTTTTATGATTTTTACACCAAACAAACTACTTTTATGGTTTATTTCCATTCACAAGATCCATAAATGTGTAATAAAAAGACAGATTTTTAAAAAATCATACACATTTTCCTTATGGTGTACACTACAATAGTTTTGAGGCTAATTCCAGCCCAAAAGAATAATTTGTTGGTGAATCTGGCTACTTCCTGTATTGTGCTTTTGATTCAGTAAAACGAACTACCTTGTGAGAATCATTTATGAATCGGTCTAGTACTTAGATATGCTGTTGATTCACTAAGAACGACTCATATGAGTAAATACAAGGAATGCAAGAAGTGCTGCACGGGGTGTAACCGTATTCTCGGTGCTCATTGGGTGTAGGGATATGGTTTCACTACGATTCAAGGCACTCGAATAATTCATTTTTAGAAAAAACAAACTCATCACTAACATCGAGTCACTTACCTCATTCTTTCATAAATCAAACACTTCCTTAGAGACGTTCATAAAATCGTACACTAGGCCCAGCCAATTCCTGGAATCAAGAAACTGCAAAATAAATAATAATAATAATGTTACAAAATTAGTAATAAACAAGTAGTCTAAAAGTCGTAATCAATATAGAATAAACAAAAGGCCTACAGTATTCTATGCCGCTTCAAAAACAGCGCAAATTTTTGCCATGTTATAAGGAAAGCATGAAGTGCTGCACGTGGTGTAACGTTAACGTCTCGGTGGGACATGGTTTCACTCATAAGAAAAAAAAAGCAATTCAAGACACTCGAATAATTCTTTTTTTTAGAATTTTATTTTAAAGAGTAATTTGTTAGTGCATAGAGAAAAAATATGACAACAAAGGCATCACTAACATCGAGTCACTTACCCCATTCTTTCATAATTCCCCAGAGACATTCATAAAATCGTACACGAAGCCCGCAGCCTGTTCCTGGAATCAAGAAACTACAAAATAATAATAGTAATAATAATAATGTTACAAAATTAGTAATAAACTATTAGTCTAACAGTCGTAAAATAGTATAAACAAGGCCTACATTCTAGGCCTCTTCAAAGAGCGCGAATTTTCGCCATGTTTTAAGCCAGCTGCTTCATTGAGGATAGTTATTTTTGCAGTTAATTACTGGCTTCGAAATTACACCAAGTCACATTGAAATTCAACGTACATTTGCTGGTCATTTTCTGTGAGAGGTCTTTACAACGTGGACGGTGGCCGGTGTTGATAGTGCACGGCATACGATTGTAACACGTGACCGCTGTACCACCTGACACTGCAGATTTAAAAAGTTTTTGTGTGGTGTTCGATTAGAAGCATTAAGGAGCTTTATTTGTAATTACGACATGGCGTGATCAGCATAATTTACTTTTTGAAATTCATATTATTTTGATAGCAATATTACGATTTTGGAATTATTTGTTTATTCCCATAAAATGGTGCATTATGTCTCTCTTTAATCTCTTAATATTACAACATAATATCATACGCCTTAAAGCAACGCATTAGGGATACAGCCTAAATTCCGGTGTATTTATGTTAGGGAGTTTTGTTTTATTATTTCTATATTTTTAGTTATTTTCGTTTGGTTTACTAGTAGGCTAAGCCTGTTAATACTTGTTCTCACCCTTTTATAAAAGTTATTTTTGAATATCTCCTTTAGATGGAGCTATATCACCGTAGATCATGCAAGAGTATTTTGGATACTATATTCCTGTCCCTAATTACTAATTACTAAACCACCCTGTCACATTGATTTCTAAGATTATAATGGCTTCTTTTCATTATATTCATGTAGCATATCAACTTTCTGTGAGCACTTTCTTGTCAATAGTCCAGTCCTTACTGAGGAGAAAAGTGTGTATTTGGAAATACCCTCAGCCCCTCCCCAGCTCAGTATCCATGTTTCAACTAAACCATGACCTGGTGACACTGAGAGCTTGCTAACTTCAAGACTTATTTTTACACCTCATGCATTTTTTAACTTTAACCCAAAGGTAGTCCAGACCAACCACAACCAGAAAAAAAGGTGTCTTCAAAGAATAACCACAGTCATACTTAAAATTTCTGAATAATATTTTCCATCCCTGATGTTTGCTGTATGAGGTGTTTAACCATGTTGTTTCTGCAGATAGATGCAAGTTCTGGAAATTTTGGAATCTGAAAATGTTGACTGGTAACATCATCCATTTAAAATGACTTATATTTAAACTTAAATTGTTTTATTATCTGGATCAGTAATTCTGTAATTTATCTAAAGTAATCCCTTATCCTGATTAATTGCCTATTGTTTATAGTGTATGTATATTATAATTTTTAAAAAGGTATATTGTATATGTATAGTGTGCATAGCTTTATATATTGTATAAAGTTAAATGATATATTTACAATGGCCTACACCAGCCATAAGGCGGCTCAACTAGGCCGTTCATACTTGTGATCCATGAAGCAACACATGTAAGAGAGCATGTGTGTGGGTGGTTGGACCCTGACTCATCCGTATTTTCCAATCACCTTTTCTTAATGTGACCTTCTCACCTATGGAACAGAAATGATTGCTGTATTATACCATTCTGGTTAGGGACAGTCCTTATGCATCAGTGTTTTTTTTTTCTGTGAATGGACAAATGGCACTCATCCTCTACTTTATAGTGCTCAAGCCATGTTTCAGTGCAAGCGGTGGTACTTTAAAGGCCAGTGACTTGTAACTGAACCCTCACTAATGTTGTATTCAGAGCATTGAACAGTATTCTGCATGAATATTCATTTTGTGAGTGTTTCTGTTTGTTCTTCACTCCTACATGTTTACAACCACGCATTGAGCAAAGTAATTGAGCATGCACAGGAAATGTAACACATTCTGAAATGACAACTCATGGAAACTAAATTGCTTCTGAGCTTTTATATGCAAATGAGGTGTTGCAAGGGCTAAGATATAGATTGATTCTATGCCTACCAATGCACAAACATCTACAAGGAAGCACAATGACTCCAGAGACTATGGTGTTTAACACATATTGGATTGCTGCTTGGTCTGCAAAGTCTGTAGTAACTGGTGTAACTGATGCAAGATGTTCCGTAGTTGTTCCTGTTTTAAAAGAATGCATGTTGGCCAATTATAGCCAACTGAATGTTCTTCTTATAAGCCAGTTACTGGGCCCTAAAAACTCTCCACAACACTTTAGCAGCAGCCTAGCAGTGCCCTATTAACCAACTAGAACGCCCTAAATTGCTTAGTAACACCCTAGCAACAAATCAGTCTAGCTTGTCTTTATCTTGATCACAAGTATCACTGACAATAGTTTGTGGTTTAGTGCACCGGCCAGACGCATGTATCTACAGTTGAATTACTCTGAAGAAGGATTACTCAGCTCATTTGTGTCTGTTTTTGGTTTCATGATAAGCATCAATATAATTTTCTATTTGAGTTTCTGATCTTTATCTCCAAACCACTTTGTACCTGGCTTCGGAACGACTCTTGCAGGGTGTGGGTTATTTTGAATGAGTTGTGTTTCAATATCCAGAATTTATTTTTATGATCTACTTCCAAACTGTGAAAAGTACAGTCACCTTGAGTCCATTGGTGGTACCGGGGTCAACATCGGTGACATTTCAATTAAATGTAGCTATGGATATGTTGCAAGAGTTTTATGTGTTTTACTTGATGAGGATTTTACACTTTACTTTTCCAAACTAGCGTGCGATTGTCTGTAGAAACGTGTCTAGTGTTTTTAATCATACTACGAAAATATAGCATGTCTCACATATGTATGACAGCGGAACCTTTAGAAATCCTCAACCTACACAATGTGCCAGTTCCTGAGCATTCTCCCCGAAACTTTAAGCAGTGGTGAATTTCAATGATAGGTGGGTGAATTTCGATTTCGGAGGGTAATGCGGTGAGGAGAACTGTATGACTTTTTGTGATTAACTCATGACTTTTTGATCAGTTCTTTCTCATCTTCCTCATTCCATCACTATATAAAATCTGTATGGCATTTAAGCATCGATCTGACATTTTGTTTATTGTTCTAAAAGCTGATGTCATTAACGTGTGTGTAGAGAAGAGATGCTCATTGTGCATTTTGGATGCAAAGCAGTGTGAAACGAAAGTGCTGATGAACACCCACTCACATTTCAATATTTGCACACACATAAATAGATATACTTTTATTTTCAACTTGAACGCCTAATGACAGATGACTGTTTGCTGGTCTTGTTTTCAAATGGCTCATGAACATAATATTCAATTTTCACCGCAATTGCAACAGGTGAAAAGAGATCCAACAATAACACTGTCATGTTTTATTTCATTTATTTTCATTTGTCGCCTTTAAGAAGCCAGCCAGCAAGTGATGTTTTCCTGTGAAAAGCACCTTAATTGATTCTCACCAAATTCTTCGGACTATCACTGTTTCTTACCCAGGTACTCTCTCACTCTATTTGTGTTGTACACAACTCTTCAGTAGAAGGATGAGTCTGTGGTCTGCTCTGCTCTACTTATCGTAAGCTTCACAAGCTCTCGCTTACCAGAAGTGACGGGACACGGGGGTTTCTCAGTGACATCACTCCATGCGATGAAGCTGAGCATCCACACAGGGCTGTTGCAACCATGCGTTCGTGAAGTAGAGAAGCAATCACAAAGTGTTTAATCATCCCGTTAGTCCTAGAAGATGATCAAAGATTTATAGACCTTACATTTATTAATTACTTTCTTTATTTTCTTCACATTCATGTTTCCTCACCTTGTCACAGTTTCCGTTGGGGGCGGTGCTGTGTCTTGTCGGTCTCTAGCTGTTTTTCAGCATGATTCAGATGAGATATCATCTAGATCTGAGAAGTCACTGTTGTTTTAAAGCTTAGCAGCAATGAAATACTGCCTGGTACGGTGTGTAGTCCGGCTTTTAATTTCTTTCTTTTCTTTTTTTTTACTTTTTCAAATTTCATTTTTTTATTATTTAGAAGGAACGACATGAGCAAGCAAAAATAAATAAAGAATTTAATTAACTTGAACAAGCACGTCACTACTGGTGCATTTGTTTGACTTAAAAATAATCGAACCTTCTATCTAAATATAATGTATTCAGTGATTAATAATTGATGATGATTCAAAAAGGAGGGTGAAATAATGCTTATTGAAAATTATAAAATGTAATAATCATGCTTAGTTAGAACAGTTAAATAGCCTACATATAGGCCCTCATATATTTGTTGTGCATCCTATCAAACTCAATGGTAAATGTGAACTTGATCAAAATCTGTGTTGATCCTGGAACAACATTCCAATTAACCAATCAGATTTGAGGGTCAAGTTTGCAGTTTATGTCAACTCTATGGTATTGTGATGTTACAGTTTTTCTCACTCTTTTTCTCTTTCAAAACAACAAGTTCAGATCTTGAAACAATTCGTTTCTTGTTTCAAATCAGATTTGAATTTCGCAGTAGATTTTTTGGCACATGCGTGCAAAAGAGTAAGTACATGATTTGCACAATAATACACATGCGCTTGTTAATCAAAACTGATGAGTTGATTCTTAGTAAAATTGTCAAACTCTTCACAACTTCTAAAACATTCTTCCATCGTGTGAGCCTTCACATGCAAATGATCCGTTACATTATCAAAATTTGTTGGACATGCATGTTATATTCCATAAATGCATTTGACATGGAATGTTTGTAAATGTCTGCTAAATTGGGAAATTGCATGCCATTGATAATGCAATAGGAATCACAGTCACCAATCGACCAATCAAGGTACATGTAAGAATGAACAAGCAACTGTAAATTTTCAGTTTGCATGCAACTTGATTGGTAAGATTGTGATTCATATTTCATCAGGCCATTTTACATTTCTGTAAAAAACAAATGTGTTAAAAATGGTTAGTCCCACTTTACGGTGTTTTTAGCCTATGTACTGTACTGACATTTACTGTAAATGAATGAATTTCCAATACAATGCACTTATTGTGTACATTATGTTTTTACATTGTACTTACATTTATTCAATGATCAGCATGTAGTTACAGCTGTAATTAAATATAGAATGACTACTGTTGACCCTTTCCTGAACCATGAAACCACCCATACCACTAAACCTGTACCTAACCATACCTGCATCCCACCTCAATAGCAGCTCAAGTGTTTTGCAATCCAATATGAACACAATAAGAACACTGTACTTTGATGTATGTAAAGGACACCTAATATAAAGTGTGACTAAATGTCTTTTTGTGTACTTTATTGACTTTTACTAGTCATTTTTTAACTACTGCTGAAATATGTATCTAATAAGCTCAGTAATACACAAAGTCATTCAGTTAGACAAAACTGAGTTTAGTATTAAACATGAAATTTGTATATAAAAAATGTTATATTTCCTTCGGTTGCACTTTTTTACAGTATGTGTAGCCTATTTACAGTGTACCTAAAGTACTGGTTAATTTAAGGTAACTAGGTTAAGGTTAGGTTTAGGGATAAGTTTAGAGTTAGTATCTAGTTGGTTATTGTAATTGCTATAATATGCACATATATGCACACATCGAACATGACTGTAAAATAACATGCTACCAAAGCATCTAAACATTTCAACCAGTGTGGCTTACACAAAGACAAAAACACTTTTTATTTTAGTGGCATTGGCCAATTTACTGACACAATAGGTTTTGAAGCATAAATTAAGTGTTTTGGGTGAGTGACTACATTTTGCAGACTTCCAAATAGAGTTCAAGCAAACAGTTGTGATAATTAAAAATGTTTAGAAAAATGTGCCAAAGCAAATGAGAAAAACTTAGTTACAAATTAGACAGATGCCATGAAAAGGGTTGCATGAAATGCCCTAATTCTCAAAAAAAAAAAAAAAAAAAACATTGTATTATAAAATTACACAAAATTAGCATGTCATAGGTTACATTAGAGATGGGTTATGGGTTTGGCATTGTGTTAAAGAACCACTATCTCACCATCACTAAGTAATAATGAGTGTCACATACATGGTTTGCTTCTGACTTGCATGAGTTTTGTGCATGCATGCCATCAGAGGGTCAAATGCAAAGGAGACATACAGTTCTGTTAGAGCTTGTAGTTGAAAGAGAAGAAGGAAAACAGACAGATAGATACATAGATAGATAGATAGTTGGATGGATGGATGGATGGATGGATAGATAGCATATTCATGGACATATACTGTATGTTAGAAATGTTTTACTGCAGACAAATGAATAAAAAACAAGGAAAACATTGATCTTGTGTTTTCATTAACAAAAATACTTGGTCTATTTTCACACCTGCGTTTATTGCAGTACACTCAATCTTTCACCGAAAGTACGTAAGCAATATGCATATACTGTTTAAATACTCATTACTTAAAATGAAGCAAAAAAGGTATTTGCACTAAAAGCATAAACAAGCACAAAAATTCCATATTAAAAACAAAAGGAAAATGTGGTCTAAGTGATAGCTTGTTATTCTGTCCCTTCTTAAACTGTCACGTCTTAAAGTGATCGGGCAGAGATGTTACATAACACATTGTTGGCTGCAATTCATGGAAAGCTATTACTCTCCATAGTCAATCGTATTTTTCCGGAAGCCTTTTCCCCGCATGTCAGAATGGAGAGTTTTAGCTCATCCATGACGCTCTGCTGGATGTGCACATCACTGAGCTGTGAGTTGTGAAGATAGAGTTTATAACACACACAAACACACGGACAAATTTAATCAGTCTTTCTTTCAATAGTTCAATACTTACTCTCTCATTGGCGTTCATCAGTTTTTGGAGCTGTAATATAGCAAGTTGTTTTGGTTTCATTTCTTTCTCCGGAATCTGGATAGAAGAAGTGTGTTTGAATTCTTTCTGAGTAAAATTTACTAATATTAAATAATATATATTTTAAAATATGTACAAGAATATTTACTTTTATGGAGGAAGTTGCGGCCTTTTCATCTAGCTTAGTACATTTTATCTGAAACAATGAATGAGTCAGTTGTTCAGTGCGGCCTAAGTGATATAATCACTCAAAGGCACAGTGAGTGATGTAACATGACATGGTATAATATCTATTCTGAAAATAGAATGTGCTGACCTTATAAACACAGTTTCTGAGTTGATCCAAAATGTGTATTAGCTCACGATGGTAGTTAATGTCTGTGTGAGGGACAGACGTCTTCTCTGTCTCAATGAGAACCTTTTGAAAAAGGTCGATGATTTTCAGCAGGATACAGCTGTGAAGATTTTTCTGATGAATGAAAAAGATACAGCTCAGTTTACATGATATGTGTGAAACCGGATGCCATCCGAATTGTAGATGGCATGATAGCCATTCCACGTCTTGGAATTAAGTCATTGTGAAGCAAAACGACTGAAATATGTAACATATGACATAGAAATCAGTTTATTTATAGGTTTATCAAGATTGTTGCTAAAATTCACGGGGCCCAGGACAACATTTGTATGGGTTGGGCTTCTTGGGTTAAGGCGCATATAGGACCTGATTGAGCCCCACCTCATAACACGGCCCCAGATTGATTTCATTAGATTTATATTACTTTAATCTTGATGTTTTTCATTCAGTAACTGGATTTCTGCACCACTGAATATGAGAGTATGATATATAATGACTTATAATATGAACTCAGACAATGCCTCTTACCTTTTTCCGTATTTTGTCAAAGGAATTGTGCCTCAGGAGGATCTTCTCACCATCTGCAGCTACCTAAGAGGAATATTTAATCCATCATATATTGAAATATTCAATGTCTCCAGGGCATTGTTTGTAAACGGATTCTTCTCATGAACACCTGCCTTTTCTTATCGAGTTGCAGCACTTTGTTGTCATGCAAGATTATTTCAATGGCCATATCATTCTTGCTTTGTACTGATTTCTTTATATTAAATAGTTATATAGGCTTATAGTTATATAAGCAAGTTATATAAGCATTTCTTTAGGAAAGTTATATGGCAATTAACAAGACTGATAGTAGGATGAGAGTTACTCACCACATCTTTGCTGACATGCACGGCTATATTCGCCAACAAGTTCAGATCAAAACAAGGTCCCTCTTTGATGCAGTTTTCATTTTGGAATACCACCGTGCACTCATGTATATGAACGCCAAGAATGAGGATCAGAGCAAAATATTGCAAAGCACTAGCCATATTCTGTCCCCAAATGACTAAACGAATGTTTCTGAATGGAGGTCTTGCTGATACACCTGTCTCATTCTTTTCTTCCTTCTTTTGCCTTTGCTTTGGGCCTCACCTTTATATTTACTCTAGTTTCCTGGCTGACGTCAGCATAGTTCGTTCCTGATTTTCTACCCTATCCGTTCAGATCAAACGATGATGTCAGACTCCGAAACCGTAACGTAATCCATGTTAGCTTATGTATCCAGTGTGGATCATGTCTGGGACTTAGATTGTCACTGCAGAATGCAATGTTTTCTGGCAGCTTCGGTGCTATTAGAGGGAGCTTAAATAAAGAAAGTCACCACAAAATTGTAATACAACTCTAAAACGAGGTCATGACATTTGTGTCGGCTTGAGGATGTCCCAGATTCTAAATATTTACACAAACCACAGTCTTGGTCAAGGAAAGTTCATTGGCAACATAAATGGCACCATGATAATGATACTTAAAGACAATTAGAAATAATTTAATAGTGAATTTGCCGGTTTGAGAGGCTAAGGCTAGATTAAACTAAAAATAGAAATGGAACGAGATGACTGATCATCTGATAAAGTGATAAGGGGTCACCAACGGAAACTTAGGGGGAATTGAAATCTAGGCCACTTTCCAACATCTCATTCTCAATCTTGTTTGTTTTTTTGAGGTCAAGCGAGGCTTTGGTTATTACTTTTTAATGTTATAACTGAGTTTATTTAAACAGAATTGCACTTGTTATATGATGGTTCAGTTGATCTGTCTTTGAATCTGTCTCACAACCAACAATTTTGCAGTTATAGTTTGCCAGTTAAAGTTTTTAAAAGTTAGTGTACTTGGTAATTAAACTCAACACTTGAGAATGAATAGATGTACAATAACAAAAAAAATCAAGGTAAACATCCCTTGTAAACATTTTAATTGTGCATATTTTCAAATTATTTAACTCTATTTAGGGATAAAAATTGCTGAAATTAGCATTGCCAAGACAAATGTCATCTATTTTTTTTCTAATCAGCTTGTTAGAAGACAAATTAAATAAATATTTATGCCTTTATTTAAGTCTTATTTCCTCGGTTAACACAGCAAATTCCAACTAAACTTTCTATTATGTCTACTTGCCCTTAAAAATGAATTTCCAAAAAGCAACACACTGTAAGATGTGGTGTGCAATCCCCACACCCAAGGAATTTCCAACTTCTGTTGTCATGCACTCAGCATATGTTAAATGAGAAGGAATACAGGGTTGGGGAGAGAAGGGGAAGGGGATTTCCAGAGAAATAGTGTTTGTCTTATCCTCACTTCATAAAAGTTTACCCTGTTTATTTGAAATGTAGGTACATGTAAACAAGAAGTAATTTGAGCTGCTTAAAAATGAAAGGAATCTCAAAGTTTATGTACTGGGCCAATTAAAACTGTAAACTTACATCATAAATCAAAGCTCACTGGGTTTAGTTACATCCCAGGCATAAACCATGATTTGCTATTTGATAGTCAGATGAAGGTGGGATTTTTTTCTGTTTCTGCAAGGGAAAGACTCTTTATAAGGAATATAAACATGTATATTTATATAAGTACAGTAGCATATACAAGCCCATTTTCATCCTTTGGCATCATATAGGTGACGCCATATGACATTTCCGTCGAAATACTAAACACATGGCACCCTTTAGCGTCAGATATAACACGCTGAACCCAAGGCGTCATACAGGTGAGTGGCATCCTTTAGCGTCAATATGAGACGCAGACCCTATCCTAGACCTAAACCTACCCATAACAGTGCGTGTCATATTGACGCTAAAGGGTGCCATGTGCGTAGACTTTTCGATGAAATGTCATATGGCGTAACCTATATGACGGCAAAGGATGAGAATGTGTTGGATATACACAACCTCAAAGTTAAAAGTCACAAAAAGCCTTCTTGACAGGATTATATTTCTATTGTTTTCTGTCTTCTCTGTTAAATGACTGTGGCGAGCAGGACAAGGCAGAGGGCCGTGGGAGAACAGCGCAATGGTCTCGTATCTCTTAAGGAGGAGCGGAAGTGAAGGACGAGAGATGACCAGGACTGTGATAAGCATTATGACAGGATTAAGGATTATGGAGGGTACTTGCTTCTGTGAACCTTCAATACATCTTTTTTTTGTAGTCTTCCAGTTCTGTGTCTTGACACAATCCTGTATACGAGCTCTACAGGCAGTTATTTTGCCATCATGGCTTGGTTTTTGCTCTGATATGCATATTCAGCTGTTAAAGATAAAGAAGGAGCTTTTAGAACTTTTCTGCAGTTTTTAATATATATTTGCATAGTATGCATAATCTTATATATAATTATATTAATATATAATCTTGCATATATATATATATATATATATATATATATATACACGTACGTACAGTATAAGAATATGCTTATGAGTTACTTTTGAAATAGAACCATTCAGCATAAACCAAGAAATCGTGCCGTATTTCTCAGAAATTTTGGAAAGTCTGTTGCCGTATAGCACTGTGGGAAAGCTATGCAACACCTTTATATGCAGACAAACATTTATATATATATTGCTCCAACACTGATGCATGCAAATGGGTCTACTGTATATGTATTTGTCCATTACTTTAAAAAGGAATGAAAATGGCATTGTATAATATTTAGTATGTATTTTGTTTTAAATGCATCTGTGAGAACCTTTGATACTGTTAACCTCATTAAAGTGAAATAAACTGGCTGGACCGCAGACAGTCAGCAGAGTTTTCGAAACTGTGGTGAGAGCTGGCATGTGTTAAAATGGGTAGTTTCATGACTCTTAAAGCAAAAGGAAAATAAATACATAATCATGCTTAGAGCCAAGAGATTTTCTGTGCAAAGTGCAAAGGACATCTCTTGAGAGCAGTAAATCATGGATGCTGTTCAAGTGTTAGTATGATTGTGATCTAGACTCTCATTCTGCTGGGTTGTGGTGAATGCATCATCAACAGTTAAAAAAACCCTTTGCTGAGAAATAACACTTGCATCATCATTTCTTCTACAGTGAAAGCTGGTCCTCAGTGTTAGGTGCTGGTGTCTTCACACAGCATTTAAGCTTAATTAGCAAGACTGGTCAACTAGCTTCACCAAAAAAGACCATGCTGGAGAAGTGCATTGCTATGCTGCTCCAGCAGTTAGACCAGCACCAAACTATTAGTAGTATAAGCCAGTTTAAAGCAGCAAGGAAATTCACTGTCACATGCTAATTGTTAACTTGAACAGTGTCTGTAAAATATACAAAAGGTGCATGCTTTCCCCACCCCCTTGACATAATAAGGACTCTTGCAGTTCCTTCCTTTTCCTGGCAGTCGAACAATACATAAAAATTCCAACTTTACTTTTTATGAATTTATTGTTTGTGGTGTGTACATGCAATGTGAAATACAAGCTTTGCTTACATAAACAGAAGGGCCCAAACCTGTTTAATGACATGTTTCTTTTTTGCCTGGAATTCCCATAAGTATTGTATGAGTAGTATTATATGTCACATGCAGGTAGGTCACTTGACTGTCTTTTAAATAGAAATAAAACAGTGATGGAAGAGATTGTGCTGTTAACATGACCACTAGTATAGTCTTAAAAGGTATTCAGATACAAAATTTTAAATCAAATGGCATCTGCAAACAAATGATTCTTTTCTCGAAATGTACTTTACTTATCTTATCAATTTTAACCAATGAATGTCAAGGTTTTCTTTTTGTTTTTTGCTTGAAAAGTGTGCATGGTCGGCTGTCTTTAAAAATGGCATTTGGTTTGATATTTGTATAATACAATGACATTCTTACATCTTTAAATGTGACATAAGTGGACTTTTTCTCAGGGCTCTCTTTAAATTGACTTTGGTGTCTGATTTCAAACATGTAATATGATGAGGAAGTCATGATTTATTTTGCTTTCAGTGGCAGTTTAGTCTGAATTGTGACATTCAGAGACATGTATGGGATGAGTCAAATTTCAATCAATGAAACTGATGACAAAGGGTTTCAAATCCTGGGGAAGGACAGGAGACATTTACTGTGTCAAATAGAAACATGCCTTGGCATGACTGGCATATCTTATAAAGTAAATTAAATCAGCACAAGCATTTTTTTTTAAATATTTTATTTAGTCATACACCACACAACTTTCATTGCTATGTAACTAGCAAGTGGTTTACAGTGATCCTTTCAAATAAATAAGAACAAATAAATACTGTCAGTTTGAACAATTATCTCTTGTGGCAATGTGTGCACAACATAAGCTTTATAAATAGAATAAATAACACTGATTTTCCAGCATTTTTAAATAATGATTAAGATCTACTAAGACTTCTGCCTCCTGATGCTTTTGGCCTGTCGTCTCCTGCGGTCTTTATTCTTCAGGTTTTTCATCTGTGTTGCTTCTCTGTAGACACGCTTCGAGCTCAAACAAGGCTTGCGCTGGATGATTGGGTCATTTTCCTGCAATTGCAAAGCATTTAATCAGTGGCATGTCTTTATAATGGCATCTCTGAGTAAAAAAGTGAAATTTACACTCTAAATTGTATGTTTTGAATTTTATCAAGTATAGTATCTAGCAAATATAGAGTGCATTGTAATGGCAAACATAGTTTCAAAAAGCCTTGCCACAAACCTTGATTACGCACTTTTAGAAATAAGGCTCCTTTCATGTGGTTACCAAAAGTGGCATTTTAACCAAGGCCACATTCAAAATGTTGTGAAATATCAGTTCAAATTAAATGTTTCAAATGTGATGGATAATATGAGGCAGATTTTTATATATATTTTGAGGCATATATAAAATCTGCTTTGATGAGTAAATAAAATGATACCCACCAGATTTTCAAGGAACAATATATATTATTTTTTAAATACTACTTTATATTTTGTTAAAGTTTTATGACCAGTTCATTTAGGGCAATAAAATTTCTCAGTTACCTGGCCATTGGCAGTTGTGAAAAAAACACACTTTTATATTAACGCAGAGGAACAACTGCTACATATAGCTCTAAAGTTTTGCTGTTCAGTGCTTCTTGGTGTCAAGTTAGAGTTCACAGAATCTGAAACTGTCATCTCACCTTTATCGCCCATAACGTCTCTGCATATGTCTTGAGCTCTGCACTCTTGCCTGGGAAGTAGTTTTCTTGCAGTTTTTTTAGATGCTCTTGAACATGTGCCAATCTGTCTTTTGTAGCTTCATCCATACTCTCGTTCTGCATGCGAGTGAATATCCTACTGTATGTGTCCATAATGATGCTCATCAGTAGATTCTGTTCACTTTCCTGCCACACAAAAACAACACATATGAGCACAATGTGCAGTCAACACAGGATATCCCATATATGATGCATCAAAACAATATGCCCTTTGATTTAGAAAGGTGACACTGGTATCCTTTTCGCTATTCTGCCATTTTGAAAGAGGCTATTTACCTCAAGATTCACCTTTAAATCTTTCAGCACCCGCAGGAAGACAGGGTGTGCGTCTGTGTATCTCACGGTCATCTTTTATCTGGAAGAAATGAAAAGGTCATCGTTTACATTGGTTACTGGTTTTAGACTAGATGTCATTTTGAACTCTTATCTCTTCTCACTTAATCAGATGAATGTGTTCATTATTATTAGCATCTGAAACCCAATGTCAACCTACAGACCAGATAGTTTCCACCATGCAAGAAAGGCCAATGTAGGAGTTTCAGTCTGTATGAATGGTAGACTATACTTCCTGTTTTGTATTAAACTACCTCTTAACCACCCAATTTAAGTAAAACTTGACTAGTTTGTAAAGCCAGCTTATTCAAAACGGTTTGCGGCCCATCTTTGAATATCCGCCGTATCCTGGAACAGTACACCTTTATCTATAACCTACCTATTAGTTAACTTTTTGAACTCTTTTTTTCACTTCCTGCCTATGATGTGATATATGAAGGAAATTCGAACTGGTCTACTTACATAGTACGCTTTAAGCTCATCAATGTTCTTGTCCAGGTTCTCCGGCACGCTAGCCTCGGCATATGTCATCCATCCCAAAGTCATCAAACATACTCCCCAGACAAAGGCCATCGTGTGTTGCGCAATCATAGTCCCTTGTTCAGTTTCAGGTCTTCGCTGTGTTCGCTGAAGTTTGACTTGTATTCCTTTCTTTTAAAAGTTGAAGTTGCCTTTTAAACTGTTGCGCTACACCCGACCTGTTCTTGTGTCCTGATGATGGTCTGAATGCATCTGTTCAAGTGAATGGGGTATTTATAGTTATGTGTGAGAAGCAGCGAGCGAGCTATGATCTAGGTGTGAAGTTGTGTGGCTTTTCAGCCGAATGTTTCCTATAAATCACAATGCACCATGATACTGCTCTGCACCATTTGAGCCCACCACTCATCTCTTCTCGGCTGGAATCCTGTGGATGCCACTAGGCGGGGCTGTTGGTGGTTTTGTGGTCTGGAATCTTTTTGGTGATTCAAGGTGTTCGGGCCTCCCTGGGCCTAAGCTCATGCAGGTATGGCCACTCCAATGACGTGAGTGCATTAATGACTGACAATAGGGAAGGAAGTAGTGTAATTTTCTTATCCTAGGGTTTCAAATAATTGCCTTGCACCAAATTTAGCAGCTTTTTAACTTATACCCACTTGCATAATTGTCTTCTCCTATACCATTTTCTACATGCATTGTCATGCAATGAACAGTTCACAGAGCTCGTCTGTGCAATCTGGCAGCTAGGAAATCACAAGTTTATGTTATTTTAAGTTAAATAAGATTTGGTGTTATGAGTATAAGAGTGATGCTTTATCTCTCTTAGATGCAGCTGGTGGAAAAAATAACAAAAGTGGGCTGAAACATTCACTAGAAGTTCCTCAGAATCCCACATATGACCTGATATAATACAGGGCTAAGATGCTGAGAAGAGATTATATAGATAAAGAAGGACTTTTTTGGCTTTCTGAAGTCAGAAGAATTGAGTTGCTCTGTTGCTCATAAGGAGATGCAACTGAGCGTTTGAGGTTTTAACACTTCATCTGCTCAGCCTTTACACGCAGAGAGAGAGAGAGAGAGAGTGACAGAGAAACAGAACAAGAGGAAGACAGACTAAAGTGATGAGTAGTGCGAGACAGGTATGGTTACGTCAAGGGGGAGTCACTTTCCTAGTAGGTCAGTTGAGGTGATGCTAAAGCTAGGTAAGAATACTGTATGTATCTGAGGAAGGCCATCTGAAATCTGAAGAAGTGTGGCTTAATTTTAGATTGTCATAATTAAGCTCTTCCAAACAGTTTTGTTATGGTTAAACCAAAAACGTGTACTGACAGAAAATCCCACATTCACATGTACGTCATTAAAAGTAGGAAAAGTGTAACTTGAATTCTTATCAGCCGTCACTCAGACACTCTGGACCTCAATGTTGGAGGTATGTCTGAATTTTCCTGTTCAGCTTCATTGGCTGGTTGCTATTTTCCGCGGCTGTGGTTGTAGAGAGGGTGTTACCCCAGACTCCTCATCATACATCATACAGACCACGTGGAAACCTAAAAGGATATTCCTTCTAAGAACCGATTACTTGTCATTTTGTGCGGTGTTCATAGTTAATCATCAGCATAATATATATATATATATATATATATATATATATCATATTTTGCCAAATATATTCAATTACCTCATTCTGAGTGTAAACCAGTATAATTAATTGGTGGTTGGATGGTTTATCAAAGATAAATTCTTATCATTCAAAATTACTTAGAGACAAAACTTAGATTTTGAAATGTGGGGGGACATGTCATGATAGTGACATGATAGTGTAACTGCTTCCCGGCTTTTCCAAAGTTTAGGTGCTAATAGGAAAAGGATCTCCAGTAGGCCTAGTTGTTTTTGATATTCTAAGTATTATCAACTGGCCAGAATTTTGAGATTAGTGCATCCATATTGTAAAGTGTTACCATGTTTGCTCTTAAACTTGAGTTTACACCAAAAAAAAAAAAAAAAAAAAATCACAGACAATTGCACAACAGGTATGATTGTTTATGGCACTTCTCATTCATTTATACGGTCTCCACAAACAGCGATTGACTTTCACACAACTCTGAATGAAGGCTGTAATGTGACTGCTTATAAAGGCACACATGATCTAATTTAGCCATTACTCTTTCTCCTATGGTAGAGACACGCACCCCTGTGTCTACCAATAAATACCCTATACCCTTAAATTGGGCACTAGGCCTATTTGAAAGGACAGCCATAGTTGTGTCCGAAACCACTGTACTCATTCAACCGTATAATGCACCATCATAAAGCATGTACAACTGATGTACATGCACTCAATGGCTAGAGAATACCCATAATGCCCTGTAAAGGTCATGCTTAATGAATTCCAGCATCTCGCCAGAAGATAGCGCCCGCAGTGGAATCATTCATTTTCCAAACCTATAGTCCAAAGTGGGTACAGTGTAATATCATACAGGTAAATAAGGTTTATACATGCTAGTTTCCCATGACAGAGTTTAAGAAAAGTCTTTTCATAACTACTAGAACCACCAGTTTGCTAAGTTTCAAATTTTTATTTGAACATCAAGCACAAACTATGCAAAAGCGGCAGCCCTTCCGGCTCACAGTGTCCGAGTTCGCTTACTCGTTTTCATTCACTCCATCAAGTGGAATTGAATTGAAAAATAGTGGACTATATTAGTGGAGTAATGTAGGGAAGAGTGAATGAGTGTATAGGGGGATTTTGAACACAGCTCATGCCTGTTTCTAGTGAGTCTGAAGACTTTGATTAGCTCCTTCAGATGTGTTCTTAGGTGGAGCTAAACTCTGCAGGATAGTGGCCATCTGGGACTTTGTATTGAGGAACAGCCCAGGTTTTGATGGCCCTGTGCTATAGGCCATGCTCCTCTGTCTAAGCTACAGGAACACTTGTCTGTGGTTACGATTCAAACAATCAAAAACATTTTTCTTTCACATTTCAGAGCTTGTTTGAATGACATTTACCCCTATTGTGTCAAGTACTTGAGGAGGGAATACACTATAGCCTACATGACTTTTAAAATCCGAAACACTAGGCATCATACACTTGCTGACTTTGTAAATGAGACAAACTAGACATCACGCAACAAATCAGATCACACACTACCAGACATTTGAGTCACTCCAAACCCAATAACATGTAGAAGCATTGCTAGGTGTAGCATAACAAATGAAAATAATAATAAAATAAAAGTCTAATTTCAGCTCAAAAACATGTTTGATATGCTCCTACATGCACTACATAATTTTCTCTGAACTAACCAATATTTACAGACTGGCTCTGACTTATCCTATAGCTGACTCAGCCAATCTGCCAAAAATCAGTGCTAAAACCATGGAGTGTATTCCAGCCTTTATTTGAACATTTTTGTATTTGGTGTGCAGTGTGTAATGTCATTTAAACATACATTGTAAAGTTTGTTATTGAACAAGCTGAGTCGTAATTGAATGCAACATTTTTTTATTGTAATCAACCATTTAGCCAGTGAAGCTCACAAAATATTTCAAACAAATCCAGTTAGAAATCAAGATTCACCATTTCTGTACACTGTAAATGATGCAAACACATTTGCGATTAGAATAAGTTAGATTTTAATTTATGGATGGTGTAGTAAAGTACATTATAAAATAAAAAAATAAATAATTATTTCCACATAATTTATAAATAAATAGGCTAATGCAACAACAAAGCACAAGTATACTGAATGAAAGACAAGACTTTTGGATCTTTTCATTGGTGTTTTTGTTTAGAGGCCTGATCAAACACCATAAGAAAGTCATTCAATGCTCCTCGTTGTGTTGTTCCATTTTTCACCTGAGGAAGAACAAACATATGTATTAGATATCATATCATATTTATGATATCACATGACCAGATATCATTTTATATCATAAACAGCAAATCAACAACTAAACATTTACACGTTTCACAATGAAGACAGGACTTTCTCTTTATGTTTACCTTGACGAAGTCAATGGTCTGAAGCTCTTTCCATACTTTATTTTCTGAATTGTACTTGTTTGTCACATTTTTCATCTCATTTAATACATGTGTTAGATTGTTTTTCACGTCTTGCTTCTCAGACTTGTTAATCATGTCTTTGAACATATCTTCATAGATGCTCAGCATTCTTTCAAAGATCAGCGCCTGACAAGTGCAGGAAGGCATGGACTAAAAAAAACTAATTTCATTAGCACGAAATATACAGAGGCATATATATCATTCAATAGGATTTTCATATTTTTACAGTAAAAACTTACCTTCAGCTGGTCCAGATGAGAAGCAAAAACAGACTTTGTTACCCATTCTGTGCCAAGTGTGTTCTAAAGTAAGTGGGAATATAACAGCGACGGTTAAGAACGAATGAGCATCTCTTGTGAATCTTAAGCCCTAATCTAAGATCAAAGTGTAACAAAGTTTAATGTGCATCAGGTCTCTTCTTGCTAATATTAGCTGCAAGACCTAACTATAGCATAAAGATATGAGTAGGATTATCAGTGATTCATCTTGCATACACAGACTGAATTGCTTCCGAACCCGCTGCAGAAGTTCATGACAGTAGATATCACTTACATAATCTTTTTGCAGATGGTGGATACTTGTATCAAGTGATTTGATCCTCTTGGACCGTCTTAATCTGGACGAGTTGGTTGTCTGAAGAGATGCTATTAACAGAAGTCCACACATCAGCACCATGTTGAGCCAAGAATCCATTCTTTGTGTACGTGTTTCAAGCGACTTTAAACAAGAGGTTGTGAACTGATGCTAGTCAGCAGGTGAGTGTTGATGATCGGAAAGTGGTGGGGGGTTTATATAGGAGCACAACCTAAAAAGAGCAACGTTATGAAGGCGGCAGTGGATGCGCTTGGGGTTTTGGGGTTTCTGTGGGCTACTTTTCTATGAAGGTTTCCTATCAAAGATGAGATACTCTCAAGTAAGTGACGTCACATCACTAACCCCGTACCCCGGGAGCAACTCAAACAATTCACAAGATCGCAGTGGCCTTTGAGAATAGCCATGGTTGCCCACCGCTTTTTGGACTGTTTAAAACTAGGTTGGGGGTTTGCTGACATGCGCTCCCAATGAGTCAATGGCAAACCGAAAGTTTGCTAATGATCAGATAGTGTTTAATGTTGCAGAAATTTGTTTTGTGTGAAATCAAAACTTGTTATCAGTGGTTATCAGCTGGGTTTATTTCCTACAACTATATCCAATAACATCTTTTTTGTTCCCTTGTTAGTTTTTTTAATAATGCATGTGTGCACATATGTACCTGCATGAGTCTGCATATGTTGCATATGCATTTTTGACCACAAGTGTTTGTCTACATGTGTGAAAGTGCATATGCTGCAAATGCATACTGAAAAACATTCTATAAATCAATTGCTAAATTATCACTATAACTTTTTAATCCTATATGCATTACTTTGCATTGGTGGTTAATTTGTGGTGATGTAAATTTGCTTAAGCTTCAACTTACTGCCTGTGGCCACATAGTTTTTCAGTCTGAATTCCCCTTCAAACATACTGTGGTGTAGCAACAAACATCAGTTCTCTGAATCTGTTGATTGAAATGAATTTATGCATAGTATATGATGTGGTATGGATTGTGCATATAGTGCGGTACAGTGCAAGTTTTCGGAACTGTTTCTCCTAAGTCTTGGGAGTTCCTGTAGCTCAAAAAGTGGAGCGTTAACAGTTTTAAGGTTGTGGGTTTGATTCCCAAGGAATGCATAAACTGATAAAATGCCTATCTTGAATGCAATGTAGATTATTTGGATAAAAGTGTCTGCAAAAAGCAATTTTAAGGTTGTGGGTTTGATTCCAAGGAAGGCATAAACTGATAAAATGCCTATCTTGAATGCAATGGAGATTATTTGGATAAATGTGTCTGCAAAAAGGAATTTTAAGGTTGTGGGTTTGATTCCCAAGGAAGGCATAAACTGATAAAATGCATATCTTGAATGCAATGCAGATTATTTGGATAAAAGTGTCTGCAAAAAGCGTTCAGCAGATGCATGCAACATTGAAGTCTTGGTGGCCATGTGAGTGATATAGGTTTGAGTCTGACTAGTAAAGACTAGTCTGACTATAAAGTGATGTTTCCCATCTCTCACTCTTCCAAGTGGTAATTTTGTGCATTGATGTCCAGGTTTCTCATCTCTGGGTATTGCTAGCTTGAATTTATATTGACAATTCTATGGATGCTTTGTATACTAGTAGTTCATGCAAGATTTTAGCCAGCCAGCTTTTGAATGACATTGCATGTTTATAGTGGTAAATTTAGGATGATTGGAACACTTTTTGCTATTGAGTGCCATTGCCAAAAAGTGTCCTAATTAACCTGAATTCACTATGATTACACAAGACATCATTTAATGAAACATTTTAAATTGTATTAGTTTTGTTAAGTCCAGTGGGATAAATAATTGACAGAAGCAGGTGATGCCCTTTTGGTTTTTGGGTTTTTGTTGGCTAATTTTCTATAAAGCTTGCATTACAAAGATGTATATGATATAGTGATATTCATTTGGTGTTTATTAGATGTTGCCATGGTCGCAAGCCACCCAACAAACCTTCTAAGAAACTGGTTGAGGTGAACTACTGTATGACTCAGCAAACTGGGTTTGCTTTTACCTTACGCACGAGCAGTTCTGTTTGCGCTCTGGAGAAGCGTTCGGTCTTTCCACTATCAAATTCCGTCATGCAAATAGCGAATCCGCCATGGCGTGAGTGCAACTGGCATTTAAAGGGAAACGGAGATGAGGCTCTGATTGGTCTAACGCACGTAAATCCCAAAACCCACCCATACGCTGATTCCCGCAGCCGTCATTTTAAAATGGCTTCGGTGGGAAGAAAACCGGAAGTGTCGCCTTTATTTATAGGAGAGTCGCGAATGCGATGGTGTGTTGTTGTGTTTAATGTAGAAATTTGTTATTCTAAAAATGCACATACATTTCTTTCATAGTTTAGACTATATACAGAGACATTTATAAATATTTTTTTCATATATATTCAGAACGTAAAAAAAGAAGCAGGAACGAACAATATAGCCTACATATCCTTTATTGGATATTAACATCTAATAGTTTAAAATCGCGGCAGCAGCTTCAGGTTGGTAGTTCAAGACGTTGTCTATGTGTACTTCTGGGATTCTTCCCACCGGAGCCTCACTTTCGACTTCAAAATGGCAGCTGCGTGTAATCAGCGTTTTAGGTCTCATTAAGAGAATAGGGACAACCTTTTAAGACCATGCGCCTGGCACACCGACCATTTTTTTAAACCTGCAAAATTGGATTTTGACATGCCCTAAGTGAACGTGTGCCCTGAGCTTTAGACCTTGCACTTAGATTGTTAATAGGGCCCATTATATGTATCCTTTTAGAACATTAAATGTTAGTAGGTGTGGTTTTTATATATAATGAATAATGGTAAACAAGTTTGTTGTGTCATAAAAGTATACCATTGATGTATAGAAGCCCATTTCTGCAACATATATATATTTTTAAATGCTTTGGTAAATCAGAATAATGCATAAGTCATAATTATGATATATAAGTAGAAATTAAAATTAAATTTAAAATTTTATCTCATAATTATAAGTCCTAATTATGATTTTTCCTTCCACTCAAACCTGGGCTTTCATTCAATGGAAACTTTTGGTAATATCAGATATTATTACACAATATTTTTATGATTTCCCATCCATCTGAAGTCAGTTCAAACTCCTATTTTAAATCATTTGCAAAGGTTATGGTGTTTCTGTAGCTCAAACAGCAATCTATGGCACTCAAAATGCCAAGGTTAAGGATTCAAGGATAAAATATTCAACTTAAATGCAATATGTGAGTCTGACAAAAGTAAAATTGCATTGTGATGCATTCAATTCTGTCATTTCTATAGAATTGGTAGTTGATATCTGGTGATGTACATTTTCTTCATTTACATTTTACTGCCTGTGGCCACATAGTTTTTTTTTTTCAGTGGAATTCCCTCAGACGTACTGTGGTGTGACAACATCAGTTCCCTGAATCTGAAGCTCAGAAATCATTGACAATTTCTTTCTCCTGTCTTTGCACTGAAAACCACTGTGAATAATTGGGATAAATGGATTGGAAAGAATAAAAATGCTATCTGGCATCACTAATTGGCATCACTGGGTGAAAGTGACCAATTAAGATTTTAAAAGCTGATGAAACTAAGGGCCTAAGATGCTCACATTTGTCAGATGGACTGAAAATGCAAGTAGTAGCAAAGTCATTCCTCGAAAGACAAAACTTATTTATAGAAGAGTGTAGGGTGACTCCGAACTAAATGCTACTTTTGAGTGAGTATATGTCTAAGCCAGTTGTTTATCTTTTGCTAGTGTCAGTAGGAAATATCAGTTTACATTTACAAACATTAATTTTGCCATTAACTGTAATAAATCAAGTAATTTTTTTGAATGCACAAGGAGTCTGACATCTGGTATCATCTCAACATCTTATTCAAGAGCTCTTGGAGGCGTTTCTAAGTCATTCTTCTGAATTTAGTCAGAATTTCAGTCTTGGGTTTGTCCGTTTTTTTTATTATGATTTTTCTTTCCTCAGTTTTTTCTGTTATTATCACAGATGGACTCAATGATGGTGAGATCAGATGTTGTCAGACTCTTTGTGCATACAAAAATCTCACTAGATACCGTCTTACAGGCCAATCACACCTCAAATAGTTTCAACAAGTGCAGATTTCAAGGCAGATTTTTTTGGCTAATTTGAAATGTTTTTTAATTGTGAGTTAGCAGTTTTTGAGATTTCAGGTTTCCCCCATTCAAGTAGATAAGACTTGGTCTTGGATGCCAAAATCAGTTTGTGAAGCATTGCAAATATGGCCGCCAATAATATGCATTATTATGAATAATGCATAATCAATTAGCATCAAGACCATGCTAACCTACTAGTAATGATTACTAGTAATGAATATTGTGTAACTCATTTCGTCACAACTCATTTGTTGTGGATGATTCATTAATGACATCCAAGTTGGTTACACTTTATTTTGATAGTCACTTTAGACGTTCAACTAATTATAAGTAACTTTTCCACTACATGTCAACTAACTCTCATTAGAGTATTAGTATATTACAGTAGACTGTCAATAGACTGTTAGAGTGGTTAGGTGTTAGGGTTCGGGTTAGGAGAAATAAATGCTACTTGTAGTCGCCAAGTTACTATAGTCAGTTGAATGTCTGTTGGGGGACCAACAAAATAAAGTGTTAGCAGATATTAAGCAGACAGTCTACTAATACTCTAATGATAGTTCAGTCTGAAAAGTTACTTATAGTTAGTAGAATGTCTAAAGTGGACTATCGAAATAAAGTGTTACCTTTATGAAGTTTTATGCAATTTATAACAATAACCACTAAAATCACCAGCCAATCAGACCTCAAATAGTTTCATCAAGTGGGCATTTCTCTGATGTGACACACAACACACACCCGACCCCAACATTTACCATCCGCATGTCAAGATAGAATGAAACTGTGTCACTGCGAGAAGTTTAACCATGTAATTTTATCAGACGTGAGTCTGCTCATTTATACTGACTGAGAGGTATACGTTTTAAAAATATATAGCAATTGGTCAACCATAGAGAAACTGAGGTAAAAAAGTGCAGTCAATGACTCTCCAGTCTCCACTCCTTATTGGAAAAGAGAGTGATTTAGCTGTATAGTAGACTGAGTCACAGAGTCAATGACCTAACTGCTTCCTCCGCAGCCTCTCCATCTGCGTAGCAGCTTAACTGTGAGTTTCCAGTGAGCATGATGTGGTCAGGTTAGCACTGCTGCTTCTGAGCACTGGAGTCACAATTCATCAATTCACTTCTCTCACTCACCCCTTTTTTCCTCTTTTGTTAGGAGGATTTGAGGTGGCAACTTACAATTTACATTTACGTAAGCATTTATGGTAAAATGAGTTTTATGCTAACGTTACTGCGAGAGCAGAATTTTAATCAAATGAATGTGGTTTGACGTTTAATAGTTTTTATTCCCCTTTATATCTTAATACTTATTTTATTTCTTTATTAAGTCACTACAAAGCTTACAGACTAATTTGTGGATATTGTATTGAAGGGAATAGTTCACCCTAAAATGAAAATTAAGTCATCATTTACTCACCCTGATGTTGTTTTAATGCCGTATGCCCTTTTTCGGTTCACAGAAGGAGAATTTTTCATTTGTCGCAGTTCACTCCACCCTGAAAAAGCACACAAGTTGTAAGAAATAAATCCGTGTACTTTCTTCACTGAGTTAAATATCTCAGGACCGGGATTCTGTTCGTCTTATGACTGTCAGAATGGCGGTTGACAGATGTGAACGTGAGAACACCTCAGAGAAGAAGGTGCTTGTTACATGGATTGTATTAATCTTGATTTCTGACAACATGTGTGCTTTTTCAACCCGTTCTCATCCCAAGACGTCATCTAACTGACGCTTTTGACCACACATCAACATCCAACATTTTAGGGTACCCATCAATTAGATGATGCTATCTAATCCTAACCCTATCCCAGACCTAAACCTACCCGCATCATCTAACTGACGTTAAAGGAAAACCATCAGTTGGATGACGCCCTAGGATCGTTAAAGAGGTACCCTGAAACGTCGGATGTTGACGTATGGTCAAGAGCGTCAGTTAGATGAGGTCTTGGGAATGAGAATGTGTTGGCTTTTCAATGGTGAGATGGAGTGAACTGCAGCGCTAATAGTCACATAACTGACGTCGGTGGGACGTCTTTTGACCATACGTCAATATCCGCCTTTTAGGGTACCCTTAAACGTCGGTTATATGACGATCCTGGGACGTCATTACAACTGACGCTTTTACCTTTAAGGGTAGGTGACGTGGTAGGTTTAGGGTTAGGTTTAGGTCTGGGGTAGAGTTAGGATCCGAGAACGTCATATAACCGACGTTTAAGGGTACCCTAAAAAGGCAGATATTGACGTATGGCCCAGGACGTCAGTTATATGACGTCTTGGGGATGAGAATAGTCTCACGTATGCACACGTCACATAGCCATGTATAGTAGGCCAGCGGCCAAGGTCAGAAGTTTCCTACATTTCAGTTTGTTTTCTACCAAACCCTATCACGCAGAAAACTTGGGATACATGGCACGTGTCACATGGGATCATTCTGTGACACTTTTGCGTCTTTTAAAGCTTTGTAAAGAAGTCTTTCTTTTGTGGTCCATTAAAGAAAGTAGGGAAAGTACTAAAAAAGAAGAAAGTAGGGAAAGTAGGGAAAGTCCAGATCTAGACCCATCCAGATCTATCTCTTTAAAGATAAAGAAAAGATCTAACTATACAAGGACTTGGCTGGTTGTTGTGTATAAACTTAATTAGGCAACCTCTTCGAAACTCTAAGCTTGCAATTTTGATAACCAGCATTTGCAGCAGTTTCTTAGTGGAGCTTTTGTGTCTAAGAAAGACAACAGTGTATTTTTATATTTTAGTGTATCTCTTTCTCTCTGTGTGTGTGTGTGTGTGTGTGTGTGTGTGTGTGTGCATATGCATGCCCTCGCCCTTTCGTTGCACCAGAACTGAGCATAGGTTGGGTTGTTTGGTGGCGATGTGAGAGAGACGTTTGTGGTCGCACTTCATGGTGCTACAACTTCCAGGAACTGCAACTGTGTACAGTGACAGTGATGGTAGAGTTTGCCTTAGGATTGGTTGCACTTATTTGAAGAAGAAAAATGTTAGTCATATATTTAAATATATATATTTTTAAATATTTTAAACATGATTGCAGACTAAATAATCTTGGTTATTGCGCAATAGCCTATTTTTAGTACGAATATATTGTAAACCTTTAATCATTATTTGATTATTATTGAACTAAAATGTTATGGCTGAATACTTTGCTTGCACATATCTGTGCTTACCAAAGTTGGCAAATAGTCTTCTTCAGCAGAGTGCGCAATACCTGAAATATGAGCCACGAGAGGGAGCCAATAGTGCAGTCTAAAATCTAAAGTGACTGGGCGAATGATACAGTTTCAGTATGAGTCTGTCTTCTTGTGTGCCAAGTATGCAGTTCTTATGTGCAGTCCTTTGATACTGTGTTGACCATGTAAAGTTAGTTACATTTAGCACTCTGAACAGTAATTAGAGGCAACCGAACACCACCCATCCGAAAGCTGTATAATTTACAGTCTACGCCGGGTCATTGAAACAAGACAAGCACAATGGGAACCTCTCAAGCTGATTTAAACTTTATTTCATTTCAAGGTTCACAGACAATATCCCATTACAAACAGCAATGAACATTAATGAATTACACAGCTAACCTTGTTCATTTATGACACTTGCAGAATACATAACTTATGCATGATCATAACTTAATAAAATAAATATTAGATATTTTATAAGATATATAAGATCTCTCGTTTTCCCTGTAACGTTACAAACTGCTCAAATAATACTTTACACATAATAAACAAAAATACAAAAAAAAATAAAACAAAAATAAATTACGTATTTGAAAATTAACAATCACATAAAAACTATAAATATGCCTCAATTATTCTAAATTATATCATTCTGTATTCATAATGCCAAGTTACCGAAATATTGCAAAATGCATATTGC